>UFQX01000744.1:0-214344 GCA_900497675.1 Arapaima gigas | reverse complement strand
TGGGCGGTATCGGCGGCGGCTCGAACCCGCTGGCACCGGTGCAAGGCGTCGTGAACCAGGTCACGGGCGCACTCGGTAGCGGCAACCCGGCAGGCGCACTGACCGGCGCGCTCGGCACGGTGACGGGTGCATTGGGCGGCATCGGCGGCGGCTCGAACCCGCTGGCGCCGATCCAGAGCGTCGTCGACCAGGTCACGGGTACGCTCGGCAGCGGCAATCCGGCCGGCGCACTGAGCAACGCGGTCAACACGATCACGGGCACGCTCGGCAACGTCGGCGGCGCGGGAAGCCCGCTGGCTCCGGTGCAGGGCGTCGTCACGCAGCTCGCCGGTACGCTCGGCGGCGCGGGAAGCCCGCTGGCGCCGGTGCAAGGCGTCGTGAACCAGGTCGTCGGCACGCTGTCCGGCGCCGGTGGCGGTAGCCCGATCACGCCGATCACGAACCTCGTCAACGGCCTGCAGAATGCGCTGCCGACGGGCGGCAACGCAGCCGGCGCGCTGACCGGCGCACTGGGCTCGGTGACGGGCGCACTCGGCAACCTCGGTGGCTCGAACCCGCTGGCACCGGTGCAGGGCGTCGTGAACCAGGTCGTCGGCACGCTCGGCAGCAGCAACGCGGTCGGCACGGCCACGAACGCACTGGGTAACGCGGTCGGCTCCGTCGTGGGCGCACTCGGCAACCTCGGCGGCTCGAGTCCGCTGGCCCCGGTACAGGGCGTCGTGAACCAGGTGGTCGGCACGCTCGGCAACCTCGGCGGCTCGAACCCGCTGGCGCCGGTGCAAGGCGTCGTGAACCAGGTCGTCGGCACGCTGTCGGGCGCGGCGGGCAGCAACCCGATCGCCCCGATCACGAACCTCGTGAGCGGTCTGACGGGCGGCAGCAACCCGGCCGGCGCACTGACCGGTGCGCTCGGTTCGGTGACGGGCGCACTCGCGAACGGTCCGGTAGCCCTCGGGCAGGCGGCCGGCGCGCTGTCGGGCGCGGCCGGTTCGACGGCGGCAGCGGGCGGCAGCCTGCTCGGCTCGGGTGCGAACGCGGCCGGCGGCACGGCGGGCGCAGTCGGCTCGCTGCTGACGACGGGCGCCAACGCGACGGCGACGGTCGTCAACGCGGTCGGCACGACGGTGGGCACGGCGCTCGGCTCCGCGCCGGGCCTGTCGGTCACGCCGCATTCGGGCAACAGCGCGCCGGGCAACCCGCTCGCGCCGGTGTCGTCGCTGCTCCAGTCGCTCACGGGCGCACTGCCGAAGTAACCGGCGCGCACGCACGGCGGAGCCGGATCGGCCGCCGTGCGCAACGGGCCGCACAACGCGGCATGACAGCAATGTCATGCCGCGTTGTCTTTTGGTGCCCCTTTTTTCTTTCGCCGCACGAATGGTTGCCGCCGCCGAAGACGACGCTCGCCGGCCGGCGTGGAATAACCGGTCGCCTCCATCCGTTTACATACCGAATCCCGGCAACGCCGGCCGGCGGGATAATGGTCGTGACGAAGCCGATCGTCCCGGCCGGTGCCGCCGTATCGCGATGCCGTGTCAAGGAGAAAGGGCATGAACCGGATACTCGTCGTCGCCGCGCTGACGGCGGCAGTCGTGCGACCGGCCGCCGCGGAACCGCCGCGAGCCGGCGACGGAAAGCTGGTCGACGAAGATCACATGACGCTGTACGTGTTCGATCGCGATGCGCCCGGCAAGAGCGCATGCGACCGCGCATGCGCGACGAACTGGCCGCCTGCGCTGGCCGACGCGTACGACAAGGCAACCGGCGCGCTGAGTGTCGTCGCGCGCGACGACGGCAGCAAGCAATGGGCATACCGCGGGCGCCCGCTGTATCGCTGGAAGCTCGATCACAAGCCCGGTGACGCGGGCGGCGATGGGGTCGGCGGCATGTGGCACGTCGCGCGTCCGTGACGACGGGCGGTGGGGCGGTGCGCGAGGCATCCTGATGAGCTACGAATCGGACCTGCTGGTGTGGTTGCCGCATCTCACGCGTTATGCGCGCGCGCTGACGGGTGACCGGGCCTGGGCAGACGATCTCGTGCAGGACACGCTCGAGCGAGCGCTGAACCGCCCGCCGCGCGACGGCGGCAACCTGCGCGCATGGCTGCTGACGCTGCTGCGGCACCGCTTCATCGACCAGTTGCGCGCACGGCACGAGATCGCGGTCGACGACGCGACGGCGCCGTGGCAGACGATGGCCGCACCGGCCGGCGAAATCGGCGGGCTGGTGCTGCGCGACGTGCAGCGCGCGCTGTACCGGCTGCCGGTCGAACAGCGCGAGGTGCTGCTGCTGGTCGCGCTCGAGGAATTGAGCTATCGCGATGCCGCGGAAGTGCTCGGCGTCCCGGTGGGGACGGTGATGTCGCGGCTCGCACGGGCGCGCGGCCAGATGCGTGCGCTGTTGTCCGACGAGCCGCCGGCGCACGGCACGGCTGCATTACGGGTGATCGGGAAGACATGATGGACGATCCGCACAAGCCTTCGAACGCGCGGGATGACGATGCGTCGGCGCAACTGCTGTCCGCGTTGCTGGACGGCGAGCTGTCCGGGCACGAGCGTCGCGAGGTGCTCGAGCGCGTGCTGGCCGATCCGGAGGAGGCCGAACGACTCGCGCACTATCGGGCGCAGCGCGATGCACTGCAGGCGCTGTTTCCGCTGCCGGCCGCCGCGCCCGCGCTGTTCGTGCAACGTCGTGAGCCGCGCCGGCGCGGGATCGCCTATGCGTTCGCGGGGCTCGCGGCCGGGCTGCTGATCGGTGTCGCGCTGCATGCGGGCTGGGTGGCGTTCGGCGGTGAACCGGGGTTCGCCGCGCGCGCGGATGTCGCCTATGCGACGTACGTGGCCGACCGCGACCATCCGGTCGAGGTCAGTGCGGGCGACCCTGACCATCTCGTCGCGTGGCTGTCCGCGCGTCTCGGGCGGCCCGTGCGTGCGCCGTCGCTCGACGAATACGGTTACCGGTTGCTCGGCGGCCGGCTGCTCCCGGGCGAAGCGGGGCCGGCCGCGCAACTCATGTACCAGCGCGCGGACGGCGAACGCGTGACGCTGTACATGACGGCCTACGACACACGGCGTCTCGCGCCGCAGGCGATGTCGGCCGGCGGCCGCTACACGTATTTCTGGTCGGATCGCGGGATGGGCTATGCATTGTCCGGCCAGGGCGACGAACGGCGCCTGCGCGAACTCGCGATCGACGCGTGCGGCGCGCTAGGCGGCCCGACCGATGCGTGGAAGGGGTGACGCGCGCGGCGCCGGCAGGGAGCACGTGATGAAGACGACGATGACGAAGGGGCTCGTGCCGATGCTGGTGCTGGCGGCGCTCGCCGCGGGCACGGCGCTTGCGCAGGCGGACGGTGACGTGCCGCTGCGCGTGCCGGTCGACGCCGATGGCGTGCAACGGGTGGCGATCGTCGGCGGCAGCTACTTCTTCCGGCCGAACCACGTGATCGTGCGGGCGCACGTGCCGGTCGAGCTGACCGTGTCGGCCGAGCCCGGGCCGGTGCCGCACAGCTTCGAAATCGATGCGCCGCAGGCCGGCATCGCGGTGCGCACCGAGCTCGGCACGACGCCGAAGACGTTTCGCTTCACGCCGTCGCAGCCGGGCCGGTTCGCCTACTATTGCACGCATCGGCTGCTGTTTTTCAAAAGCCATCGCGAGCGCGGGATGGAAGGCGCGCTCGATGTCGAGGCGGCGCCGTGATCGCCGCGTTGCTGGCCGCGAGCCTGATAGGAGCGAGCATGACCGCCGATCCCGTGACCGTCGCGCAGGCGCATTTCGACCACGTCCGCTCGTATCGCGCGACGATCCGCTCGTCCGCGCGCGGCGGCGAGCACACCGAGATCCGTTACGCGTACCTGAAACCGGGCTTCGTCCGGATGGATTTCGTGTCGCCGCATCACGGCGCGGTGCTCGCGTACGATCCCGGCGACGGCAAGGTGCGGTTGCGTCCGTTCGGCGCGCACGCGCCGCCCGCGCTGACGCTGTCGCCGTCCAATCCGCTCGTGCGCGACCGCAGCGGCCACCGGGTCGACCGGTCGGACGTCGGCGAACTGCTGCGCAACGTCCATGCGCTGCAGGAGGGCGGTGCGACGGTGACCGAAGGCGAGGAGGCCGTCGGCGGCCGCACTGCGCTGCGCGTGTCGGTCACGGGCGCGCCCGCGCATGCGGTCGACGGCGTGCATCGCTACCGGCTGTGGCTCGATACCGAGGACGGCTTTCCGCTGAAGGTCGTCAGTTTCGCGGACGGTGACGACGTGCCGCTCGAAACCGTGACGCTCGACGACGTCGAGATCGACGTCGCGTTTCCCGAACGCTTCTTCGCGCCCTGAGCGGTGCGCTGACTCATGCCCGTGACAGGCATGCCGGAGGCTGCATGGCGGAATACCGGTTCTCGACGATCTGGCGCGTGGACGCGCCGCTCGTGGCGGTGTGGGACGCGATCTACCAGGTCGACCGCTGGCCCGTCTGGTGGAAGGGGGCCGTGCGCACCGTCGAGATCGAGCCGGGCGACGTGCGCGGCGTCGGCGCGCTGCACCGGTACACGTGGAAGGGGGCGCTGCCTTACCGGTTGACCTTCGACATGCGCGTGCGACGCGTCGAGCCGCCGCATGCACTCGAAGGCCGTGCTGGCGGCGCGATCGAAGGCGACGGATGCTGGTCGTTCATTGCCGACGGCGCCCGTACGATCGTGCGCTACGACTGGCACATCCGCACGCACGTGCGCTGGATGAACCGGCTGGAGTGGCTCGGTCGCCCGCTGTTCCGATGGAATCACGACGTCGTGATGCGTGAAGGCGCGAAGGGGCTCGCGCGGCTGCTGGGCGCGGCAGTCGAGACGGAGGGCCGGACGTTCCGGCCGCTGCCGGACGCGGGCTGCGCCGATGCCTGAACGCGGGTGAACGCGAGGAAAAGCGCGTAGCGGCGTGCTGCGCCGCTCAGCACGCGTACGCCATCACCGCGCCATCCACCACCAGTGCGACACGTTCGCCGACGGCCGGACACCGGTGTCCCGGCACGCGTGCGCGCACGCGCACGTCGCCATCGGCATCGAGGCGCAGGAGCACGTCGGCGTCCTGGCCCGCGAACTGCGCGGCTTCGACACGCGCCGTATGGCCGCGCGCCGCATCGGCGTGCGTGAGCGGCACGATGCCGATCTGCTCGGGACGCAGCATCGCATCGGCCGGACCGTCCGGCAGCGGCGCGACGAGCGGCAGGTCGCCGAGCGCGCAGGCGATGTGCGTGCCGCGCACACGGCCTGCGAGCAGCACCGCCTGCCCGACGAACGACGCGACGTCGCGCGTGATGGGCTGACGATACAACGTCTGCGGCGCGGCCGTCTGCACGAGCCGGCCATGCCACATCACGGCTACTTCATCGCCGAGGGTCATTGCTTCGGGCTGGTCGTGCGTGACGAGCACCGATGTCGCGCCGGCTGCGGCAAGTGCATCGGCGACTGCGCTGCGCGTTTCGTGGCGCAGCGACGTGTCGAGCGCCGAGAACGGTTCGTCGAGGATCACGAGCGACGGCTCGGGCGCGAGCGCGCGTGCGAGCGCGACGCGCTGCTGCTGCCCGCCGGACAGTTGCTGCGGCGCACGGCTCGCATACGACGCGGGGAGCCCGACCATCTCGAGCAGTTCGTCGACGCGATGATGGCGCCGCCGCGCCGCGCGCGGCAGCCCGAACGCGATGTTGTCGGCCACCGACAGATGCGGAAACAGCGCGCCTTCCTGCGGCACGTAGCCGATCCGGCGCTGTTCGGGCGGCAGGTGCACGTCGGGCGCGGCCACGCGGCGGCCATCGATTTCGACGGTGCCGCGCTCGGCGCGCTCGAAGCCGCACAGCACGCGCAGCAGCGTGGTCTTGCCGCTGCCGGACGGGCCGAGCAGCGCGAGGCGCGAGCCGCGCCGCACCGTGAGGTCGATGTCGTGCAGGACGGTATGCGATCCGAACGATTTCGACAGGCCGTGGATGCGTAGTTCGCTCATGGGCGGTTCCGGGGAAAAAGGGCGTCGCTCAGTTGCGCACCGACGCGCGGCCGAGCAGCAGGAACAGCAGTCCCGATGCGCCGAGCGACAGCGCGACGAGCAGCGCCGCGTAGGGCGCCGCGGCGGCGAATGCGAGCGTCGCCGTATCGCTCCACACCTGCGTCGCGAGCGTGCGGGTGCCGATCGGCGACAGCAGCAGCGTCGCGTTGAGTTCCGTCACGACCGAGATGAACACCATCGTCGCGGCCGCGCCGAGGCCGGGTGCCGCGAGCGGCAGTACCACGCGCGTGAGGGTCGCGCGCCAGCCAAGGCCGAGTGAGCGCGCGGTTTCCTCGAGCCGGACCTGCACGTGCGACAGCGCGGCGCGCACGCTGACGACCGCGAGCGGCAGGAACAGGATCGCGTATGCGCCGACGAGCGCGGGTGCGCTCTGGTAGAGCGGCTGCAGCAGTCGCACCGTGATCGACACGATCGCCAGCGCGACGACGATGCCCGGCACGCCCTGCACGGTCATCGCGGTGCGCTCGAGCAGCGTCGCGACGCGGCCCGGATAACGGACCAGCAGGAACGCGAGCGGCAGTGCGAGCAGCGTCGTGACGGCTGCGGCCATCAGGCCATAGCCGGACGATGCGAGCGTGGCCTGCCACAGCAGCTCGGGCGACACGTCGGCCGGCGTGACGGCGGCCGCGCCCTGTTGCGTGAGCCAGTAGCCGATCATCGCGAGCGGGACGCCGAGCGTCGCGGCCGCGAGTGCGGCGAATGCAACGGTGACGGGGCCGCGCAGACGGCCAAGCGGGTAACGCATCGCGACGCGGCGCGCGGCCCGGTGCGTATGACCGTAGCGCGCATGGCCGCGTGCGCGCGCTTCGATCGCAAGGCACAGCAGGCACAGCGCGATCAGCACGCAGCCGAGCAGCGATGCGCCGCCGCCGTCGAATGCGGTGCGATATTCCGCGTAGATCTCGGTCGTGAAGGTGCGAAAGCGCAGCAACTGGAATGCGCCGAACTCGGACAGCACGCCGAGCGCGACGAGCAGCATCCCGCCGCACAGCGCGGGGCGCAGCTGCGGCAGCACGACGCGAAAGAAGGTATGCCACGGCGAGCAGCCGAGTGTGCGCGCGCTTTCTTCCAGCGCGGGATCGAGCTCGCGCAGCGCGGCGGCCACCGGCAGGTAGACGAGCGGGAAGTACGCGGAGGTCAGCACGATCAGCGCGCCGAGGAAATCCTGCAGGTCGAGGCTCAGCGACACCCACGCATAGCTCGTGATGAACGGCGGCACCGCGAGCGGCGCCGCCGCGAGCGCGGTCCACAGCGGCCGGGCAGGCAGGTCGGTGCGCTCGATGAACCACGCGAGCGCCGTGCCGAGCAGCGTGCACGCGAGGGTCGCGGCGAGCGTGATCGACAGCGTGTTGACCAGCAGTTCGCCGACGAGCGGGCGCCACAGCAGCTCGATCGCATCGTCGATGCCGAAAGTGGCCGCGCGGTACAGCGTGAAGCCGAGCGGCAGCAGGATCGCGAGCGGCCCGCACGCGGCCGCGGCGACGAGCGCGCGTGACGGGCGGCGCCGTGTCGCCATGTGCTCGCCGCCGCGTGCGGCGCGTGCCGTGCGGGACACGGCGTCGCTCATGGTCAGAGCAGACCGGCCTGGCGCAGCAGCTTGCCGGCCTGGCTGTCATCGCCGAGCTGTTCGAACGTCAGCGCCGGCGGGGTCAGTTCGTTGAACGGCTTCAGGATCGGATCCGGAGCGACGCCCGGATGCAGCGGATACTCGAAGCTGATATGGCCGCCGGCCATCAGTTTCTGCGCGCGCTCGCTGACGAGATACGCGACGAATTTCTGCGCTTCCGGCTGGTGCTTCGATGCCTTCAGCACCGCGGCACCGGACACGTTGACGGCACCGCCGACGTCGCCCTTGCCGAAGTGGTAGATCGCGCTGCGGGTCGACTTGTCGCCGAGCTCGGCGTGCAGGCGGTCCCAGTAGTAGTTGTTGACGATGCCGGTCAGCACGCCGCCGCGGTTGACGGCCGCCGTCACGCCTTCGTCGTCGTCGAAGATCTGCGCGTTGGCCTTCAGGCCCTTCAGCCATTGCAGCGTCGCGGCTTCGCCGTGCAGGGCGAGCACCGCGCTCACGAGCGGCAGAAAGTCCGCGTCGCTCGGCGCGACACCGACCTTGCCCTTCCATTCGGGCTTCGCGAGATCGAGCAGCGAAGCGGGCAACTGCTGCGGCTGGATTTTCGCGGTGTTGTAGATAAGCACGTTCTCGCGCGCGAGCACGCCGACCCAGTTGCCGTCCGCCGGGTTGAAGCGCGCGGGCACCGACTGCAGCGTGGCGGCGTCCGTCTTCGCGAACAGGCCCTTGCGGTCGAGCAGCACGAGCTCCGGCGAGTTCTCGGTGAAGTACACGTCGGCCGGCGTGCGGTCGCCTTCCGCGACGAGCTGCGCGGCGAGCGCCGGGCCTTCGCCCGAGCGCACCTTCACGGTGATGCCGCTCTGTGCTTCGAAGTCCTTGACGAGCTGGTTGACGACCTGCTCGTGCTGCGCGTTGTACAGCGTGAGCGTCGCGGCGTGTGCACGCGCGGCGTGCAGTGCGCCGGTCAGCATGAGCGCGGCGGCCGCCGCGGAAATCAGGTGCCGCAGCGGGCGGCTAACGGGTGAAGTGTTCATGTGGTTTTCAGCAGGTTGCACCCGGCCGGGCCGGGAAGGTGTGCGTTGCCTTGCGTTGCGTGTCGTCATGCCTCGAACAGCGCGGCGCCGATGTACGAACCCGGTTGCGCGCCCGGCGGACACGCGAAGATCGCGCTGCCGACGTGCGTGGTGAACTGGTTCATGATGTCCAGCTTCGCGAGCTTCTCGTTGATCGGAATGAAGCCCTTGCGCGGGTCGCGCTGGTGCGCGACGAACATCAGCCCCGCGTCGTACTCGGTCTGCTGGCGCCACGGCGGCCAGCGCTCGATGTAGAAGTTCGTGCTGTCGTTGTACGAGTACGCGCGGCGCAGGATCTGCGCGCCGTTGTTCAACTGCGGCGACGCGAGACGCGCGTGCGAGTTGTCGGGGATCACCGGGTTGCCGTCCTTGTCGGCCGCGTCGAGATCGAGTGCCTCGAACTCGTTCTTCTGGCCGAGCGGCGCGCCGCTGTACTTGTGACGGCCGACCACCTGCTCCTGGAAGCCGAGTTCCGTGTTGTCCCAGTGCTCGAGCGTGATGCGGATCCGGCGCACGACCGTGTAGGTGCCGCCGTTCATCCATGCCGGGCCTTCGCTGCCGGCCCATACGAATTCGTTCATCGCGGCCGGGTCGGACATCGGCGGATTCATCGTGCCGTCCTTGAAGCCCATCAGGTTGCGCGGTGTTTCGCCGGGCTTGCCCGACGTGAAGCCGGCCTGGCCCCAGCGCATCTGCGTCGCCTTCGCGCCGAGGCGCACGAGCTGGCGCACCGCGTGGAACGCGACCTGCGCGTCGTCCGCGCACGCCTGGATGAACAGGTCGCCGCCGGTCTTCTCGGGCAGCAGCTGGTCGCCGTTGAAACGTGGCAGGTCGACGAGCGCAGCGGGGCGGTGCTTCGCGAGGCCGAAGCGGTCCTTGCCCGCCAGCACGAACATGCCGGGGCCGAAGCCGAACGTGATCGTCAGGCGCGCAGGGCCGAGGCCGAGCGCGTCGCCGCCGTCCGCCGGCGCGACTTCGTCGCCGCCCGTCGGGGCGAGCGGTTGCGCGGTATCGCCGCGCGTCATCCGCGCGGCGGCGTCGGTCCAGGTCTTCAGCAGCGCGATGACATCCGCGCGCTGGGCCGTCGTCAGGTCGAGCGCCGCGAAATACGCGTGGCGCTGCTGCGGCGTCGCGATGCCGCTCTGGTGCTTGCCGTAGAACGGCTCGACGTCGTCATGCGCGAAAGCGGGCGCGGGCGCGGGGGCTGGTGCATCCGCCGCCTTCGCGGCCGGGATCGACGCTGCCGCGAGGCCGGCGGCCACCGCGGCGCCGCCCGCCTTCAGGAAGCCACGCCGCGCGGGGCGTGGTGGCTGGTTGGAATCGTCTGCCATGATGGGCTCCGTTACTTCGCGAGCAACAGCGTGTTGACGTCGTCCGCGACGTAGTAGAAACCGTCGCCTTCAGGTGTCATCGCGATGCCGAACAGGTTGCCGTTGCCGGGGGGCGTCTGCGCCTTGTCGGTGTTGATCCAGCGCGCGTAGATCTGCTTGCCGGCAACCGGGTCGATTTCGACGACCTGGCCGTTCTGCGCATTGGTTGCGAGCAGGTGACCGTTCGGTGCGGTGGCGAGCGCGAGCGGGCGGCGCAGGAAGCCGTCGGCGGTGACCTGGCGGCCGACGCCCGCGCTGGTGTCGCGCGTGAGCGGGTCGTCGATCTCGACGATGCGGTTGCCGATCGCGTCCGACACGTACAGCTTCTTCTGGTCGCCCGACAGCGCGAGGCCGGTCGGGCCGACCAGGAACACGCCCTTGTCGGCCTGCGCGCCGAGGCCGCTTGCGACGACCGTTTCTTGCTTGATCACGGGCGGCTTGCCGGCCGGCACGTCGAGGTCGAGACGCAGTACCGTCGCCTGCTTGTAGATAGGTGGATTGCCGTCCGCGCCGCCGACGCCGAAGCCGGCCATGCTGACGAACAGCGTCGCGCTGTCGCCGCGGTCGACCACGGCCATGTTGCCCCACGGGTCGTTGATGTTGGGCGTCGACCACGTCGACGCGATCTTGCCTTGCGGATCGAGCACGATCAGGCAGCCGGCGCCCTTGGTGTTGGTCGTGCCGTCGTTGCTCGGCGTGCTGCCGACGATCACCCAGCCCGACTTGAGCATCGTCATCGCCGTCGACAGGCCGACGCCCCCGGGGCACGCCTTCAGGTCGCGCGGGATCGACGCGAACAGGCTCAGCTGCTTCGTCGACGGGCGGTAGTTGACGATTGTGCTGCCGGTGCCTTGCAGGTTCGCCGAGTTGTTGAAGTTGTCGACGAGCACGTCGCCCGCCTGGATCGTGCCGGCCGACACCGGCGCGACCGCGATCGCGTACGGGTTCTGGTCGCCGTTGTCCGGCACCGTGTTGACGAGCGTGGTGTGGCGATGCACGGTCTCGAGGAAACCTTGCGGCTCGGCGAGTGCGCCGGCGGCGGCCGTCAGCGCGGCGGCGGCCAGTGCGCCCGTCGCGAGGCGGCGAAGCGGGGCGGATTGAATCATGTGAATCTCCTGGGGAGCGCGCCGTCCGGGCGGCGCGCGAAAATGGTCAGCGTGGGCGCGTCACGCTCAGAACGTGATCGTCGTACGCGCGCCGATCACGAATGTGTTGCGCAGCGGCTGGGTCGCGTCGCTCGGGTTCTGGCCAGCACCGGCATTGAACGTGTACTGCGCGTCGGCCTGGACGATCCACCACGGGTTGACCTGGTACTGGTAGGTCGCTTCGAGCGTCGTCTCGCGGGTGCGCACGCCGTACGGGCCGGTCGCGAACGTTCGCGCGGTCTGGTCGAGGTCGGTCACGTGGTTGCCGACCTGGATGTACGTGACGCCGAGGCCGACGCTGTCGTTGTCGCGGCCTTCGAACGGCGCCTTCAGCACGATCCCCGCGTTGGCCGAGAAACTCACCAGGTTACGGTCACCCGGCGCGCCCATCACGCGCGCGAACACGCCGAGGCTGCGCGGGCCGGTCGGGTCGGGGCGCCAGATCATCTGGTCGGCCACCGCGTAGAAGCTGTAGTTGCCGTGACGCTGCTGCGCAGTGCCGTTCGACGCCGGGTCCGCGAGCGACAGCCCGTCGGTGCCGACGTTCTGGTCCGCGAAGCGGCCGTTGTGATACCAGACGCCGATCTTGTAGGTGCCCGGCAGCCCGTTCGAGCGGCCGGTGTCCATTTCGCCGTCGGACGGCTGGTTCAGCGCGTACTGCAGTTCGCCGATATAGAGCGCGCCGTTGTGCAGGTTGAAGTTGGTGCCGCTCAGGTTATTCGGGTTGTTGCCGAGCGGATCGCCGTCGAACACGCCTGCGAGCGCGGTGAGCTTCGGCGTGATCTGCGCGCGTACGCGCACGCCGAGACCCGCGAGCGGATAGGCGGGGCCGCCGTTGGGCAGGTCGTACGACGGCAGCGCGGGCCAGCCGAACATCGTGTTGACGAACGTGTTCGCATACGTGCTGACCATGAATTCCTGGTCCAGGCTCTGCTGGCCGATCTTCACGTCGACGCGCTTGTCCATGAACGACTGCTGGTACCACAGCTCCCACAGGCGCGTCGTGCCCTGCGCCTCGATGCCGCTCGCAGTGTTGAGCGTGCCGAGATTGCGCGCACTCAGGTTGGTGCCGTGGATCTGCAGCGCGCTGACGTTGAACGTGCCGCCGGGCAGGCCGATCGCCTTCTGCGTGTCGACCGTCAACGTGGCCGTCGTCAGCCCGTCGTAGGCGCCGCCGCGGTTCAGCCCGCCGCGCACGTTCGCGAGGTATTCGCTGGTTTCGGTGATCAGCAGCGTCGCGCCATACTTGCCGAGCCATGGGCGGATGCCGCCCATGTCGCCGAGCAGGTTCTGGCGCGTCCAGATGCCGGTCCACATGTTGGTCGGCTTCGCCTGGATCGCCAGGTCGGCTTCGGGGGCTTCGGGCTGTGCGTCGACCGGCACGGCGGCAAAAGCCGCGCCGCTCGCGAACGATGCGCACGCGAGGATGGCCGCACACGCGGCGGGGCGCATCCGGGCCCGGATGTTGTCTCCCTGGAACGACGCAAACTTCATATCAAATCCCTGGTTCTATTTAGTCTGGAGTCCTGCTTGTCGGTCGCTGTCCGGACGCTCGGCACTGATTGGCCAGCGCATGAAGATGAACGCAACGCGGCGCATCGTAGGAGTGTCAAATGCGAAAGTCAATGTAAACGAGAATGATTCGCATCTAAATTACTGAATGTAATCCGCCTCCTTACGGATGGAGGCCAGCACGTGTTTAGTGCCGAGGTAAACCGTAAATATCGGTGTAATGAAAATGAATGGATCGATGCGGATCGATGGGGCGGGGGGGCGGGGCGCAGGAGGCAGCCGGCGGGCGTCGGATGGCGCGTGCCGGCAGACGGAATCGACGCCGCCACGGAATTTATCAGGATGACGCCGCCGATCGCGGGAACTCCGTGCTTTCCCGGTGTCCAAACGGGGCGCGATGAGATTCCGGGGCCGCGCGGGCCGGCCGGCAAGGCTGGGCGATTCTTTTAGGTATTTGTTTTTAATGGATTTTTGTTGGATTCGTATGCTTTTTTCGTCCCGTCCCCGCCCCGAAAATTCCTCCGGTTTCCCTTCTTGAATTTGTCAAAACCCGTCCATATAATTAGCACTCGCTGCACGAGAGTGCTAACAATTCTCTGCCGGGCGATAAGCCGGGCAGATTCCCTAAGCGTTCTTCAATCTCAGTCAAGAGAGGAGTGAATATGAACCTTCGTCCTTTGCACGATCGCGTGATCGTCAAGCGCCTGGATCAGGAAACCAAGACCGCCTCGGGCATCGTGATCCCCGACGCCGCTGCTGAAAAGCCGGACCAGGGCGAAGTCCTGGCCGTCGGCCCGGGCAAGCGCGACGACAAGGGCGCTCCGATCGCGCTCGACGTGAAGGTCGGCGATCGCGTCCTGTTCGGCAAGTACGCAGGCCAGACCGTGAAGGTCGACGGCAGCGAACTGCTGGTCATGCGCGAAGAAGACATCATGGCCGTGGTCAACGCGAAGTAAGCGTCCACTGACGGTACATATTCCCAAGAATTCAAGGAGTTAGAAGATGGCAGCTAAAGACGTCGTATTCGGCGATTCCGCCCGTTCGAAGATGGTCGAAGGCGTGAACATTCTCGCCAACGCAGTCAAGGTCACGCTGGGTCCGAAGGGCCGCAACGTGGTGCTCGAGCGCAGCTTCGGCGGCCCGACGGTCACCAAGGACGGTGTGTCGGTCGCGAAGGAAATCGAGCTGAAGGACAAGCTCCAGAACATGGGCGCGCAAATGGTCAAGGAAGTTGCTTCCAAGACCAGCGACAACGCAGGCGACGGCACGACGACGGCAACCGTCCTCGCGCAATCGATCGTCCGCGAAGGCATGAAGTACGTCGCATCGGGCATGAACCCGATGGACCTGAAGCGCGGCATCGACAAGGCAGTCGCAGCGGCTGTCGAAGAGCTGAAGAAGATCAGCAAGCCGTGCACGACGAACAAGGAAATCGCACAGGTCGGCTCGATCTCGGCGAACAGCGACACGTCGATCGGCGATCGCATCGCTGAAGCGATGGACAAGGTCGGCAAGGAAGGCGTCATCACCGTCGAAGACGGCAAGTCGCTGGCAGACGAACTCGACGTCGTCGAAGGCATGCAATTCGACCGCGGCTACCTTTCGCCGTACTTCATCAACAATCCGGAAAAGCAAGTCGCCGTCCTCGACAACCCGTTCGTGCTGCTGCACGACAAGAAGGTGTCGAACATCCGTGATCTGCTGCCGGTACTCGAGCAAGTCGCGAAGGCTGGCCGTCCGCTGCTGATCATCGCTGAAGACATCGAAGGCGAAGCGCTCGCAACGCTGGTCGTCAACAACATCCGCGGCATCCTGAAGACCGTTGCGGTCAAGGCACCGGGCTTCGGCGATCGTCGCAAGGCGATGCTGGAAGACATCGCGATCCTGACCGGCGGCCAGGTGATCGCGGAAGAAACCGGCCTGACGCTCGAGAAGGCAACGCTGGCAGAACTGGGCCAGGCGAAGCGCATCGAAGTGGGCAAGGAAAACACGACGATCATCGACGGCGCAGGCGAAGCCGTGAACATCGAAGCACGCGTGAAGCAAGTGCGCGCGCAAATCGAAGAAGCGACGTCGGACTACGACCGTGAAAAGCTGCAAGAGCGCGTGGCCAAGCTGGCCGGCGGTGTTGCAGTGATCAAGGTCGGCGCTGCGACCGAAGTCGAAATGAAGGAAAAGAAGGCACGTGTCGAAGACGCACTGCACGCAACGCGCGCAGCTGTGGAAGAAGGCATCGTGGCAGGTGGCGGCGTTGCGCTGATCCGCGCTCGCACCGCGATCGCAGGCCTGACCGGCGCTAACGCCGATCAAAACGCCGGCATCAAGATCGTGCTGCGCGCAATGGAAGAGCCGCTGCGCCAGATCGTCACGAACGGCGGCGAAGAAGCCAGCGTCGTGGTGGCGGCAGTTGCTGCAGGCCAAGGCAACTACGGCTACAACGCAGCGACGGGCGAGTACGTCGACATGGTCGAAGCCGGTGTCGTCGACCCGACCAAGGTCACGCGTACCGCACTGCAGAACGCAGCTTCGGTTGCGGGCCTGCTGCTGACGACGGACGCAGCTGTTGCAGAACTGCCGAAGGAAGACGCACCGATGCCGGGCGGCATGCCGGGCGGCATGGGCGGCATGGGCATGGACATGTAATCGACTTCGGTCGATGGTGTCCGGAGCGCGCAGCGATGCGTGTTCCAGCCAAAGAAAAAGACCCGCAGCGATGCGGGTCTTTTTTTATGTGCGCGCGGATGACGATGCGAGGTGAAAGTGGGCGGCTGGCACCCGTGCTATTCGCGCGCCATGACCAACGCGTAGTAGGGTCGCTCCTTCACGACGAAACGGGGATCGGCCGAGAGCGTACTCACTGCCGGGGCGTAGCGTGCGCGAGCCTGGGCCAGCTCTGCTGATGACGGTGGCCATTGATGTGCATTCCATAGCAGGTCGACGTAGCTGATGACGACGGCGCGGACGCTGCGATCCCCGAGGGTGCGTTCGATGTTACCGGCGAGCGTCGTCGTGTCGGACGCGAACAGTGTCGAGATGGATGCGGGCCAGTGCTCCTGTGCCAGCGCAACGTTCTTGTCGCCGCCGATGTTGTAGGTGTGTGTATTCGATGCAGCGGCCAGGTAGGCGGCGAGAAAGTCGTTGCCCTGGGGGAAAAACGCGGTGATGCCATCCTTCGGGGCATCCTGCCGGAAGTCAGCGACGATCGACTGGTCGAGCTGCGCGAACTGGTCGCGGAAGTGCAGTGGCGCATGCACCCGCACCTGATGTTCGTAATGGCGGACTTCGGAATACGTGAGCCCTGATTCCGGATTCGGCAGGTTGGACACCATCATCAGACCCAACAGCCACCACGCAGCCTTGTTCCTGTCGCGACGCGACAACTCCGCGATCAGTAGTACAAACAATGCCCAGAATGCCAGAACGGTCAGGGCGGACCATCGATACGACGCGCGCATGTTCCTGAAGCCCGGTACGTGCGTCGACAGATAGGCCGTTCCGGTAGGCGCGACCGCATATTCGGGCGGCATCGCGGCCTGGAAGTTGCCTGCAGCCCGGTCGGCGTCGGGCCGCACGGAATGGACTTTCAATGACGGCCCGAGCGCGAGGTACGTCGCAAGCATGCCAAGCACCAGTAGCGGAATGCCGTGGGTCTTGTTTTTCGACAGCACGAATCCGGCCAGGCCTGCGATGGCGATGGGGGCGATGAACGTCGTGAGCCACACTGATGCGTCGCCGAAGTAGGCCGAGTCGCTTCTCGGGGTGCTGATGCGGAGCACATCCCATAGCCACAGAAGTCCTTGGGTTGGCTGTACGAGCATGGTGACGTCGACGCCGAAGCCACGGAATACCGACAGCGGATCCGCTGCGAAGCTCTGCGTGCCGACGAATTGACGGTAAAGCACGAACGCGAGTCCGAAGTCCGCGGCATAAATCGGCATGCCGACGGCAAGCAGGCGTACCCTGCGGCCACTCGATCGCTTGAGCCAGCCCGCATACTGGACGAGTGAGCCGAAGGCGAACATGACGAACGTATAGCCGTCGGTGAAGACGGCCAGGCATGCGACGGCCGCAAGGGCGAGCGCCGATATCGCGATCGTCCGGGAGCGTCGTGCGTCGATCGCTTCGCATAGCCGGTGCGTCGTCCACAGATAAAGCGGCAACAGCGCGATCCCGATCGACAGCATCGAATAGCCGGAGTGCGCCCAAATGACCGGCATGGTTGCCCACACCAAGGCCAACGCCAGCGCATATCGCGCGGGGGCACCCAGTGCCGACGCATAGCGTTTCGAGCCCCACAGCGCGAGCGCCAGGAACAGCAACGTGGTCGTGCTGTACGCGTCGGCGGGGTTCAGCGGCGTGGCCGCAAGCATAGCGCTTTCCACCAGCGCGCCGGATAGGCCGAACGCAATCGGCGCGGGGACGGGGAGGCCGAAATTGTGGACGAAGATCGATGGCCATCCGCTGTTTGCGAAAGACTGGGCGAACGACGAAATCCACAGTGCCTGACCGAGTGTCGGAAGGGCGATGAATGGCACGGCCCCGTAGATGACGGCAACAATCGATAGCGCGACCGCGAACGGCAGCGACTCGCGCAAGGTTGATCCTAACGGATGCTGGCTTGTTGGAGTGGTACGCATATCCGGGTCAGTGTGGGGGCCTGGGCACCAGGGCGGCGCCGACAAAGAACATCAGGTCGCCGGCTACCGTCACCATGCGGCCGAGGACAATCGCGGTGATGAGGTCCGCTTGTCCGACGACACCATGCATCAGCCAGTACAGGACGGCTTCGCGAACGCCCACGCCCGCTGGTGCACCGGGCGTGACGAGCCCGGCGAGCCAGGCAATGACATAGGCGCCGCATACGGGCAACCAGAATGCGGCATCGTGCGTGTCGATCTTCGCGTGTTGCACCGTGATCGCCAGCAGGGCGCTGAAGATCAGCCCGGAGACGAGCAGAAACGCTGCATACAGCGATACCGCCCGGGCAATGCAAAGGGACCAGCAGGTCCGGATGCCCGACACGGCAATGGCAAGCGCGCCCGCGAACGCAGCGATGGCGGTTGCCGTGCCGATCACCGGCCATTTGAGCGGTGCCGCCATCAGTGCAAACGGAAGGGCGGTCGACGCAATGACCGCTAGTTCCCACACGATCGATTTGGCAACGGGCCATGCAGGCAGGCCCGCAGCAACGCAAATCGCTTGTCGGCCAGCGAGATGGAAAATGTTGCCCGGCGTATATTTGGCAAGCTGCGAGACGCCGTACGTCTTGATCGCCCAGAGGCGCGACGACGTGACACCGTGGTGGGTGAGCAACTGCAGCCAGGCCAGTGCAAGCAGCATGCCGCAAGCCCCGTAACCGGCGCCGAGTGTCGCTACGGCGCTCCAGGTAACGGCCGAGAAAGTGTCGAGCGAAAGCTGGTGGCTGTACTCGACGAGCTTCACGCCGACGAAGATCGTGCCGAGTGCGCCCAGCGCGCTACCGGTGACGTGTATCCAGCGTCGTTGCTGCTTGCCTAACTTCACTACCGTGCGGCGATGCGAGGGCGGCAAAGCAACATCGTCCACGGCAAGGGGGTGCGCACACACAAGATGTCGAAGCGCGTGGAAACGAATGCGATGAATGCCCGTTTCGACCAGCGCTGTATGTGGCCGGGCGTGTTCCCGAGGGCGGAGATATATTTGCCTCGCGCGACATTCATCGCGCTCCAGACCGGTTCGCGCGGAACGCTGAAAATCACGTGGCGAGCGCCGAGCGTCGCGATGTTGCGCAGCGCGACTTCCGGCTGCTCGAGATGTTCCAGCACTTCGCAACAGACGACGAGATCCGCTTGTATGTCCTGCGCTTCGATCCGATAGACGTCCTGGCGGGAGAAATGCGCCGGGTCGACGCACTGCGTCACGGCGTTCTCCTGCGCCAGCTCGATCACGCGAGTAGAAAAATCGCTTCCCGTGGCCTGAAGGCCCTGTTGTCGCCACCGCAGGACCCAGTAGCCTTCGCCGCAGCCGATTTCATGGATCGACGATGGTGCCGCTTGCGTTACGAAATCGGTCAACGCGTCGTCGAAACCTCGCATGAGGCGCCGCACGATCGGATTCGTCGAGCCGTACTTGTCGTAGTTGTTGCCAACGACGATGCCCTGTTCGGCCATGCCACCCGACATCTTCATTGAACGACCCCGAAGGCGCGCGTGGTTTCCTTCTCGACCGCGGCGACGTGGCCGCGGTTCGCTTGTGTCTGTTTGGTCGGGGCAGCAGGGTCGAGATCCGTTTGCATCTGCTTGACCGCGAAGCGTACGTCCTCGAGCAGTTTGCGGTTGGTCGACAGGAGGTCTGCAACGATGGCGATCAACAGCGTCTGGAATCCGGCGCCGACGAGGATCGATGCAAGGATGAGGGACTGGACGTGTCCGGTGCCGTTGCCGGTCGCCCAGAAGTAGACGAAGCGCAGTCCGGTCAGTACACCCGTGCCGAACAGAATGGCACCGAGCGTGCCGAAAAATGCGGCAGGCCGATAGATGACGAAGATCCTGAAGATCGTGTGGGCCGATCGCATCACGTACGAGTGGATGCTTTTGACCAGGCGAGACGGTCGCAGGAACCCGTTGACGCGGATCGGTACCGAGACGATCGACATGTTGCGCTGCCCTGCCTGGATGATCGTTTCCAGGGTGTAGGTGTAATCGCTGAATACTGTCAGGCGTTGGGCGGCATGGCGGCTGTAGGCGCGAAAACCGCTCGTCGTATCGGGAATCTCGGTACGGCTGACTGCACGAACCACCCAGCTGCCGATTTTCTGCAGCGATTTCTTGATCGGCGAGAAATGATCGATTTCGTCGATCGGCCGTGACCCGACTACGATATCGGCTTCACCCGCATATATAGGCCGAATGAGCGCGGGAATATCGGCTGCATTGTATTGGTTGTCGGCGTCGGTATTGACGATGACATCGGCGCCGCGTTTCAGGCAGGCTTCGAGCCCGGTCGTGAACGCGCGCGCCAAGCCCTGGTTGCGCGGATGTCGGACGATGTGGTCGACACCGGCGGCGCGCGCTACATCGACTGTCGAGTCGGTGCTGCCGTCGTCGACGATCAACCATTCGACCCTATCAAAACCCGGCACTCGGCGAGGCAATGCCGCCAGCGCAATCGGCAACGTGGCGGCCTCGTTGAAGCAGGGGATTTGAATAATTAATTTCATCGTCCGTGAGAGGTAGATTCGCCCCCGCGTCGCCGGATTTCAAATATTGAGAAAAACAATATCGTGTTTTGGCGAACGTCCATGAAATATAAATCAAATTGAATTGACAAAAAATTACGATAAATTACTTTCCATGATCGATCGTGGGCAGCAAAACGACGTCCCGATGCGATCGGAAACGCGCTGATTTTTTACGGTATGGTCAGTGTCCACGGGCGAACCGGCCACATGGATCGGTGTGTCGGTGTAGACGGGCTGTCTGTTATCTTGTAACCAAAAGTTGCAAAAACTGCGGCGGGAGGCGTGGGCGTCGGGTAGTCGGCAGCGCCGGGCAGAGGGGGAAGGAAGAAGGCGACACGTTGTATGCTGCACTGCACCTGACGAGGAAGGGCGTCGCGGAATGGAGGGGGCGTTGATGCGAGCGCGGAGGCGCGGCCGGCAGATCTTCCGGTGTCGGTCCAGGCGCACTGACGCATGAAGATCCGGCCGTTAGCTTCGTGGTGGGCAATTCTCGGCGAGCTTTTGCAGCCTTCCGTCATCGGACGTTCGGAGTCTTCGTTACTGCGCGCCTGACGCGTACCGTGCTGCCGAACGCAGCGTCGGTTGCAGGCCTGCGGCCGACGACGGACGCAGCGATGCGGGTCTTTTTTATGGATTCGCTGAGCGATCGTAATCAGAATCCCGGCAGATAACACGAAGTGTCGTTGTCTTCATCGTGAAGGCCGTAACTGCACGCGAACGGACCGATTCGATTTTTGGCGAGCTTGGGTGTTGGCTTGGGTGTTGAAATGTTCGATGTCCGTTCATCGCTCAACCGAGCGTTGATACGAATCGAATCGGGCTGGAGGAAGGTGGATTCAGCCAAAAGGACTGCAGTCGTGTCGGACTGAATGACGGATGCGTGCCGTAAGGGGGCAAAAGGGGCACGCGTGCGTTTGATCGCTCAAACGCCCGCGTGCCCCCAGTCACCTCAATGCCGGTGCGACGTCCTCGGCGCCGGGTCGGCCTTGACGGCCGGCGGCGTATCCGAGTCTTCGTTGCTGCGCGCCCAGAAGAACCGGTCGGGCAGGTACGCACCCATGCCGGGCCGGAACGCGTCACGCACGGCCTGGTACAGATATTCCTGCGCTTCGCGAACCGCTTCGGGCGGCTCCTGGCCGTTCGCGAGCAGCGCCGCGATGGCCGCGCCCAGCGTGTCGGTGATGCCCATCAGCCGGTGCGGCGAGCGATCCCACATGTCCTCGCGGAGCTGGCCTTCCTCGCCGTACAGCGTGTTGACGAGCCGGTGCGAGCCCGTCTCGGACGACAGGATGTACTCGCAGCCTTGCGACAGCAGGTGCGAGACGGCCGCGTCGAGATTCGGCGCCTCGGCGTCGCCGTCCGGCTGCGCGAGCGCGATCAGCGTCGCGTAGTCGGCGACCAGCAGCGTGGTTTGAGGCGCCAGCAGGTCGGCGATCGATTCGCGCAGGTCGTCGGCTGCGAGCACGTGCTCGTCGTCGAGCGTGAAGTCGGGCGCGAGCACGAGCGGCACGCCGTCGTAGTCGGCGACCACCTCGGCGATCGCGCTCACGACTTCCGCGCGCGTCGCCGCGCCGATCTTGAACGCCGCAACCGGCATGTCTTCGAGCAGCATGCGCGCCTGGGCGGCGACCACGTCGGGATCGAGGCCGGTCACTTCGTCGCAGGCGGCCGAGTCGCGCACGGTGTAGCCCGTCATGACGGACACGCCATGACAGCCCATGCTCGCCAGGGTCAACAGATCGGCTTGAATGCCAGAGCCGCCGGTGGGGTCGGACAGGCCAAAGGTGAGGACGATCGGAGGGGCGTTGCTGGACATGTAAAAATGGGGCAAGAGAAAAACGGGAAAGCGACGGGCATGCGGACGGCGAGGCGAAATGGGCGTTTTCGGCCCTGTGTTGCCCGGCAGGCCGCACTTTTCAGCCATTATGCGGCGGAATCCGGCCCGCACGACGGATTTTTTAGCGCAGCGCAACGTAGTCGCGTTACTCCAGCGCGATTGCTAGGCAGTCCGGCCCCGACACGGTACCATCATGGCTCCCGAATTTACCGACTTTCCCGACGCGGCTTAAGATGGAATACAAGAGCTGGATGTGCCTGATTTGTGGCTGGATTTACGACGAAGAAGCCGGGCTGCCGGAAGAGGGCATTGCCCCGGGCACGCGCTGGGAAGACGTCCCGATCAACTGGACGTGTCCTGAATGCGGCGCCCGCAAGGAAGACTTCGAGATGGTCCAGATCTGACCGGACCCTTGGCCCACGGACACACCGCTCAGGCCTCGCATCGGCCCGGCGCTCGCGCGCCGGGGCTTGCGCGAGCGAGTTGACGATGACAGGCGCGCGTGTCCATGAGGCCCGAACCGGCGAACGTTCCCCACCCTGACGCACTGCCCAACCCGCGCGGCGGAGCCGTGCGTGCGGCCGACGCATGGCTTGCGGCGGCCGCCGACGCTTTCGAGCATCGCGACGATGCGGCCGCACCGCTGTCCGCTGCAGCGGCCGTGCTGGCGGAAGCCGGCTGGCTGCCGGCCGCGCGTTTCGCGGGGCAGCTGTCGGCGGCTGCGCCGCTCGTCGCCACCGAGCCGACTTCGGCCGGCTGGCGTGCCGCGCTGCGCGATTTCCGCGCGGCAGTCGCACGCCACAACCTGCGCGAGCTTGCCTGCTCGCCCGTTCTCTTCGAACACTTCAGTGCCTTGCGTGCGCAAAGCGCCGCCGACCTGCGCGCGCATGCGCCGCTCGACGCGCTCGCGCTCGTTGGCCGCGCGGTGCCGCCAGCCGCGCTGCGCGTGCTGCCCGACGCGTTCGCGACCCGGATTCGCGCCCGCTACGAACAGGCGTTGCTCGGCGTGCTGCGCGCGGAACACGGCGCGCCCGATGCGGCACTCGACGAACTCGATGCGATGCTGGCCGCGCTCGCCGGCGACGATCCATACGATTTCTGGCGGCTCGCGGCCGCATGCGTGCGTGCGCTGCGTGCCAGCGGCGCGCCCGAACTGAAGCGATTTCTCGCGCGGACGAACCTGCTGCTCGGCGAGCACGCGCAGGGCCGGCGCAGTGCGCCGCCCGAACTCGTGCGCGAGACGGTGGCGCTGCTGTGGCGCGATTTCGCGCTGTTCGGCGCCGCGGCCGAGGATGTCGCGCTCGTCGACGTGCTGCACGACTACGGGCTGACGGTCGACTGGCACGTCGCGGGCACGCCCGCGTCCGAAGCGCTGTGGGAGGCCGATGCCGCCCGGGCCGAGCACGACGCGGTTGCCGCCGCGCCGACTCGCGCACTCGGCGTCGTGACGGTCAACGCGCATGCCTACGAGGATTTCCTGCAGACGGCCGACGCGTCGATGGCCGACCTTGCTACCGATCCGGCGAGAGCCGATGCGGGGGCCGCATGGCATGCGTCCGGCGCCGCCTACCGGGTCGGCACGGCCGCGTGCGCGCTCGGGCTCGGTCACGCGGCACTCCTGGCCGACACGCTCGGCCTCGCGTGGCGGCGTGCGGCGCACGGCGTGCCGCTCGCCGACGGCGGCCTCGATGCGCACGGCCACGCGTCCGACATGCTGCGCGCGGCGCTGCTGAAGATCGCAGCCGGTGTTGCGCCGCCGGACCTCACGGCGGCGTCCGGCGCGCTCGGCGCGGCGCTCGGCCGGGCCTGACGAACAAGGGGACGGACACGCGCCGGCGGCCCTTGCCGCGCGGGCCCGCAACACGCTGCCGACAGCGCCCGCGCGCGTGTTAGAGTGCCGTGTGATCCGTGCGCGCCGTTGCCAGCGCGGTGCGGCGTTGCTTGTTGATCGCGGCCCGGTCAGGCCGCGGCGTCTTTGCTAAAATTCAAACCATGTCAAAGCCTTCCGATCGCATCAATCTCACCAACCAGTTCCTGATCGCCATGCCGAACATGGCCGATCCGACGTTCTCGGGAACGGTGGTCTATCTTTGCGATCACAGCGAGCGCGGTGCGCTCGGCCTCGTCATCAATCGTCCTACCGACATCGACCTCGAATCGCTGTTCAACCGCATCGACCTGAAGCTCGACATCGAGCCGCTGCTGCACATCCCTGTGTACTTCGGCGGCCCGGTACAGACCGAGCGCGGTTTCGTGCTGCACGAGCCGGTGGAGGGCGCGAGCTACAACTCGTCGATGTCCGTCGAGGGCGGGCTGGAGATGACCACGTCGAAGGACGTGCTCGAGGCGGTCGCGACGGGCACCGGCCCGAAGCGCTTCCTGCTGACGCTCGGCCATGCCGGCTGGGGTGCCGGGCAGCTCGAGGAAGAAATTTCCCGCAACGGCTGGCTGACGGTCGCCGCCGATCCGCGCATCGTGTTCGACACGCCGGCCGAAGAGCGCTTCGAAGCCGCACTCGGCCTGCTCGGCGTCAGCTCGTCGATGCTGTCCGGCGAAGCAGGGCACGCATGAGTGGCGCGAGCGCGCGCGATGCGACGCTCCTGGCGTTCGACTACGGCGAAAAACGTATCGGCGTCGCGGTCGGCAACGCGCTGACGCGCTCGGCCCGTGCGCTCGTCGTAATCCAGAACCTGAACCGCGAACACCGTTTCAAGGCGGTTGGCGACCTGCTGGCCGAATGGCGGCCGGACGCGCTCGTCGTCGGCCTGCCGATGCATCCGGACGGCACGCCGCACGACATGACGCAGCAGGCGAAGCGCTTCGGCAACCAGCTGAACGGCCGCTTCGGGCTGCCCGTCACGTGGGTCGACGAGCGCTATTCGTCGGTGGAGGCCGAGGCCGGGCTGCGCGAGCGCAACGTGCGCGGCCGCGCCCTGGCCGACATGCTCGATGCCGAGGCCGCGCGCGTCATCCTTCAACAGTATCTCGATCAATTGTCCGACCATGAGCACCATTGACGCCGAGGCGCTTTACCGCGTCCTGCTCGACCAGATCCGCGCCGCGTACGGCACGGCTTTCGCCGAACCGGGCGGCCCGCGGCTCGCCGGCATTCACAGCGGCGGCGCATGGCTTGCCGAGCGCCTCGCGCGCGATCTCGGCGCGCCGGCGTTCGGTGTCGTGAACGTCGCGCTGCACCGCGACGATTACGCGAAGAAGGGGCTGCACAGCCAGGCCAGCCCGACGTCGCTGCCGTTCGAGATCGACGGCGCGCGCATCGTGCTCGTCGACGACGTGCTGTTTACCGGGCGCACCGTGCGCGCGGCACTCAACGAGTTGTTCGACTACGGCCGTCCGGCCGCGGTCGAGCTCGCGGTGCTCGCCGATCGCGGCGGCCGCGAGCTGCCGGTTGCCGCGCGCTTCGCGGGCGGCGCGCTCGACGTGCCGGCCGGCGCGACGCTCGTGCTCGCACGCGACGATGCGCAGTTCACGCTGCGCGTCGAGGCGCACGGCGCCTGAACGACACGCGAACCGTATCCCGGGCCGCTGGTTTTCACCGCGGCCCGTTTGCATAGTTGGAATCACGCACACCATGACCACCGACACCACTGGCCGCACCGGCAATCCCGCTGCGGCCGCGAGCCCCGACCGGTTCCGCTACGGCTTCCTGAAGGGCAACCCGCAGCTCACGAAAAACGGCGAGCTGAAGCACCTGCTGTCGATCGAGGGCCTGCCGCGCTCGATCGTCAACCATATCCTCGATACGGCCGAGCAGTTCGTCAGCGTGACGGACCGTGAAGTGAAGAAGGTGCCGCTGCTGCGCGGCAAGTCCGTGTTCAACCTGTTCTTCGAGAACTCGACGCGCACACGCACGACCTTCGAGATCGCCGCGACGCGCCTGTCGGCCGACGTGCTGAACCTGAACATCAATGCATCGTCGACGAGCAAGGGCGAATCCCTGCTCGACACGATCAACAACCTGTCGGCGATGCATGCCGACCTGTTCGTCGTGCGCCACGCGTCGAGCGGCGCGCCGTACCTGATCGCCGAGCACTGCGCGCCGCACGTGCACGTGATCAACGCCGGCGACGGCCGCCATGCGCACCCGACGCAGGGCCTGCTCGACATGTACACGATCCGTCACTACAAGCGCGACTTCACGAAGCTGCGCGTGGCGATCGTCGGCGACATCCTGCATTCGCGCGTCGCGCGCTCCGACATCCATGCACTCACCACGCTCGGCGTGCCGGAAGTGCGCGCGATCGGCCCGCGCACGCTGCTGCCCGGCGGTCTCGAGCAGATGGGCGTGAAGGTGTTCCACAACCTCGACGAAGGGCTGAAGGGCGTCGACGTGATCATCATGCTGCGCCTGCAGAACGAGCGGATGAGCGGCGCGCTGCTGCCGTCCGCGCAGGAGTACTTCAAGACGTGGGGCCTGACGCCCGAGCGCCTTGCGCTCGCCGCGCCCGACGCGATCGTGATGCACCCGGGGCCGATGAACCGCGGCGTCGAGATCGATTCGCAGGTCGCCGATGGCCCGCAGTCGGTGATCCTCAACCAGGTCACCTTCGGCATCGCCGTGCGGATGGCGGTGATGGGCATCGTCGCCGGCAACAGCGACTGAGCCCGTTTCGCGCATCCTTCATCAGGCATTCAACGCATTCAACGTATTCACAGACAGCGCATGAAGATTCATATCAAAGGCGGCACGCTGATCGACCCGGTCGCCGGCACCGAGCAGCAGGCCGACGTATTCGTCGCGGACGGCACGATCGCCGCGCTCGGCACGGCGGCGCCGGCCGGATTCAACGCGGACAAGACGATCGACGCGGCTGGCCTGATCGTCGCGCCCGGCCTCGTCGACCTGTGTGCGCGGTTGCGCGAACCCGGCTACGAGCACAAGGCGACGCTCGCGTCCGAGATGGCCGCGGCCGTCGCGGGCGGTGTCACGACCCTCGTGTGTCCGCCGGATACCGACCCCGTGCTCGACGAGCCGGGCCTCGTCGAGATGCTCAAGTTCCGCGCGCGCAACCTGCGCCAGGCGAATGTGCATCCGCTCGGCGCGCTGACGGTCGGCCTCAAGGGTGAGGTGATCACCGAGATGGTCGCGCTGACCGAGTCCGGTTGCGTCGGCTTCACGCATGCCAACGTGCCGGTGCGCGACACGCAGGTGCTGCTGCGCGCGCTGCAGTACGCGAGCACTTACGACTACACCACGTGGCTGCGCCCGCAAGACGCATTCATCGGCCGCGGCGGTGTCGCCGCGAGCGGTGCGCTGGCGTCGCGGCTCGGGCTGTCCGGCGTGCCGGTCGCGGCCGAGACGATCGCGTTGCACACGATCTTCGAACTGATGCGCGTGACGGGCGCGCGCGTGCATCTCGCGCGGTTGTCGTCCGCCGCCGGCCTCGCGCTCGTGCGCGAGGCGAAGGCCGAGGGGCTGCCCGTGACCTGTGACGTCGGTGTCAATCACGTGCACCTGATCGACGTCGACATCGGCTATTTCGATTCGCAGTTCCGGCTCGATCCGCCGCTGCGCAGCGAGCGCGATCGCGAAGCGATTCGCGTGGCGCTCGCCGACGGCACGATCGATGCGATCTGCTCCGACCACACGCCGGTCGACGACGACGAGAAGCTGCTGCCGTTCGGCGAAGCGACGCCGGGCGCGACGGGGCTCGAGCTGCTGCTGTCGCTGACGCTGAAGTGGGCCGACGAGACGCGCACGCCGCTCGCGCAGGCGCTGCGCCGCATCACGTCCGCGCCGGCCGATGTGCTGAAGCTGCCGGCCGGCCGCCTCACCGAAGGCGGCGCGGCCGACCTGTGCGTGTTCGACCCGCGTGCACACTGGCGTGTCGAGCCGCGGGCGCTGAAGAGCCAGGGCCACAACTCGCCGTTCCTCGGCTACGAACTGCCGGCCACCGTGCGCGCGACGCTCGTGGCCGGGCAGGTCGCATTCGAGCGCCACTGAACCACGCCGGACTCTCGCCATGATTGCCATTCGCAAGCTGCGTCTCGTCTTTCACCTGTTGCGCGGCATGGCGATCGTCGCGCTGCGTTTTTCGCACGTCACGCCCGCGCGCCGCGCCGAGCTGATACGCCGCTGGTCGCTCAAGCTGCTGCGGATCTGCGGGATGCGTCTCGTCGTCCATAACGACAGCGCGCGGCTCGACGCGAGCGCGCTCGTGGTCGGCAATCACGTGTCGTGGCTCGACATCTACACGGTCAACGCATGGCGGCCGACGCCGTTCGTGTCGAAAGCCGAGGTGCGGCAGTGGCCGGTGGTCGGCTGGCTCGCCGAGAAGCTCGACACCGTGTTCCTGCAGCGCGAGAAGCGCACCGAGGCGATGCGTGTCATGCACGAGATGGCCGAGCGCCTGCGTAACGGCGGGCTGATGTGCGTGTTTCCGGAAGGGACGACGACCGACGGGCAGGAACTGCTGCCGTTCCATGCGAACCTGTTCCAGGCCGCGGTGTCGGCCGGCTGCGCGGTGCAGCCGATCTGCCTGATGTACGAGGATGCGCAGGGGCGGCAGTCGGTCGCGCCAGCGTATACGGGCGAACTGGCGCTGGGCACGTCGCTCGACATGGTGTTGCGCGGCGGCCCGCTCGTCGCGCACCTGTACGTGTGTGAACCGATCGCGCCGGGTGGCGACCGGCGCGCGACGTCCGCGGCGGCGCGCGATGCGATCGCGGCTGCGCTTGCAAAGCTGCAGGAGAAGGTTGGCAAGCCGACGGCCGAGTCGCTCGCGGAATTGCAGAAGCATGCGTATCCGGCGACCGGGCTCGGCGCCGGTGCGGCGGGCGACGCGGCGGCCGAGGAGCCGGTGCCGGGGCGCGAGGGGTGAGACGCGGCGCTTCCGGCGGCCGGGCGAATCAGTGTGCCGTCACTCGCCGCCCGGCGTGCGGCACGCTTCGCACTGCACCTGCGTGACCGTGCGCCGGGCCGGATCGGCCGTGAGCCGCACGGCCGACAGCTGGTTCCCCCACACACATCCCGAATCGAGCGCGACGACGTTGTCTCGCACCATCAGGCCGAGTGCGGCCCAGTGCCCGAACACGACCGTCACGTCCTCCGTGCGGCGCCCCGGCACGTCGAACCACGGCAGGTAGCCGGGCGGCGCGCTGTCTGGGCCGCCGTTCGCCTTGAATTCCATCACGCCGTCGGGCGTGCAGAAGCGCACGCGCGTGAATGCGTTGAATGCGACGCGCATCCGGTCGCGCTTTTTCAGGTTCGGACTCCATTGGTTCGGCTCGTTGCCGTACAGGCCTTGCAGCGTGTCGCGCCAGTCGGGGGCGCGCAACGCGCGCTGCAGTTCGTCCGCGAGTTCGAGCGCGAGCGTGGCATCCCATTGCGGCAACACGCCGGCGTGCACGAGCAGCTTTCCGTCTTCGACATGCACGAACGGGCGATGGCGGACCCAGTCGAGCAGCGCGTCGGCGTCGGGCGCGTCGAGGATCTCGCCGATGGTGTCGCCCGGGCGCTCGGTGCGCAGGCCGGCGGAGACCGCGAGCAGGTGCAGGTCGTGGTTGCCGAGCACGACGGTCGCGCGCGGGCCGAGGTCGACGACCGCGCGCAGCGCAGCGAGGGAGCCCGGGCCGCGGTTGACGACGTCGCCGGCGATCCAGAGGGGCGTGTCGGCGGGGGCTGAAAGCTTGTCGAGCAAAGACTGGAAAGCTGAATGGCAGCCTTGGATGTCGCCGATGGCGATGGGGGGGAGGGTCATGAGAGGCAAGGTGTGACGAATCCTGGCGCTGATCGAAAAAGGGGGGCGATCGCTGGCGGGCGACTTCGCGCGTAATCGAACAATTTTAACGTATTGATTTGAATGCCGATTTTTTGGTGGCGGAGGAGCCGGCGGACTGTTTCAAGTTGTTAGCGACATGGCGTTTGACCGACGCAGCTTCTTATAATTGGCCGCTCCTCAACAAAATTAGCATTTCATGACTTTGACGGTTAAGGTCAGCAGTTAGAATGCCCGCCTTGGGGGGACGCGCACGGTGACGTCGCGTTCGGAGTTTGTGGCGGCCCTTGCTTGAGGCACGCCATGTATGACTAAAGGGAGCCTCATGATCCTGGTGACGGGCGGCGCGGGTTTTATCGGCGCCAATTTCGTAATCGACTGGCTGCGTCAATCCGACGAGGCCGTGCTCAACGTCGACAAGCTTACCTACGCAGGCAACCTTCGTACGCTGCAATCGTTGAACGGAAGCCCGAAGCACGTATTCGCTCGCGTCGACATCTGCGATCGCGCGGCACTCGATACGCTGTTGGCCGCCCACCGGCCGCGCGCGATCCTGCATTTCGCAGCGGAAAGCCACGTCGATCGCTCGATTCACGGTCCGGCCGAGTTCGTTCAGACGAACGTGGTCGGCACCTTTACGCTGCTCGAAGCCGCGCGTCAGTACTGGGGTGCGTTGCCCGAGGTGGAGCAAGCCGGCTTCCGGTTCCTGCACGTGTCGACCGACGAAGTGTTCGGTTCGCTGTCCCCGACCGATCCACAGTTCTCCGAAACGACGCCGTATGCGCCCAACAGCCCGTATTCGGCGACGAAGGCTGGCTCTGATCACCTGGTGCGTGCGTATCACCATACATACGGCCTGCCGACGCTGACGACCAATTGCTCGAACAACTACGGCCCGTACCAGTTCCCCGAAAAGCTCATTCCGCTGATGATTGCCAATGCACTCGCCGGCAAGCCGCTGCCCGTCTACGGCGATGGTAAGAACGTGCGCGACTGGCTGTACGTCGGCGATCACTGCAGCGCGATTCGCGAAGTGCTCGCGCGCGGCGTGCCGGGCGAGACGTACAACGTCGGCGGCTGGAACGAAATGACGAACCTCGACGTCGTGCATACACTGTGCGATCTGCTCGATAGCGCGCGGCCCAGGGCGCAAGGTTCGTATCGCGATCAGATTGCATACGTGAAGGATCGTCCGGGGCACGATCGCCGTTACGCGATCGACGCGCGCAAACTCGAGCGCGAACTCGGCTGGAAACCGGCCGAGACGTTCGCGACCGGCCTCGCGAAGACGGTATTCTGGTATCTCGACAACCAGGCGTGGTCCGACGAGGTGGCCTCGGGCGAATACCGCAAGTGGGTCGAGACCAACTACGCAGAGCGCGTTTGACAGGAGCGGTGATGACACGCAAGGGCATCATTCTGGCCGGCGGCTCAGGCACGCGGCTCTATCCGATCACGCACGCGGTCTCGAAGCAATTGCTGCCGGTGTACGACAAGCCGATGATCTATTACCCGCTGTCGACGCTGATGATCGCGGGCATCCGGGACGTGCTGATCATCTCGACACCGCAGGACACCCCGCGCTTCGCGTCGATGCTCGGCGACGGCAGCCAGTGGGGGATGCATATCGAGTATGCGACGCAGCCGTCGCCGGACGGGCTCGCGCAAGCGTTCGTCATCGGCCGTGACTTCGTCGGCAACGATCCGTCGGCGCTCATCCTCGGCGACAACATTTTCTACGGGCACGATCTCGCGAAGCAGCTCGAGCGCGCGAACGAGCGCGATGCAGGCGCGACCGTGTTCGCCTATCACGTGCACGACCCCGAGCGCTACGGCGTGGTGGAGTTCGACCGGAACTTCCGCGCGCTGTCGATCGAGGAGAAGCCAGCGAAACCGCGTTCGCAGTATGCGGTCACGGGGCTGTACTTCTATGACAACCGCGTGTGCGACATCGCGGCAGACATCAGGCCGTCCGCACGAGGCGAACTGGAAATCACGGACGTCAATTCGCGGTATCTCGCGGACGGCACGTTGAACGTCGAGATCATGGGGCGCGGCTACGCGTGGCTCGATACCGGCACGCACGATTCCCTGATCGAGGCCGCGACGTTCATCGCGACGCTGCAGAAGCGTCAGGGGCTCGTGGTTGCGTGTCCTGAAGAGATCGCGTATCGCCGCAACTGGATCGACGCGGAACAGGTGCTGAAACTGGCGCAGCCGCTCGCGAAGAATGCCTACGGGCAGTACCTCCGGAACCTTCTCACCCATCAGGTCGCATGGCAATCCACGTAACGTCAACGGCGTTGCCCGACGTCAAGCTCATCGAGCCGAAGGTTTTCGGTGACGCACGCGGCTATTTTTACGAGAGCTTCAACGCACGCGAGTTCTCGCAACGCGTTGGATCCGATGTCGAATTCGTTCAGGACAACCATTCGCGGTCGACCAAGGGGGTGCTGCGTGGGCTGCACTACCAGATCGAACATGCGCAGGGAAAGCTCGTGCGCGTGATCGAAGGCGAGGTGTTCGATGTCGCGGTGGATATTCGCCGCAGCTCCCCGAATTTCGGCAAGTGGGTCGGCGTGGTCCTGTCGGCCGACAACCATCGTCAGCTTTGGGTGCCGCCCGGTTTCGCGCACGGATTCGTCGTGCTGTCGGAGGCCGCGCAATTCCTTTACAAGACCACCGACTACTGGTTTCCCGAGCACGAGCGCAGCATCGTCTGGAACGACCCGGAGGTCGGCATCGCATGGCCGATCGACGGCGAACCGGTCCTGGCGCCGAAGGACGCGGCAGGCAAGCGTCTGAGCGAGTCCGATGTCTATGCGTAAGACCGACCCGAACGCCGCGCCGACGATCCTTGTAACGGGTGTGAACGGTCAGGTCGGCTTCGAACTGCTGGGGACGCTGCAGGGGCTCGGCCGCGTGGTGCCGTGCGACCGAGCGACGCTCGATCTGTCCGATACCGAACGCGTGCGGGCATTCGTGCGCGACGTGAAGCCGTCGCTGATCGTCAATCCGGCCGCCTATACGGCGGTGGACCAGGCCGAGAACGATGTCGATGTCGCGCGTCGGCTGAACGCCGACGTGCCACGCGTGTTCGCGGAAGAAATGGCGCGCAGCGGCGGTGCGCTGGTTCACTACTCGACCGACTACGTGTTCGACGGCACGAAAGCGGAGGCGTACGAGGAAACCGACGCGACGAATCCGTTGAACGTCTACGGCGCGACGAAGCTCGACGGCGAGCGGGCGATCGCGGCGACGGGATGTGCGCACCTGATTCTGCGAACGAGCTGGGTGTATGGCCGTCGGGGCAGAAACTTCCTGCCGACGATGCTGAGGCTGGGTGCCGAGCGACCGGCGTTGCGGATCGTTGCGGACCAGATCGGTGCGCCGACTTGGGCGAGGACCATCGCGGCCGCCACGGCGCACATCGTCGCGCAGGGCGCGGCGTCGAGCGACGCCGACTGGTGGGCAAGCCGCTCCGGTGTATACCACCTCACGTCGGCTGGCGCGACCTCCTGGTGCGGCTTTGCCGAAGCCATCTTCGCGACCGCGAAGGTGGCGCCTGCACCGCAGGTCGAGCCGATCGCGTCGAGCGAGTATCCGACGCCGGCGCGGCGGCCTGCGAATTCGAGATTGGTGCTGGACAAACTGAGTGCGACGTTCGGGCTGCAGATGCCGGACTGGCGCGAGGCGCTGGCGCTGTGTCTGGGCGAGTGATCCCGGTCTGCCCGCATGCGTGCGACCGTCGAGTGGGCGCAGGCCCGAGTGACGGTCGTGTCGGATCGTTCACGGGTGGCAAGGTGCTGGCCCCGGCCTGACGACGACCGGCGTGGCGCATTCGGCGATGTCGAGGTGACCGTTCGGTAACGATTGGATGCCGATCGGGACCGATGTGGGGCCGGATGGTTGCGCGGCAAGTGTCTTCGGGCCTGTTCTGGCGGCCGTTCCAGGGTGACGGTCGTTTTCGGGGGATTGGCGCCGGCTATAATTCCATTCTGGCCGGGTTGGGCATGACCGGCTGGCAACTACGCCGGCGGGTGTATGGATGTAAGTGGCGAAGGCGTTGGCTTCGCCAGCGAATACTAAATCTGGAGTGAATGTGATGTTAATCCCCGTCATCCTGTCCGGTGGTGCCGGTACGCGACTTTGGCCCGTCTCTCGCGAAGGGCATCCCAAACCGTTCATGAAGCTCGCCGATGGCGAGAGTCTGCTGCTGAAGACCTACCGTCGCGCTGCTGCGGTGGTTGGCGGCGGTGAGGATGTGTCGTGCGGAGAATTGCTGACGGTCACCAACCGCGACTACTACTTCATGAGCAAGGACGAGTTCGCGAGCGCGTCGCTCGGCGAACAGCGGCCCGGCGTGTTCATGCTCGAGCCGGCCGGTCGCAACACGGCACCCGCCGTGGCGATGGCGGCGCATCACGTCGCTGAAAAATACGGGCGCGACGCACTGATGCTGGTGCTGGCGGCCGATCACCTGGTGCAGGACCAGAAGGGTTTCGTGGCCGCCGTCGCGAGCGCGGCCGAACTGGCGAAGCAGGGTCGGCTGGTGACGTTCGGCATCGTACCGACGAGCCCGGATACCGGCTTCGGCTACATCGAGGCCGGGGAACCGGTTGGGGCCGGCCGTGCAGCGCTGCGCTTCGTCGAGAAGCCGGATGCCGCGAAGGCGGCCGAGTACCTGGCGGCGGGCAACTACCTGTGGAATTCGGGCATGTTCTGTTTCAAGGCCGGCGTCATTCTCGACGAGATGGCGCGTCATGCGCCGGACGTCGCCGCTGCCGCGGAATCATGCTGGGCAGCGGTGCAGGAAGCGAACAAGGCGTCGACGCAGATGCTCGAGATTCCCGCCGAAGCATTCGAGAAAATGCCCGACATCTCGATCGACTATGCGGTGATGGAGCGCTCGTCGAACGTGGCGGTGGTGCCTTCGAGCTTCGGCTGGAGCGACATCGGTTCGTGGGGCGCGGTGCGTGACCTGGTCGAGCCGGACGAGGACAGCAACCGTGCTGTCGGCGATGCGATCTTCGTCGATAGTCGCAACATGTACGTGCAGACGCAGGATCGCGTCGTGGCGTCGGTCGGCGTGGCTGACCTGATGATCATCGATACGCCCGACGCATTGCTGGTCGCGCATCCCGACCGCGCGCAGGATGTGAAGCAGGTCGTCGCGCGCCTGAAGAAACGCAATCACGACGCATACAAGCTGCATCGCACGGTGAGCCGCCCGTGGGGCACCTATACGGTCCTGGAAGAAGGGCCGCGGTTCAAGATCAAGCGTATCGAAGTGAAGCCGGGCGGGAGCCTGAGCCTGCAGATGCATCATCATCGCAGCGAGCACTGGATCGTCGTGAGCGGGATGGCCAAGGTCGTCAACGGCGATCAGGAAATCTTCGTCCGGACCAACGAGTCCACCTATATTCCTGCCGGGCACAAGCACCGCCTCGAGAATCCGGGTGTGCTGGACCTCGTGATGATCGAGGTGCAGAGCGGCGAGTATCTGGGAGAGGACGACATCGTTCGTTTCCAAGACGTTTACGGGCGCGCGTGATGCTGGGAATATTCAAAGCCTTGTGGAGCTACCGCGGCTTCATACTGGGGAGCGTGAAGCGTGAGTTCCAATCCAAGTACCGCAACTCCTTGCTGGGCGCGGCATGGACGGTGCTCAACCCACTGTCGATGATCGTGGTTTACACGGTGATCTTCTCCGGTGTCATGCACAATCGCTTGCCTGGGGTGGAGAACCGTTTTGCATACAGCGTTTACCTGTGCGCGGGTGTGCTTACTTGGGGCCTATTCACGGAGATCGTCGGTCGGGGGCAGAACACCTTCATCGAAAATGCGAACCTGCTCAAGAAATTGAGTTTCCCGCGTCTCTGCCTGCCAGTGATCGCGGTGGCCAATGCCTTGGTCAACTTTGGTATTGTGTTCGGGCTGTTCACCGTGTTTTTGATGTTTTCCGGTAATTTTCCCGGCTTGGCCTTTGTCGCTCTGATACCCACGATCGCTTTGCTGGTGTTATTTGCCGTTGGTCTGGGCATTACATTGGGTGTGCTCAACGTGTTCTTCCGCGACGTGGGCCAGTTCTTCGGTATTGTCCTTAGTTTCTGGTTTTGGATGACGCCCATTGTTTACTCAGTGAGCATATTGCCCGAGCGCGTTCAGTCTTGGATGCGCTTCAACCCCATGTCGCGGTTGATTGAAGCCTTTCAGACGATTCTGGTGCGGGGGGCTTGGCCCAACTGGTATAGCCTATGGCCCGTGTTGGTGTTGGCATTAGCGTTGTGCGGGTTGGGCTTTACTCTCTTCCGCAAACATGCGGGTGAAATGGTGGATGAACTCTGATGGGCACCATTGTCGTTAGAAATCTGGGCAAGGCCTACAAAAAGTACCCCTCGCGCTGGTCACGCCTATTGGAGTGGCTGGACCCGCGCGGCAAACCTCGTCACGAACTGCATTGGGTGCAGCAAGGCCTGAATTTTGAAGTACGCGCGGGCGAGGCCGTGGGCATTATCGGCATGAACGGCGCGGGCAAGAGTACCTTGCTCAAGATGATCGTCGGTACTACCCAACCTACCACTGGCTCCGTCGAGATGACGGGCCGCGTGGCGGCATTGCTGGAGTTGGGTATGGGCTTTCATCCAGACTTCACAGGCAGGCAGAACGCTATCATGGCGGGCCAATTGTTGGGCATGAGTGTAGAAGAGATTTTGACGCTCATGCCCGATATCGAGGCTTTCGCCGAGATCGGTGAGTACATTGATGAACCGGTGCGAGTGTATTCCAGCGGCATGCAGGTGCGGCTGGCCTTCGCCGTGGCAACGGCTCGCCGCCCCGACGTGCTCATTGTGGACGAGGCCCTGTCAGTGGGCGATGCCTACTTCCAGCACAAAAGCTTCGACCGCATCCGTGAGTTCCGCAAGCGGGGAACCACGCTTCTGATCGTGTCGCACGACAAGCAGGCTATCCAGTCCATCTGTGATCGCGCCATTTTGCTCGACGCCGGCAAGCTCGCTATGGAGGGCGAGCCCGAAGCAGTAATGGACTACTACAATGCATTACTTGCAGATCATCAAAATCAAAGCGTGCAGCAGGAAGTTTTGGAAAATGGCAAGGTGCAGACAGTTTCTGGAACTGGCGAGGCCGTCGTCGAAGATATTGCGCTGTTGGATATTAACGGAAAGCGAATCGAAGTAGTAGACGTCGGTCAATCCGTGACGTTACGCGTGGATGTGCGTGTTCATGCCTTTATCGAGCGTTTGGTATTGGGTTACGGCATTAAAGATAGATTGGGTCAAGTGGTTTATGGCACCAATACGGATTTGAAGAAGCAGCCTCTGGTTAATGTTCGCGCTGGTTCTTTGGTTCGGTTCAATGTTAATTTCTCGGCTTCGTTGGGGGCTGGGACGTATTCCATACAGACTGCACTGGTCAGCACTGATACGCATTTGGTCCATAATTACGAGTGGCGTGATCTGGCATTGGTTTTTAATGTCATTAACGTCAGCAAGCCGACGTTTGTGGGATTGGCGTGGATCGATCCGGAAATTGGTATAGAGCAACGATGAGATTTATTTCTTACGCACAGAATCTCGAGGATGTCATTCTCTGGCGTGCTTTGAAGGCAGTGGAGAAGGGTTTCTATATCGACGTAGGGGCTAATGATCCGAATATCGATTCGGTAACCAAGGCGTTTTATGAGCGAGGTTGGCGCGGCATTAATGTTGAACCACTGCGATCTCATTGGGATGATCTGCAGCGGGATCGTCCCGAGGATACCAATCTCCAGTGTGCGGCTGGTGCGGCCAGTGGTGAGCTAGATCTTTGGGAAGCTGATGTTCGCGGTTGGGCCACGTCTTCTCCGTCGGTGATAAAGAAACACCAGGAGGACGGGCACAACGGAACTTGGCACAAAGTGGCAGTGCGGACCCTGACTGAGATTTGCAAAGAATACGCCCCTAGTGATATCCATTTTCTAAAGGTGGATGTTGAGGGCTTTGAGCAGTCTGTCATTGCCGGAATGAATTTCGAGCAATACCGTCCTTGGATTGTCGTTGTTGAGGCGACGCTACCCAATTCGATAGTGGAAAACTATCAGTTGTGGGAGCCAATGCTGGTGCAGCATGGCTACAGCCTCGTCTATGCTGACGGTTTGAATAGGTACTATCTCGCTCGCGAGCATGGTGACCTAGCGGAGGCGTTTAAGTATCCTCCCAACGTGTTTGACGGTTTTGTACGGAGCGACCAAGTACTTTTGGAGGGAAGTCTTCAGAAGGCACAAGAACAACTGCATCAATCACAAGAGCATTGGTGTCAGTCACAAGAGCAATTGCATCGATTGCAAGAGCATTGGTCTCAGTCACAAGAGCAATTGCATCAATTGCGAGAGCAATTGCATCAATCGCAAGAGCAATTCCGGGCGGCCCAAGAGAGCCGCGCCGCGCTGCAGGCTGAGAACGCGCAGATGCGCGACCTTGCCGCACGTATGCAAGAGGTCGAGGATGCTCTGGCACATGCATCTGGACAGCATGCACAGGTCGCAACGCAATTGGCTGCAGTTTATGCGAGCAACTCTTGGCGCATTACTGCGCCTTTGCGGAAACTAAGCATCTTGGTGTCTTCCGCGTCGTTGAGGGGCAAGATCTTGACTAAGGTCTTGCTTCGATATGCAGCCGTGCGTATTGACCGATATCCGCAGGTCAAGCGCGTCATGTTGATGGTCCTTAATCGATTGCCCGCGCTGAAGGGGCGACTGGCCCGGATACTTGTCCAACAAACCTCGATACTTCCGGTGTTGCGTAAGGACGCAGAAGGCGGATTGCTGGCGAATCCAAGCGTATTGCCATCAGCACCGAGTATTCCAGAAGCAATGCTTTTGCCCGAAGTCGCGTCGAGCACGCGTCGATGGGTGCGTTTGGTCGGACACGTCGAGGGTCACTACAGCCTTGCCATCGTTAACCGAGGATTGGCTGGCGCATTGGAGCAGGTTACCCGGAAGTTGGTGAGTTTCGTGCCTTATCACGGAACGCCATATACTGAGGTTCCGAATTTGCCTCCTGACCAGGACGAAGTTCTGCATCAGGCGCTCCGAAGGAGTATTCCTGCCGAGGCTGTTGATGATGCGATTTCAATCGTCCATCACTACCCGTTTATCAATGACGATCTGCCTGCAGGGCAGCGAGGCATGGTGTTCTTTTGGGAGGAAACTTCGGTTCCAGAGGGCATTGTTAATCATATAAATGCTTTTTTTGACTTGGTGTGGGTTGCCGCGGAATCGGTTAAACGCGCCTTGATCAACTCTGGCTGTAGTGTTCCAATTTTTGTCATTCCTATTGGTATTGATCATCTCGTATCCGATGATGTACAGCCATTGGGTGATTTGCGTGTGACCGAGGGGCAGCGTTTCCGCTTTTTACATGTATCGTCGGTATTCGAACGCAAGGGTGTTGATGTGCTGCTGACATCCTATTTGAAGGCGTTTACCGCTGACGACGACGTTGAGCTATACATTAAGACGTTTCCCAATCCGCACAACCAAATTGGTGCGCAACTGAAGGAAATTAGCGCCGAATTTGAGAGACCTGCTCGCGTTGTCATCGATGAGAACCCACTTGACGACGAAGGGTTGCTGGCGCTTTATCGCACTGCACATGCCATGGTATTGCCAACGCGCGGTGAAGGTTTCAATCTTCCGGCAGCGGAAGCCCTCGCTATGGCTTTGCCTGTAATTACCACTGGTTATGGCGCTCAAGTTGATTTTTGCACCCGTGCGACGTCCACACTAGTGAACTTCCACTTCGCTCCGTCACGTAGCCACGTCCGGTCCAGTGACTCTTGCTGGATGGAGCCTGACGCGGCCGATTTGACCGCTAAGCTACGTATACTCCATAAGCGGGTCCTGGCTGAAGATCCGGAACTAAACGCTCAACGACAAGTCGCTTTGAACCACGTGCGGAGCACCTACCGTTGGGAAAATAGTGCGCGCAGTTTATTGGCGAGTGCGGGGTGGCTTGCAGATTGCAAACCAGTAAATAAATTCGAGTCATTGCACTTGGCATTGGTGAGTCCATGGGCGACACGCTGCGGTATCGCTGAATACAGCCACAAACTGCTAGTCGCCGTGAATGACAACCCGGGGGTACAGCTGAACGTTTATTGTGACGACCGCACGGATTCGGCCCCGGCTAATGCGCTGGTCAGTTGGCGCGTGGGCGCTAATGACACAGTGCCTGAAGTATTGGATCGTATTGCAAAAACGGATGCGCAGGTTGTATTGGTGCAGCATCAGCCAAGCTTGTTCCCGCTTTCTGAGATTTGCTGCCAGCGTTTGGCGGCATTGCATGATCAGGGGCGAGTAGTGGTATTGGAGTTGCATTCCACATTGCCGTTGCTGGAGGAGTGCCGTGTAACCGCGGCAGCAGTCAAGCTGTTGGCCAAGCTTGATCGCATCATTGTGCACAAGCCAGAAGACCTGAATCATATGTTGGCCCTGGGTCTGGCCGATAACGTAATGCTTTTGCATCATGGTGTAATCCAGCCATTGGACGAGCCTCATGAACAAGGTGCACGCGCAGAACTCGGAATACCAGGTGATGCGCTGGTTTTAGGATGTTTTGGTTTCGCCCTTCCGCATAAAGGTATCGATACGTTGGTTGAAGTTATCGAGCCGCTTTCAAAGGCCGTCGGGCGAGCTGTTCATCTGGTCGCATTGAATTCGATACTTGATGAGCGCAGTGAGCAAATAATATTGCACTGTCAGGAGCGCGCACGTCAGCTAGGTGTGAATGATAAAATTTCGTGGATTACCGACTATCGATCAATAGAAACCTGCCAGAGGCTTTTGGGTGCGGCGGATTACATTGTGTTTCCGTACCGAGATACTCGCGAAAGTGCCAGCGGTGCTGTAACTATTGGCTTGTCTACACTTAAGCCAGTTTTGGTTAGCCCATTGGAGATTTTTTCCGATTTGGCAGATGTGACTTGGAAGATGGAAGGGAACGGCGCCGCGGATGTCCTTCGTGCGGTGCAGAGTCTGCATGCTCAATCCCAACTCACTACCGATTTGATTGAGCGCCAACGCGCTTGGCTTCAAGCTCGAGATTGGAGCAAGTTGTCGACTCGTTTGCTGACTTTGATGGCGACACTGCGTCGAGAGCGTCAACTAGCAGATGTAGTGGCTCCTGCTCGCCATGACTGGCTAGCGATGTGGGAGGAAAATCAGCGGAAACAGTTGTTGGTCGATGTGTCGGAGATCTACCATCGCGATGCCCGAACAGGGATTCAACGTGTGGTCCGAAATGTGCTCGCTGAATTGTTCCGGACCCCGCCGGACGGTTATGAAATAAGGCCGGTATATGGTGATAAAGGCCAAGGATTTCGATATACAGGTAAATTCAGTCCTGAGGGGAGTTCTTGGCGCGATGGTTTGCCAATCGAGGTGCGGTCGGGCGATATATTCCTCGGTCTCGACTTGGCTGCGCATTTGTTTCCTGAGGCTGAGCAAGATATATCCGATTTTCGTCTTTCTGGTGCTCGTGCGTACTATGTAATCTACGATATTATTCCGCTGCGTGACCCACATCATACTGTTGCGGGAATAACCCAGGCATTTCATGCATGGTTGAGCTCGTTGGTAAACTGTGCTGATGGTTTGGTGTGCATTTCTCAGGCTGTTGCGCATGATGTCGAGGCTTGGTTGAGAAATCAGTTCCCGGATAAATCGCTGCCGAGAATTGACTATTTCCACCTTGGGGCGGATATTGATTTTGCAACACCTGTTCAAGATTCATCGGTTGAGTCGGATCGTGTCTTGGAGGCGATGAAGATCGATACGTCCTTCCTTATGGTCGGGACGCTGGAGCCGAGAAAAGGACATGAGCAAGTGCTGGATGCTTTTGAACAGCTCTGGAGAGACGGTCTTAAAGTCAATCTGGTAATTGCTGGAAAGCAGGGATGGATGGTGGATGGGCTGGCTAAACGTTTACGCAATCATTCTGAACTTAATAAACGCCTTTTCTGGTTGGAAGGTGTGAGTGATGTGTATTTGGAGAAGCTTTACGCCGCAGGGGCGTGTTTGATTGCCGCTTCTTACAATGAGGGATTTGGTCTTCCGCTGATCGAGGCGGCGCAGCATCGACTGCCGATTATCGCCAGGGGGATACCAGTGTTTCGAGAAGTGGCTGGTAAATTTGCATTTTATTTTGCTGGAGAAAAGCCGGAGGATCTGGCTCAATCCGTGTCTGAGTGGTTGAGTTTATATAAGGATGGGTTGCATCCGCGGTCAGGCGATATGCCTTGGCTTACTTGGAAGGAAAGTACAAAAATGATGCTCGAGAACGTTATTCCTGTTGCTGAGTCGCGGGAATGAATTTTCGCGTGACAGTCGTTTGAGGTCATTTCCTTTTTGGTAAGATAAATAACCTGAATTGTTTTAGTGAAAGATATGAAATCAGCAATCGTAACCGGTATTTCTGGCCAGGATGGCGCTTACCTTGCCGAGCTCTTGCTCGATAAGGGCTATCAGGTCTACGGCACCTATCGCCGCACGAGCTCGGTCAACTTCTGGCGCATCGAAGAGTTGGGCATCGCGAAGCATCCGAACCTGCATCTGGTCGAATATGACCTGACGGATCTGTCGGCAAGCATCCGGCTTTTGCAGACTACCGGCGCAACCGAGGTCTATAACCTTGCGGCACAAAGCTTCGTTGGCGTGTCCTTCGAACAGCCGGTTACCACTGCGGAAATCACCGGGATTGGTCCGCTGAACCTGCTCGAGGCGATCCGTATCGTCAACCCGAAGATTCGTTTCTATCAGGCGAGCACATCCGAGATGTTCGGCAAGGTGCAGGCCGTGCCGCAGATCGAATCGACGCCGTTCTATCCGCGCAGCCCTTATGGCGTTGCGAAGTTGTACGCACACTGGATCACGGTGAATTACCGCGAAAGCTACGACATCTTCGGCTGCAGCGGCATCCTGTTCAATCACGAATCGCCGCTGCGCGGCCGCGAGTTCGTGACGCGTAAAATTACTGACTCCGTCGCCAAGATCAAGCTCGGCCAGCTCGACGTGCTCGAACTGGGCAACATGGATGCGAAGCGTGACTGGGGCTTCGCGAAGGAATATGTCGAAGGAATGTGGCGCATGCTGCAGGCCGACGAACCGGATACCTTCGTGCTGGCCACGAATCGTACGGAGACGGTGCGCGACTTTGTGCGAATGGCATTCAAGGCTACGGGTGTCGACCTCCAGTTCAAGGGCCAGGACGAAAACGAGATCGGGGTTGATGTTGCAAGCGGCAAGACGGTTGTCAAGGTCAATCCGAAGTTCCATCGCCCTGCTGAAGTCGATTTGCTGATCGGCAACCCGGAGAAGGCCAAGCAGAAACTGGGTTGGGAACCCAAGACCACGCTCGAGCAGCTGTGCGCGATGATGGTCGAAGCGGACTTGCGTCGCAATGAGCGCGGCTTCTCGTTCTGAGGCGCCTCGGGCGCTGGTGACGGGGCTCGCCGGCTTCACGGGCCGTTATTTGGCACGATCGCTGGAGGCGGCGGGTTATCGCGTTTTTGGGACCGCGCACGGTTCCGAACCGCTGGGGCCGGACATCCATCAAGTCGATCTGTGCGACCGGGCGCAGCTGGCACGGGTCGTGGCAGATGTGCAGCCAGATGTGGTCGCGCATCTTGCTGCGATCGCGTTCGTCGCGCACGGCGATGCGGATGCGATTTATCGCACCAACGTGGTCGGCACGCGCAACCTGCTGGAGGCGCTGGCGGGTCTTAAGAACCGTCCCAAGGCGGTTCTGCTGGCCAGTAGCGCCAATATCTACGGGAATGCGGCGGTCGAGATCATCGACGAGTCGGTGGAGCCGAATCCTGCGAACGACTATGCGGTCAGCAAGCTGTCGATGGAATATATGGCGCGCTTGTGGACGGACAAGCTGCCAATTGTCATCGCGCGTCCGTTCAACTACACCGGCGTGGGACAGTCCGGTCAGTTTCTGCTGCCGAAGATCGTCAGCCATTTCCAGCGCGGCGAGCGTGTGATCGAACTCGGCAATATTGATGTCGAGCGAGATTTTTCCGACGTGCGTCGCGTGGTGGATGCATATCGGCGCTTGCTGCAGCTTGCACCGATTGGTGGCGTCTTTAACGTGTGCTCGGGCCGGGCGGTTTCCTTGAAGGCTGTGATTGCGATGATGGAGCAGATCGCGGGCTACCAGATCGAAGTGCGCGTCAATCCTGCGTTCGTGCGAGCGAATGAAGTACGGCGCCTGCAGGGCAATGCAGCCCGGCTGGAGTCCGTTGTCGGGCCGCTCGAAGATTATCCGCTGGAACGCACATTGAGCTGGATGTACGACGAGGGGCATGGGTGAAGGTCGGCTTTGGAACGACGGCCCTGGCCCGGAGCATCGCTCGCGGCGGGGTGGACGGCATCGGCTCGTATACGCGGGAATTGGGGCGCGCGCTGCTGGCACAGGGGAAGATCGAGCTGATTCCTGCCGGCTATCGCGCCATGGTTGGCGACGGCGTGTTCCCGGGTGCTCACCCGCCCGTAAATCTGGGCCGGCATTCGGTCATGACGACGCTGGGCGCCGTGAGTTCGTGGACCTGCCTCGCCGAGAAGGAGCTTGTTGCGCAGCACATAGATGTGTTTCATGCGACGGACCACCTGATTCCCAAGTTCTCCGGCATACCTGTCATCGCAACGTTGATGGATGCCATTCCGTTGTCGAATCCCGAGTGGACGACAATGCGGCTGGCTGCGCTGCGACGTTGGCTATTGCGACGCTCAGGGGGCTGGGCGGATCATGTGATCACGATCTCCGAGTATTCGAAGCAGGCGATTGCCGAACATTTCCGCATCGCACCGGAACGCATTTCCGTCGTGCCTTTGGGCGTGCATCGCCGGTTTTTTGAGCAGATCGACCGAACGACTCGCGATGAGGTGTTGAAACGAATGGGCTTGCCCGCGCGCTTTTTCCTGTGTGTGGGAACCTTGCAGCCGCGGAAAAATCTCGATCGTGTTCTCGATGCGCACTCGAGCCTCCCGGCTGAATTGCGCCGTGAAGTACCGTTGATTGTGGTCGGCCGCGCCGGGTGGGGGTGCGAGAGCCTTGTCGCCCGCTTGCGCGCGCTCGAGGCGGAGGGCAGCGTTCGCTGGTTGGAATATTTGCCCGATTTCGATGTGCGTGCACTGATGCAGGCTGCAAGCGCACTGGTGTTTGCGTCGTTGGGCGAGGGCTTTGGACTGCCGGTTGTGGAGGCGTTCGCCTCGGGTCTTCCTGTTATCGCGTCCAACACGACATCCGTTCCCGAAGTGGCCGGGGAAGCAGCAGTCATGGTCGATCCCTGCAACTCCGGTGAAATTGCCGACGCCATGCAACTGTTGATCGACCATCCGCACGTGGCCGACGCCCTTCGCGCGGCAGGGCTGGAGCGCGCGCGCGAGTTGACCTGGGAGGCGTGTGCCGAAAAGACCCGCGCAGTCTATCGCGCTGTTCTGGATGGTTCATGTCGCCACTGATTGAATTTGCCTGGGAGAGTGCTGCGTGAAGTTGGGGGTGGATATCACCTGGATGGTTGGTAACTACCGTGGCATGGGACGGTTCGCCCGACAGCTGGTCGCACCGGTCAGTGAGTCGGTGCTAGGACTCGCCCCGAGCGGCGTAACTACCGACGAATGGCCGTGTATCAGCGATGGCCGCGGTTTCTTTCCATTGTGGGAGCAGATCGAACTGCCTCGGCTGTGCCGGGAGCAGAAGCTGGATTACCTGCTTTGTCCGTACAACACCGGGCCATTGCGGTCGACGGGCAGCACGCGGCTGATCTCCGTCATCTATGATTTGATCTTTCTGCAACCGTGGCGTGTGCTTCCTGCGTCGAGATCCTTGTATCAGACCGCCGGGCGGGTTTACCGGCGGCATGTCGTGCCCCGATTGGCGCGTCGGGCCGATGTCGTGCTAACCGTCTCCCAGTTTACCCAACGGGAGTTGGTGGAAAAATTCGGCCTGTCGGAGCAGGATGTGCACGTCATTCCGTGCTCGATTTCGGACAGTTGGTTTGCTCCCCCGCTGAGTCGAGCAGAGCGTCAGCCGTACCTGTTCACGGTGGCGGGGGAGGTACCCAGCAAAAATGTTGATCGTCTCTTGCAAGCCTTTGCATTGGCCAGGCCGACGCTAAGCGAGGATCTCAAATTGTGTATTGCCGGGATTAAAACCCCACATCACAAGTATTTTCTCCAACGCGCAGCAGCACTGGGGCTCGGAGGCCATGTCGAGCTACTCGGCTATGTTTCCCGGCAGGAGTTGACGATGTACTACCGGCAAGCGCGGGCGTTCATCTTTGCTTCCTTGTTCGAAGGGTTTGGCATCCCACTCCTCGAGGCCATGGCGTCGGGTACGCCTGTCGCGTGCAGTAATACAACATCGATGCCTGAGATCGTCGGCGGGTGTGGTCTGCATTTCGATCCGTTTTCGGTCGGCGATATGGCCGAGCAGATTCGCAAGATTTGCAGCGGCGCCGCCGCGGTCGATGTGATGGTTCGCGGGGGTATAAGCCGTGCTCGCACGTTTTCCGAGTCGACCGTTAGTCCGTTGATTCAGGACTTCTGGGAGCGTTTGTCGTGAGCACAGCCAAGAAAAAGCTGTTGGTCCTGACACCCAGATTTCCCTACCCGGTGATCGGCGGCGACAAGTTGCGGGTCTATCACCTCTGCAGGGTATTGTCCCGCCATTACTCGCTGACGCTGTTGAGCTTGTGTGAGACCCCCGAAGAGATGTGCGCCGCATTGCCGGACGACGGTGTATTCGATCGAGTCGAGCGGGTCTTTCTGCCAAGATGGCGTTCGTACGTCAATACTTTGCTTGCGCTGCCCACGCGTACACCGTTGCAGGTTGCCTACTACCGGAGCCGAGCGTTTGCGGCGGCCGTTTCCTGGCTGCTGCCGTTGCACGACGGTGTGTTCGTTCATCTGGTGCGCTGCGCCGAGTACGTGCGCAAATCGGATAAGCCGCGCGTCCTGGAAATGACTGACGCGATCTCGCTCAACTATAGCCGGGTCAAGCAGCTTAGGCATGCGCGAGGGCTCAAGTCGCGCGTGTTCGGCATCGAGGCGAAACGCCTGCTCGACTACGAGCGGATGATCGTCGACGACTTTGATCTGTCGGTGCTGGTCTCCAAGACCGACCGCGACTACCTGTTTCCCGGCGAATCGGCTCGGAAGGTGATGGTGTGCTCGAATGGTGTGGATTTGTCTGGCCTGCCGTACGTGGCGCGCAGCATGGCGAGCCGCCTGCTGATTTTCATAGGCGACATGCGGACGGTCCAGAACCAGGACATGTGCCGTTTCTTCGCCGAAGAAGTGTTGCCGTTGCTACGTAAGCGTGCGGGCTACCGTTTCAGGATCGTTGGTTCCATTGCGCCCGTGCTGGCTGAACGCTTCCGTGCCTACGAAGGTGTCGAGGTGACGGGGCGGGTCGCCTCGGTTGCGGAAGCGGCGTCGGACGGCGCGATTGGCGTGTGCCCGATGCGGATCGGCGCCGGGGTGCAGAACAAGATCCTTGAGTACATGGCGCTCGGGTTGCCGGTCGTCACCACATCGCTGGGGCACGAGGGCCTTGGCGCGAAAAGCGGGCAGGATCTGCTGATCGCGGATACGCCGGAGGAGTTCGTTCGCCGTATCGAAGGGCTGGTTTTCGATGAGGCATTTGCGGCCGAGATGGCCGCGCGCGCGAGGACGTTTGTCGAACGGGAACACGGATGGGAACGGATGCTAGCGCCGCTCGTTGAGAGGGTGGGCGCGTTGGTTGTATGAATGATGCGAACCGGTAAGCGCGCACTCGAGAGCGATGTCGCCTCGAAGGTCGTTTGCACTGCGAAGCCGTTCCTATCGCCTTGGACGACCAACTTGGCTTTCTGACCCTGAGATTGAAGTCGACGCGATCCAGTGTGCCCCGGCGCACGCTTCCATCACAGGTATTAACCGGGACTCAATCCGATAGGTAGTCCGGCCGATAGAGATAAATTGCTGAATGAAGGACGAGTTTCGCCATCGTGAGTCTTCCACCTGTAGCTGGCGACCTATCCATAGGGCCATCAAATCGCGCATGAACCATACAAGCACGCCGTTCTCCTCTACCAATGGGCTGTCGTTTTCCGGCGCCTGTTGCCCTGGTTGCGCTTGGCTCTGGCAAATGAGAGGTCGGCAGGACGCGGTGCACGAGCCCGTGACGCATGTCGCACGACAGGAGCGTCAGATCGATCCATGCCGGATTGATGGCAGTAGCGCTAACGATGTGCATATCGACACGGGGCTACTTTGCGAACGGCAAATCGCTGCATCGGTCGGTAATGTCCGTGACCGCTTCGGCTGGAGGTGGTGGTGAGCCACATAATCGTGACAGGCGCGAACGGCTTCGTCGGTCGCGCGGTCTGCCGGCTGGCACTGGCGGCGGGACATACCGTAACCGCGCTGGTGCGCAGGCCCGATGGATGCGTCGCGGGCGTGCGCGTATGGGTACATGACACCCCCGATTTCTACGGACTCGAAGCCTCATGGCCTGAAGACCTCGAAGCAGACTGCGTCATCCATCTGGCTGCGCGCGTCCACGTGATGCGCGACGAGTCACCTGATCCGGATGCCGCATTCAACGGGACCAACGTGACCGGCACGCTACGTGTCGCCGAGGCAGCGCGTGCGCACGGCGTGCGACGCATAGTCTTCGCGAGCAGTATCAAGGCGGTCGGCGAGCGCGACGCGGGCGCACCGCTCGCGGAAGACGTCACGCCCGACCCGCAGGACGCGTACGGGCGCTCGAAACTGCGCGCTGAGCGGGAACTCGCGCAGTTCGGCGAGACAGTCGGCCTCGACGTCGTGATCGTCCGGCCGCCGCTCGTCTACGGGCCGGACGTACGCGCGAACTTTCTGCGGATGCTCGACGCCGTGTCTCGCGGTACGCCGCTGCCGCTTGGTACGATTGCCGCGCGGCGCAGCCTTGTCTACGTCGACAACCTCGCGGACGCGCTGCTGCGATGCGCGACAGATCCGCGCGCCGCGAGCGGGTGCTTCCACGTCGCTGACGACGATGCGCCGTCGGTTGCCGGGCTGCTGCGGATGGTCGGCGACGCGCTCGGAAAGCCTGCGCGTTTGTTCCCGGTTCCGGCCGGAGCGTTGCGCGCACTGGGCAAGCTGACCGGGCGCAGCGCCGCGATCGATCGCCTGACGGGCAGCCTCCAACTCGATACCGGCCGCCTGCGGCGCGTGCTGGGCTGGCATCCTCCTTATACCACCCGGCAAGGTCTCGAAGCGACCGCCGCGTGGTATCGTTCGCGCGACATCCGATAATAAGCAACATGCCATTCGCGATTACCACGTGGCTCGCCGCGCTGGCGGTGGCCCTACCCGCCGCCGCCGCGTCGACGACGATCCTGCGCGCGCTGCTCGCCACCGGCCTGGCGTGGCGGCTCGCAACCGACATTCCGAACGACCGTTCGCTGCACACGCGTCCGACACCGCGTGTGGGCGGCTGGGGCATCGTACCGGTGAGCGTCGTTGCGCTGCTGTGGCTCGCGCCGCGGATGTGGCCGATCGCCGTTGCGGCGGCGGGGCTCGCGGCCGTGTCGCAAATCGACGACCGGCGCGGGCTGCCGGCGCGTGTGCGGTTCGCAGCGCATCTTGCAGCGGTCATCGCGCTGATCGCCGCGTATCCGGCGGCCGCGCCGTGGTGGCTCCTCGTGTGCGTCGGTTTCGTGATGGTCTGGTTGACCAATCTTTACAACTTCATGGACGGCGCTGACGGTCTGGCTGGCGGGATGGCGCTGTTCGGATTCGGTGCATATGCGGTCGCTGCGTTGGGCACGTCGCCGGATCTCACGGCGGGCGGCGCTGCGATCGCGGGTGCGGCGCTCGGCTTTCTTCTGCTGAATTTGCATCCGGCGAGGCTGTTTCTCGGCGACGCAGGCTCGATTCCGTTGGGATTTCTGGCCGGTGCGCTCGGCTACTGGGGTTGGCGGGCCAACGTCTGGCCAATCTGGTTTCCGGCGCTCGTGTTCGCACCCTTTATTGCCGACGCATCTGTAACACTTTTGAGACGTCTGTTACGCGGCGAAAAGTTCTGGCAGGCGCACCGGGAGCATTATTATCAAAGGATGGTTCGAGCGGGCGTAGGTCACCGCCGCACCGCTTTTTATTGGTACCTCATCATGCTCGCGGGCATAATCGTCGCCGTGTGGGCAAAGGGCCGCCCGGAATTGCAGCAGTGGCTGTCGTTCTTCGCGTGGTATGGCGTCCTGGCATGTATCGGATTGTTGATCGACGTGCGCTGGCGACGGTTTCAGTCGATCGCCGAAAACAACTCTTGAGGTGTCCCGCCGATGTTGCGATCCAAAGCATCATGGCTTTCGTTGAGCGCTTTCCTGTTTGACCTGACGGCGGTCGCTGCCGCGTGGTTGTTCGCTTATCTCATCCGGTTCAACGGTAGTGTTCCGCCCGATTTCATGAGCGGCGGCTTGACCTCGCTTGTCTGGGTGCTGCCGGTCTATGCGTTGATGTTCCATGTGTTCGGCCTGTATCGCGGACTGTGGGTATTCGCGAGCCTTCCCGACCTGATGCGGATCTCGAAGGCCGTGATCGGCGGCGGCGTGATCGTAATGATCGGTGCGGTGATGTTCCAGCCGTCACCGATCATCCCGCGCTCGGTGCTGCTCGTGTCGCCGCTGATGCTGTTCCTCGTGATGGGTGGCGCTCGTGCGCTGTACCGTGCAACGAAGGAGTTCTACCTGTACGGCGGGCTCGTCGGGCAGGGCAAGCCCGTACTGGTGCTCGGCGCGGGTACGGCCGGCGCCAGCCTCGCCCGTGAACTGTCGCGCTCTGGTGAATGGCGTCTGGTCGGCCTGCTCGACGACGACACGACCAAGCGGGGGCGCGAAATCTACGGCTACAAGGTGCTCGGTTCGTTCAACGATCTGAAGCACTGGACCGACGCGATGAAGGTCGAATACGCGATCATCGCGATTCCGTCGGAATCCGTCGAAACGCAGCGCCGCGTCGCGACGCTGTGCGTGCGCGCCGGCATCAAGGCGATGGTACTGCCGTCGCTGACCGCGCTGATGCCGGGGCAGGGGTTCCTGTCGCAGGTGCGGAACATCGACCTCGAGGACCTGCTCGGCCGCGAGGCCGTGACGATCGACACGCCGCATGTCGAGGCGCTGCTGCGCGGTCGTGTCGTGATGGTGACGGGGGCGGGTGGTTCGATCGGTTCCGAGCTGTGTCGGCAGATCCTCCGTTTCAAGCCGGCGCAACTGGTCGCGTTCGATCTCTCCGAATATGCGATGTACCGGCTCACCGAGGAACTGCGCGAGCGTTTCCCCGACCAACCTATCGTGCCGATTATCGGCGACGCGAAGGATTCGCTGCTGCTCGATCAGGTGATGTCGCGTCACGCACCGCACATCGTATTCCACGCGGCTGCCTACAAGCACGTGCCGTTGATGGAAGAGCACAACGCGTGGCAGGCGCTGCGCAACAACGTGCTCGGCACCTACCGCGTCGCGCGCTCGGCGATCCGCCACAACGTGCGTCACTTCGTGCTGATCTCGACCGACAAGGCCGTCAATCCGACCAATGTGATGGGCGCGAGCAAGCGCCTTGCCGAGATGGCGTGCCAGGCATTGCAGCAGACGAGCGACGGCACGCAGTTCGAGACGGTGCGCTTCGGCAACGTGCTGGGCAGTGCCGGCAGCGTGATTCCGAAGTTTCAGCAGCAGATCGCGAAGGGCGGGCCGGTGACGGTCACGCATCCCGAGATCACGCGCTTCTTCATGACGATTCCGGAAGCATCGCAACTGGTGCTGCAGGCGTCGAGCATGGGCCACGGCGGCGAGATCTTCATTCTCGACATGGGCGAGCCGGTCAAGATCGTCGACCTTGCGCGCGATCTGATTCGTCTCTACGGTTTCTCGGACGGGCAGATCCGGATCGAATTCACGGGGCTGCGTCTTGGCGAGAAGCTCTATGAGGAACTGCTCGCGGACGACGAGACGACCACGCGCACGCCGCATCCGAAACTGCGGATCGCCCGCGCCCGGGAAGTGCCGGACCATCTGCTCGATGAGCTGTTGCCGTGGCTGATGCAGCACCGCGTGCTCAGCGACGACGAGGTGCGGCGCGATCTGCGGCGCTGGGTGCCGGAATATCAGACGACCGTCGCGCCGGTGTTGCAAAGCGTGCCGAAACGGATCGTTGCCAGCGAGTGATCAGGCCGGCAATCGATCGTGCCGAGACAACGATCGATCGCGGAATCCATGCCGTTCAGTGGTGTACTGAACGGCATTTTTTATTGGTGAAATCACCGCGGATAAAGTCGTTGACGCGTGACGAATCCCGCCACGCGATTCTTTCAGCTTTACAACGATGTGGCGTTTATTGGAAGAGACCGAAAGCGCGAATTGGGGTGACGAGCATTGCCTCGATATGTCTGCGTATTTGAATGCCGGCCATTTCCTGCCTGTGTTTTCCTCAAGGTAGCCGTGCGATTGCCGTAAAGAACAAGAGTGAAAAACCAAATACGAGCTCTCCGGTTCATACCAATTCGATGAAACATATTGCCAGGGGAATCAGCGCGGCACTCATGGTGTTCGCGCTTGCCGGTTGCGGCGGCGGGGACGACGACGCAAGTCCGTCGGTGGCTACTGCGCAAACCGGCAGACTGTCGGCGCTGCGTGCGACCGGCAACGTGGTGAGTGCGGCGCCGATGAGCGCGACGGCACCGGTTCATGTCGCGCTGGTGCTCAAGCTGAATGACGAAGCGGGATTGAGCCACTTTCTGCAGGATGCGCGAACGCCCGGAAGCGCCCGCTTCGGGGCCGTGCTGACTTCCGCGCAGATTGCCGCGCAATACGCACCCACCGCTGAGCAGGTCGCCAACGTGGAGGCCTATTTGGGAAGTAAGGGCTTCACGAACATCAAGGTGGCCGACAACAACATGATCGTCGAAGCCGATGCCCCGGCCGGCGTAATATCCGGCGTGTTCCAGACGTCGCTCGTCCCGGTCGCGATGGCGGACGGCACCAACTCGCATATCAACACCGCCCCCGAGATTGTGCCCAATGCGATCAGCGGGGTCGTCCAGGGGGTTCTCGGGCTCGATACCGCGACTCGCGTGCATCCCAATTTCGTGCCCGCTTCCAATGCCGCCGCCCCGGCTGCAAATGCGTCGCCGACGACCTCCGCAGTCACGGTGGGCCATAACCCGACGGAATTTCCCGGTATTTATTCCGTCGGCAGCGCCCCGACGGCGGCCAACACCACGATCGGCATCATTGCCGAAGGCGACGTGACGCAGCCTGTGATCGACCTGGCTACGTTCACGAGCAACAACAAGTTGCCCGCCGTTCCCGTTTCGGTGATCAAGGTCGGGACGCCCAGCGCCGACACGAGCGCAAACATGGAATGGTCGCTTGACAGCCAGACCATCGTCGGGATGTCCGGCGGCGTCAAGCAACTCAATTTCTATGTTGCGCACTCGTTAGCGTGGAGCGACATTGCGCTCGCGATCAATCGCGCCGTGAGCGACAACACCGCCCGGGTCATCAATATGTCGATTGGCGGTTGCGAGAACTGGGCACCGACGGCCTCCATCGATACGCTGTTCCAACTCGCTGTCGCGCAGGGACAGACTTTCTCGGTGAGTTCCGGGGATGCGGGCAGCGTGGCATATGGCTGCACCGGCACATCGGTGCAATATCCGGCCAGTTCGCCCTATGTCGTATCCGTAGGCGGCACGAGCCTCTATACGAACGGGAATGGAAGCTACGCCGGCGAGACGGCCTGGAACTACAGCGGCGGCGGCACCAGCGGCTTCGAACCGATTCCGACATGGCAGTCGAACGTACCCGCGCTCAAGGGGCGCGCGCTCCGCGGCCTGCCGGATCTTGCATTCGATGCCGATCCTAATAGCGGCGCACAGGTCATCGTCGGCGGACAGCTCGTGACGGTGGGCGGCACGAGCCTGTCCGCGCCGCTGTTCAGCGCGACCTGGGCGCGGATGCTGTCCGGCAGTTGCGCGACGAAGCTGGGGTTCGCGGCGCCCACGATATACAGCGTTCAATCAACGACCGGGTCCGTCTTTCACGATGTCACCTACGGCAGCAACGGCGCATACAGCGCCGGTTCCGGCTGGGACTTCGTGACCGGCTGGGGCTCACCGATTGTCAGCGTGCTGAATTCGGCGATATGCGCTCCGACGTCGCCGATCTACGGCGGCTACATTAATGCAGGTACGATACTCAAGCCTGGGCAAATCGTTTATTCGCCGTCTCGAAGCCATGCGCTCGCCATGCAGGATGACGGCAACCTCGTGCTGTTTAACGCAGCCAATGGTGCCGCGATATGGAATTCCGGCACGTATGGCAACATCGGGGCGCATGCCGTCTTCCAGGCCGATGGCAATTTTGTGATATATGGCGCTAGCGGCAACGCGTTGTGGTATTCGGCGACCAACAGTGCGTCTTTCGGCCAGTATCTTGCCGTTCAGGACGACGGCAACATGGTGATCTATCGGTCTTCCTTTCCGGTATTTGCAACATCGACCGGTTCGAGCGTGTATACGAACTCCACAAGTGGCCCGGCCGTCTGGGCGGGTGGTGTCACCCTCGGCAGTGGCCAAAGTCTTACTTCAGGCAACGGTGCAAACGTGGTGACTATGCAGAGAGACGGGAACTTGGTGCTGGCTCGCCAGGGCGTTGCGCAATGGAGTTCGGGTACTTATAGTCATCCGGGTGCATTTGCGACGATGCAAACGGATGGCAATCTGGTCGTCTACAGCCCGACGGGCGTCCCGCTCTGGTATTCCGGTACCAGCGGATATTCGGGCGCGGTGACTGCTGTTCAGGACGACGGTAACATTGTGATCTATACACGACAGCCGCGCTGGAGCACGAATACCTCCGGAATCTAGTGGGCCGTGCCTCGCGGTGTAGCAACATCATCACGGCCCCGTAACCAGTCGCGGGCCGTGCGAGCCGGCTACCCGCCCCCCTCAATACCCCCGCTTCCCCTTCCTCACCACCATCCACCGCGGCGCCCTGAACCGCACGATGCTCAGATAGAGCCACACGTAAGTCAGCGCAAACAGCACGACGAACACGAACAGGTGCACCGTGTGCCGCCAGAACAGCGTTGCGGGTATCACCGCGACGAGGCAAAGCAGCCAGAGATAGGGCGACGTGAGCGAATTCCGCCGCGTCAGGTCATGCGCATGCTTCGTGCCGACGGCCCAGCGCATCAGCCGCTTGTACACGAGCATGTGCAGGTGCACGCCGTCCGGAATCCCCGGCGACATCCCGCGAATGAATTTCTTCCGGTAGATCGAGAAGCAGGTTTCGAAGATCGGGTACATGAACAGCAGCACCGGGTACCACGCGGACACCTCGCGGTTGCGCATCACGAGCATGATCGCGAGCTCCGCGAGCATGAAGCCGATGAAATACGCACCGCCGTCGCCGAGGAAGATCAGCCCGGCCGGGAAATTCCACAGGAAAAACCCGAGCACGGCGCCCATCATGATGATCGACGCGGACATCACGACCGGGTCGTTGACGTGGAACGCGACATACGCGAGCGACGCGAACATCATGAAGCTGACCATCGACGCGAGCCCGTTGAAGCCGTCGATGATGTTGATCGCGTTCGCGAGCGCCGCGACCGCGAGCACGGTGACGAACGCCGAAATGGCGACATAACCGAGCAGGAAGTCTAGCGGCGGCACGCTGATGCGCGTGACTGCAATGTTCATCAGCCAGAACGCCAGCGCGGCCGCGCCCATCGTGCAGAGCAGCCGCGCGCGCGGCGACACCCGCTTGGTCAGGTCCTCGACGAGGCCGGACAGGAAGGCCGGCATTCCGCAGGCGGTGATGCCCAGGATGCTGCCGGCGATCGTCGGATAGCGCCGGGACAGGATCAGCGCCGCAACGACGACGCCCGCGAGGATCCCGATGCCCCCGACCCGCGGCACGGGCCGCACGTGGAATTTCTGCACGCCGGCCAGGTCGCTGTCGATCGAGAATTTCTCGTGAAGGTGCGCATAGCGCACGATGAACAGCGTGACGAGCAGGGAGACGATGAAGCCGGACGCGAAGCTGAGCATGGGATCGCTCGAAAAATGGACAGCGGATTATACAAAACCGCGTGGGTTCCCCTCCTGCCATCGCCAGTGGTCGGCGCACATTTCCTCGATACCGAGCGTCGCGCGCCAGCCGATGATGTCGGCCGCGGCCTGCGGATTCGCGTAGCACTCGGCGATATCGCCCGGGCGGCGCGCGACGAGCTCGTACGGCACCGGGCGGCCCGACGCCTTTTCGAATGCACGCACGACTTCCAGCACGCTGTAGCCCTGGCCCGTGCCGAGGTTCACGACGAAGCTCGCGTCGCGCTTCGCGAGCGCGTCGAGTGCGGCGATGTGCCCCTTCGCGAGATCGACCACGTGGATGTAGTCGCGCACGCCGGTGCCGTCCGGCGTCGGGTAGTCGGAGCCGAACACGCGCAGCCTTTCCAGCTTGCCGACCGCGACCTGCGCGACGTACGGCATCAGGTTGTTCGGGATGCCGGCCGGATCCTCGCCGATCAGCCCGCTCGCATGTGCGCCGACCGGGTTGAAGTAGCGCAGCGTCGCGATGCGCCACGACGGGTCGGAAACCTCGAGATCGCGCAGGATCTGCTCGGCGATCAGCTTCGACTGGCCATACGGGTTCGTCGCGGACAGCGGGAACGATTCGTCGATCGGCGAGCGCTCGGGCACGCCGTATACGGTCGCGGACGAGCTGAACACGAACTGCCTGACGTTGCGCTTGCGCATCACCTTGAGCACGGCGAGCAGGCCGCCGATGTTGTTCTGGTAGTACTCGAGCGGCTTCGCGACCGATTCACCGACGGCCTTGAGCGCCGCGAAATGGATCGTGCCGGTGATCGGGTGCGCATCGAATACCTTGGCGAGCGCGGCTTCGTCGCACACGTCGACCTGATGGAACGCGGGCGTCTTGCCCGTGATCCGCTCGATGCGGCGCACGGATTCGGCCTTGCTGTTGACGAGGTTGTCGACGATCACGACATCGTAGCCGTTGTCGAGCAGCTCGACGGCCGTGTGCGAGCCGATGTAGCCCGCGCCGCCGGTAACGAGGATGGTGCCTTTAGCGGTCATTGCAGATGCGCTCCTTCAAAGTGTGAATCCGGTCAACGAATGGATGGTCTCCCGATAGCGCTCGACGACCTGTTGCTCGTCGAACTCCGCCGCGACCTTTTGCCGGCCGCGTGCGCCCAGCGCTGCCCGGCCTTCCGGTCCGAGCGCGATCATGCGATTCAGTTGTTCCGCGAGGCTCGCGCTGTCGCGCACGCGGCACAGGAACCCCGTTTCGCCGTCGGCGACGACGTCGCGGCAGCCCGGCACGTCGGTCGCGACGATCGGGCGGCCCATCGCCGATGCTTCCATCAGCGTACGCGGCACGCCTTCGCGGTACGACGGCAGTACGACGCAGTCGGCCGCCGCGATATGCGGGCGCACGTCGTGCGCTTCGCCGAGATATTCGATCACGCCTTCGGCGGCCCACGCATCGACATCCGCGCGGCCGATCGCGCTTGGATTATCGACGCCGAGCGGCCCGAGCAGCTGGAAGCGCGCGTTCGGGAAGCGCGTACGCACGATGCGCGCGGCCTCCACATATTCGCGCACACCCTTGTCCCATAGCAGCCGGCCGATCAGGATGAAGACAGGTGCGTCGCCGGCCGGCAGCGGCACCGGCGCGAACTGTTCGAGATCGACGCCTTCGCCGTGCAGCAGCCGCGCGCGTTCGGGATGCGCGAGCAACTGCTCATCGGTGAAGGTCGCGAGATCGTCGCGGTTCAGGAACCACACTTCACGCGGGAAGCGGAACGCGAACCGGTACAGGCGCTTCGCGACGCTTGCCGCGCGGCTCTTCTGGATGAAGACGTAGCCGAGCCCGGTCGTCACCGCGATCGACGGCACGCGCGCGAGCCACGCGGCGACCGAGCCGTAGATGTTCGGCTTGATCGTGTAATGGAACACGAGATCGGGCTTCAGCGCACGGTAGTGACGCACCAGCGCGGCGAGCGTGCCGAGATCCTCGCGCGGGCTCGTGCCTTTCGATGCAACCGAGAGCGCCACGTAGCGGCAGCCCATCTGCTCGAGCAGCGGCACCGTGCGGTCGTGCGGCGCGATCACGATGACCTCGGCGCCGCGCGCGACGAGCGTACGGATCAGCCCGTGGCGATACGTGTAGATCGCCCAGGCCGTGTTGCAGACGAGCGCGATGCGCAGCGGGGAGGTGGCGGACATGAAAAAAGAATAAATAAAGCGTCGTAAATGCCGGATACGCCGAATGGGCGTCACGCGGACGGCCGCGCGGCGAACAGCGTCTGCTTGATCCGCTGCAACGTCCGGTACGGCGTCACGAAATGCAGCAGGTTCTTGGCGAGGCCGGCCCAGTCGTACGGGTTCAGCGCGTTGAAGTGGCTCAGCAGCAGCGTGAGCGTCGACACCAGCTGGCGCCGGCGCTTGGTCGCACTGATCCCGCCCTCGTTCAGTTCGTAATAGAGGCCCAGTTCCGGCAGGTTCGCGCAATCGTAGCGTTCCATTAACCGCAAAAAAAGATCGAGATCCTCGGCCGCACGGTATTTCGCACGATAGTTCCCCACTTCACGCACGGCGTCGATGCGCAGCATCACCGACGGATGCACGAGCGGCGAGCGCAGGAAGCGCGTGCGGCGCAGCGTGCCCGGATCGGTGGGCGGGGTCAGCATGAAGCGCGGTTCGCCGGCGCGGGACACGACTTGCGTCCACATGCCGACACAGGCCACGCGCGGGTGGGCGCCGAGGTACGCGCGCTCTTTGGCGAGGCGCTGAGGCGCGGCGAGATCGCCCGCGTCGATGCGCGCCGCATAGCGGAAGCCGCGCGCCGCGAGCGCATCGATGCCGGCCGCGAGCGCACGCTCGATGCCGCCGTTCTGCGGCATGCGCAGCACGTCGATCGTGAGGCCGGGCAGGTCGGGTGCGACGATCGGCGGCGTGCTGCCGTCATCGACGATCAGCACGTGCACGGGCGTGTCCTCGCGAAACGACGCGAGGGTCCGACCGACGTCGTCGTGCCCGTTGTAGGCCGGCATCAGCACGGCCACGTCGTCGAGCGGGGTCGGGCAATCAGGGGACGTCATGGTCGCAGCTTGAAACGGATGTAATAAAAATTGACGGCGGCGGCGGCCAGGTAGCCGGCCGCCAGCCCGACGAGCGCGCCGTACAGGCCGAGCCGCGGGATCGCGAACAGGTTGACGAGCGCCGCGATCGCGAGCGCGAGCAGCCATTTCGACAGCAACACGAATTTTGCTTGATATTTGAGAACGATAAGATTGCCTATCGCCTCGATGCCGGCCGGCACCGACAGCCAGACCGCCCAGCGGAAGATGTCGACCGAGGCCTCGTAGCCGTGGCCGAACACCTTGCCGACGATCAGCGGGGCGGCGGCGTCGAGCACGAGCGCGCCGGCCGTCATCAGGCAGGCCGTCATCGCGATCAGCCGGACGATGTTGCGGCGCAGCCGCGCGACGTCCTGCACGCGGTAGACGAAGGCGGGCGCGATCGTCTGCGCGAGCATCAGCGCGAGCGTGATCCAGTTCTCGTTGAGTTGCTGCGCGGCCGAGTAGCGGCCGAGATCGGCGAACGACACGTGACGCTCGAGCATCAGGCGGTCGAGCTTCAGGAACAGGTACATGCAGATGAGGCCGAGCCAAAATACGGTGCCAGCTGTTGCAAAGTGCCTGAACAGCGGTTTGTCGAACGTCCAGCCGAGCGCGCCGCCGTTACGATGCCGGTAGTACAGCAGTAGCGCGAAGCCGATTGCGGCGGCCTCGAGCGCCCACAGCCACGCGAAGCGGGCGGGGCCCGCGGCCGCGCGGACCAGCAGCCAGACGAGCAGCGCCTTCACCAGCGCGGTGACCATGCTGGTGACGAGCTGCGGCTTGCTGTAGGTCATGCTCTGCAGCCACGCGTTGATGACGCCGACGAACGGCTCGCGGAACACCATCGTGACCGCGAGGCCCGCGAGCATCGCGCCGACCAGCGGATCGAAGGCGCCCGCGGCGATCGCGATCCAGGTCGCGACGAGCGCGGCGACGGAGACGGCGATGCGCAGCGCGAATGCGCTGCCGAGCACCGCGCCGAGCTGGGCGGGCGGGCGCTGGACGATGGTCGGGACGAGGATTTCCGCGCCGCACACCCAGGTGAGCGGCGCCAGTACCAGGAGGAGCGTATTCGCATACTGCCATTTGCCGAACACATCTGGCCCGAAATAACGGGCCAGCAGGCCGCTGATCGCGATCGCGACGCCGATCTGCGTGAGCCGTTCGAGCCCCAGCCAGACGAGATTCGCGACGGCCTTCGCGACGTCCGGGTTGCCGAAGCGCTTCAGCATGCGCGGCAGCGGCGTGCGCGCGAGGCGGCCGGCAGGGCGCCCGGAGGCTGCAGGTTGGCGGCGACGGGACGGCTAGGCATTAAAATGGGCGGTATGCGCGTCATCAAAACCCGCGATTATAAGTGGGATCGGGGTCGCTCCCGCCGTTCGGCGCCAGCAGTTTCACGCCGTGCCGGGCCCGCATGTATCATGCGCGGCACGGGCGAGCGGCGGCCAGGCAAGCCAGACAATTTTCCATGCACGCAACCGAGAGAAGAGAATCGATGATCTCCCAATCCATCTTCAAGGCATATGACATTCGTGGCGTGGTCGGCAAGACGCTCGACACCGACACCGCACGCGCGATCGGCCGGGCATTCGGCAGTGAAGTGCGTGCGCAGGGCGGCGATGCGGTCGTCGTCGCGCGCGACGGCCGCCTGTCCGGGCCGGACCTCGTCGGCGCACTGGCCGACGGCCTGCGTGCGGCAGGCGTCGACGTGGTCGACGTCGGTATGGTGCCCACACCGGTCGGTTATTTCGCGGCGAACGTCCCGCTCGCGCTGAAGGGCGGCGAGCGCCGCGTCGATTCGTGCATCGTCGTCACGGGCAGCCACAACCCGCCCGACTACAACGGCTTCAAGATGGTGCTGCGCGGCGCCGCGATCTACGGCGAGCAGATCCAGGCGCTGTACCGGCGCATCGTCGACGAGCGCTTCGAGACGGGCAGCGGCTCGTACGAACAGATCGACGTGGCCGATCAGTACATCGCGCGCATCGTCGGCGACATCAAGCCGGCCCGCCCGATGAAGCTCGTCGTCGACGCCGGCAACGGCGTGGCCGGCCCGCTCGCGACGCGTTTGTTCAAGGCGCTCGGCTGCGAGCTCGTCGAGCGCTTCACCGACATCGACGGCACGTTCCCGAACCACCACCCGGATCCCGCCCACCCGGAAAACCTGCAGGACGTGATCCAGGCGCTGAAGGACACCGACGCCGAGATCGGCTTCGCGTTCGACGGCGACGGCGACCGCCTCGGCGTCGTCACGAAGGACGGCAAGATCATCTATCCGGACCGCCAGCTGATGCTGTTCGCGGAAGAAGTGCTGTCGCGCAACCCGGGCGCGCAGATCATCTATGACGTGAAGTGCACGCGCCACCTCGCGCAATGGGTGAAGTCGAAGGGCGGCGAGCCGCTGATGTGGAAGACGGGCCACTCGCTCGTGAAGGCGAAGCTGCGCGAGACGGGGGCACCGCTCGCCGGAGAAATGAGCGGCCACGTGTTCTTCAAGGATCGCTGGTACGGCTTCGACGACGGTCTCTACACGGGCGCGCGCCTGCTCGAGATCCTCGCGAAGACGGCCGACCCGAGCGCGCTGCTGAACGGGCTGCCGGACGCGATGAGCACGCCTGAACTGCAGCTGTGGCTCGACGAGGGCGAGAACTTCCGCCTGATCGACAAGCTGCAGAAAGAGGCGAAGTTCGACGGCGCCGAGGAAGTCGTGACGATCGACGGCCTGCGTGTCGAGTACCCGGACGGCTTCGGCCTCGCGCGTTCGTCGAACACGACGCCGGTCGTCGTGATGCGTTTCGAGTCGGAGACGCAGGAAGGGCTCAAGCGTATCCAGGAGGACTTCCGCCGCGTGCTGACGGCCGCGAAGCCGGACGTCAAGCTGCCGTTCTGAGCGTCGGCGGCCTCGGGCCGCCACCGGCCCGACGGTGAGTCCGATCGTCGCGCCATCCCCGAAAAGCGGCGCACGCCACAGGCGTGCGGCCGCTTTTTGTCTGTCCGGCCCGTCGGCCGGGATAAAATCCCTCCTTTATGTCTGTCGCCGGCTGCCTGCCGGCGTTTTTTCAGCGTGCAAAAGATCCTGATCGTGCGCGTGTCGTCGCTGGGCGACGTCGTGCACAACATGCCGGTGATCGCCGATATCCGGCGCCGCCACCCCGATGCGCAGATCGACTGGCTCGTCGAGGAAAGCTTCGTCGACCTGGTCAAGCTCGTCGACGGCGTGCGCAACGTGTTGCCGTTCTCGCTGCGCCGCTGGCGCAAGAAGCCGCTCTCGGGCGCCACGTGGCGCGAGATCCGCGCGTTCCGCCAGCGCCTCGCGGCCGAGCAGTACGACCTCGTGATCGACTGCCAGGGCCTCATCAAGACGGCCTGGGTCGCGAGCTGGGCGCGCGGCCCGCTCGTCGGGCTCGGCAACCGCACCGACGGCGCCGGCTACGAGTGGCCCGTGCGCTTCTTCTATCGCAAGCGCGTGCCGATCGCGCCGCGCACGCACGTCGTCGAGCGCTCGCGGCAACTCGTCGCAGCCGCGCTGAGCGACCCGGCGCCGACGCCGGCCGATCCGGTCGACTTCGGCCTCGATACGCGCGCGGCGGCGCTCGCGGTGGCCGCGCTCGGCCTGAACCTGCCGGTGCCGTACGTGGTGTTCGTCCATGCGACGTCGCGCGCCGACAAGCAATGGCCGGACGCCGCATGGATCGAACTCGGGCAGGCCCTCGTGCGGCGCGGCGCGTCGCTCGTGCTGCCGTGGGGCAACGACGCGGAGCGCGCGACCAGCGAGCGGCTGGCGAAGGAATTCGGCGATGCGGCAATCGTGCCGCCGAAGCTGTCGCTGCCGGCCGTGGTCGGTCTGATCGACGGCGCGGCCGCGACGGTCGGGGTTGATACAGGTCTGGTTCACATCGCGGCCGCGCTGAAGCGTCCGACGGTCGAACTGTACAATTTCGCGACGGCCTGGCGCACCGGCGGCTACTGGTCGCCGAGCGTCGTCAATCTCGGCACGGCGGGGCAACCCCCGTCGATCGCGCAGGTGAAGTCGGCGCTCGCGGGCTTCGGTCTCCTGTAACGCTGACACACGCGCGAACCCACGCGAACCGACCATGAGCGAATCCCAGATCATCGAAGTCCCGTCCGCCGACTGGAGCGGACACAACCTGTCGGCGCCGCGCGAGCAGCTGCTGGCCGCCGTCGAGGAGGGCAAGGTGCTGTATTTCCCGCACCTGCGCTTCGCGATCGACGGCGGCGAGGAAGCGTTGCTCGATCCGGCGCTCGCCGACCCGAAACGCAAGAACATCAGCCTCGCGCCGAACGGCGGCGCGCTCGCCGGCGTGCTCGGCGACAGCGTCACGCAGTCGGCGGTGCGCGCGCTCGTCGCGCGCTTCCAGCAGCAGGCCGGCACGCTCGTCGACGGCCTCTTTCCCGAATACCGCGGCAAGCTGCGCGTCGCGCCGACGAGCCTGCGGCTGATGCAGGTCGAGACGCGCCAGACGTCGTGGCGCAAGGACGACAGCCGGCTGCACGTCGACGCGTTCCCGTCGCGGCCCAACTACGGCGAGCGCATCCTGCGCGTGTTCACGAACGTGAACCCGGCCGGCGTGCCGCGCGTATGGCGCGTCGGCGAGCCGTTCGAGGACGTCGCGAAGCGTTTCCTGCCGAAGATCCGGCCGCAATTCCCGGGTTCGGCGTGGCTGCTGAACCTGCTGCACGTGACGAAGTCGCCGCGCAGCGCGTACGACCACCTGATGCTGAACCTGCACGACAGCATGAAGGCCGATCTCGACTACCAGAAGACGAGCCCGCAGGAGACGATGCCGTTCCCGCCGGGCTGCGTGTGGATATGTTTCTCCGATCAGACTTCGCACGCTGTGATGTCCGGCCAGTTCATGCTCGAACAGACCTTCTTCCTGCCGGTCGACGCGATGGTCCGCCGCGAATGCGCGCCGCTCGGCATCCTCGAACGCCTGACGGGCAGGTCGCTGGTTTGAGCGCGCCACTTCTCCGTTGCAACACGAGGGTCGCCGCATGCTGAGGGTGATCTATCGCGCGCTGTGGTGGCTCGTCGCACCGATCGCCGTCATCCGGCTCTATGTGCGCTCGCGCAAGGAGCGCGGCTATCGCGAGCACATCGGCGAACGCTTCGGCCACGTGGCGGGCCGCTCGCGCGACGACCGTGCACCGCTGATCTGGGTGCATGCGGTATCGGTCGGCGAGACGCGCGCGGCGCAGCCGCTGATCGACGCGCTGATGCACGCCCGACCCGATGCGCGCATCCTGCTCACGCACATGACGCCGAGCGGCCGTGCGACCGGCGAACAGATCTTCGGCGATCGCGTGCTGCGCTGCTACCTGCCGTACGACATGCCCGGCGCGGTGCGGCGTTTCCTGCACGCGTGGCGGCCGACGCTCGGCCTCGTGATGGAAACCGAAGTGTGGCCGACGCTGATCGACGAGTGCCGCCGTGCGGACGTGCCGCTGGTGCTGACCAATGCGCGCATGTCCGCGCGTTCGTTCCGGCGTGCCTCGAAGTTCGGCGCGGCGACGCACGACGTGTTCGGCGGCTTCTCGCGCGTGCTCGCGCAGAGCCCGGCCGATGCGGAGCGGCTGACGTCGCTCGGTGCGCGCAACGTGACCGTGCTCGGCAACCTGAAGTTCGACATGACGACGCCGCCGGAACTCGCGGCGCGCGGCCATGCGTGGCGCGACGCGATCGGCGCGCGGCCCGTATGGGTGGCTGCGAGCACGCGCGAGAACGAGGAGGCGCTGGTGCTGCAGGCCTTTGCGGCCATGCGCACGCCCGGCGCGTTGCTGGTGCTCGTGCCGCGTCATCCGCAGCGTTTCGCCGAGGTCGAGGCGCTCATTGAGCGCAGCGGGCTCAAGTGCGTGCGACGCTCGGTGTGGGCGGCAGACAAGGCCGCGCTCGCGTCTGGCCGGCCGGCTGCCGAGCCGCTGCCGGATGACGTGACGGTGCTGCTCGGCGATTCGATGGGCGAGCTCGGCGCGTATTACGCGGCGGCCGACATCGCGTTCATCGGCGGCAGCCTGTTGCCGCTCGGCGGCCAGAACCTGATCGAGGCTTGCGCGGTCGGCGTGCCCGTGCTGATCGGCAAGCACGTGTTCAACTTCACGCAGGCGACCGCCGACGCGGTCGCGACCGGCGCTGCGCTGCAGGTCGAGGATCCGCTCGATCTCGCGCACGTGCTCGATGCGCTGTTCGCCGACAAGGCGCGGCGTATCGCAATGGGCGCGGCCGGCGCCGCATTCGCGTCGCGCCACCGCGGCGCGACCGCGCGCACGGTGGACGTGCTCGCGGCACTGCTGCCGCCCGCCGAACGCGGCGTGCGCGCACTGCAGGACGCGCAGGACCCTTCCGACGACTAGGCAAAGGCGGCGCCATGCCGCCGGGAGCATGCGTGGCGGCAACCGTATGGCGCCGCCGCGCCGCTCAGACCGTCAGCAAACCCTTCTTCTCGATGAACGCGATCACGTCCGCGACGCCTTCGAGCGCCTTCAGGTTCGTCATCACGTAAGGCCGCTCGCCGCGCATCTTCTTCGTGTCGGACGCCATCACGTCGAGGTTCGCGCCGACCAGCGGCGCGAGATCCGTCTTGTTGATCACGAGCAGGTCGGACTTCGTGATGCCGGGGCCGCCCTTGCGCGGAATCTTCTCGCCGCCCGCGACGTCGATCACGTAGATCGTCAGGTCCGACAGCTCGGGGCTGAAGGTCGCCGCGAGATTGTCGCCGCCCGATTCGATGAACACGATGTCGGCATCGGGAAAGCGCGACAGCATCCGGTCGACGGCTTCGAGGTTGATCGACGCGTCCTCGCGAATCGCCGTGTGTGGGCAGCCGCCCGTCTCGACGCCCATGATGCGTTCCTCGGGCAGCGCGCCCGCGACCGTCAGCAGGCGCTGGTCTTCCTTCGTATAGATGTCGTTGGTGATCGCGACGAGGTCGTACTTGTCGCGCATCGCCTTGCACAGCATTTCGAGCAGCGTGGTCTTGCCGGAGCCGACGGGGCCGCCGATGCCGACGCGCAGCGGCGGCAGTTTCTTCGTGCGGCGGGCGGAGGAGGGAGCAGGTGCGTTCATGGCGGGTAGCGTCGGGTTCAGGAGCGGAACAACCGCGAATACTGGCTTTCGTGCCGCGCGGACAGGATGCCGAGCTGCGGCGCGAACGTGTTGACGGCGTCGGGCGGGGTCGCGAGCGCGCGGCGCACGGCCGCGTCGATCGCACCGCGCAGCGCGACGATGATGCGTTGCCCGGCGAGCTGGCCGAGCGGCACGGCCTTCAGCGCGGCGGACGTCTGGTTCTCGACCCAGCCGAATGCATAAGCGGCGAGCACCGCATCGGCGCTCGCGTCGTGCGCGGCGGCCGCGTATGCGAATGCGGTGGGCAGCGCGATCGGCGCAATCGCCGCGAGCGTCGCGCGGCGCTCGGCATCGCCCCATTCGAGCGACGCGCACAGCTGCGCGAGCGACCAGCCCATCTGTTCGGTCTCGCGGCGCAGTTCCGCCGATTCGCGGCTCGCGATGAACCACGCATTCTCGGCGGCGAGTGCCGGCGCGTCGTGCGCGTGCCAGCGCGCGAGCTGGTGCGCGAGGAACGGCAGCTCGCCGTGCGCGAGCACGTCGGTCAGGCCGCTCGCGATCCAGTCGCGCGCGGTATCCGCGTCGTGGATCAGGTTCGCGTCGAGCGCCGCTTCGAGCCCCTGCGAATAGCTGAACGCGCCGATCGGCAGCGCCGGCGACGCGAGGTGCAGCAGCGCGACGAGTTCAGTGGTGGTCATGGCCGTGGCCGTGCGCGCAACCGGGGCCATGCTGATGGTCGTGGTCGTGGTCGTGGTCGTGATCGTGCGAATGCGAGTGGCCGTGATGCTCGCCGAACACCTGCTGCGCAAGTGCGTAATCCTCGGCGAACGTCGCATCGTGCCCGTGCTTGTGGCCGCCGCCGTACGCACCGGCTTCCGGCTGGAACGGTGCGAGGGTCTCCTCGACCTGCGTGCCGAGGCGGCGCAACATGTCCGCGAGCACCGGGTCGGCTTCGAGCTTCAGGTAGCCGTCGCCGATCTCGACTGGCGTGTGACGATTGCCGAGGTGGTACGCGGCGCGCATCAGCGTGAGCGGATCGGCCGCGCTCACGCGCAGCACGGTCTCGGGCGCCGCGGCAATGCGCACGAGTGCGCCGTCGTCGGCGACGAGCACGTCGCCGTCGCGCAGGATCGTGCCGCGCGGCAGCAGGACCGCGACCTCCTCGCCGGTGTCGAGCGTCGCCGCGAGGCGGCTCTTGCAGCGGGCGTCGTAGGCGAGCGTGAGCGTCGGTGCGCGCGCGACGAGCGACGCGGCGAGTTTCACGTTCGGGGCAATGCGTTTGTCGAGGGTGCGCATGAATCGAAAACCGGCAATCGGATCAGAACAGGAAATAGCGCTGCGCCATCGGCAGCACCGTGGCCGGTTCGCAGGTGAGCAACTGGCCGTCGGCGATCACGTCGTAGGTTTCCGGATCGACGCTGATCGACGGGCGCCACGCGTTGTGGATCATGTCGGCCTTCGTCACGTTGCGGCAGTTGCGCACCGGCACGATCCGCTTCGCGAGGCCGTAGCGTTCCGCGATGCCCGCATCGGCGGCCATCTGCGACACGAAGGTCAGCGACGTGCGCGCGAGCGCACCGCCGCGGGTGGCGAACATCTCGCGATAGTGGACCGGCTGCGGCGTCGGGATCGACGCGTTCGGATCGCCCATCTGCGCCATCGCGATCATCCCGCCCTTCAGGATCATCGACGGCTTGATCCCGAAGAACGCGGGTTCCCACAGCACGAGGTCGGCCCACTTGCCCGGCTCGATCGAGCCGACTTCGTGCGCGATGCCATGCGTGAGCGCCGGGTTGATCGTGTACTTCGCGACGTAGCGCTTCGCGCGGAAGTTGTCGTTGCGCGTGCTGTCTTCCGGCAGTGCGCCGCGCTGCACCTTCATCTTGTGCGCGGTCTGCCAGGTGCGGATGATCACTTCGCCGACGCGGCCCATCGCCTGCGAGTCGGACGACAGCATCGACAGCGCGCCGAGATCGTGCAGGATGTCCTCGGCCGCGATCGTCTCGCGGCGAATGCGCGATTCGGCGAACGCGAGATCCTCGGCGATCGACGGATCGAGGTGATGGCACACCATCAGCATGTCGAGGTGCTCGTCGAGCGTGTTGATCGTGTACGGGCGCGTCGGGTTGGTCGACGACGGCAGCACGTTCATCTCGCCGCACACCTTCAGGATGTCCGGCGCATGGCCGCCGCCCGCGCCTTCGGTGTGGTACGTGTGGATCGTGCGGCCCTTGAACGCGGCGACCGTCGATTCGACGAAGCCGCCTTCGTTCAGCGTATCGGTGTGGATCGCGACCTGCGTGTCGGTGTCGTCGGCGACGGACAGGCAGTTGTCGATCGCCGCGGGCGTCGTGCCCCAGTCCTCGTGCAGCTTCAGCCCGATCGCGCCGGCCGCGATCTGCTCGACGAGCGGCTGCGGCAGGCTCGCATTGCCCTTGCCGAGGAAGCCGAGGTTGATCGGCCAGCCGTCGGCGGCCTGCAGCATCCGCTCCATGTGCCACGGGCCCGGCGTGCAGGTCGTCGCGTTGGTGCCGGTGGCCGGCCCCGTGCCGCCGCCGAGCATCGTCGTGACGCCCGACGCGAGCGCCTCGTCGATCTGCTGCGGGCTGATGAAGTGGATGTGCGTGTCGATGCCGCCGGCCGTCACGATCAGTCCTTCGCCGGCGATCACCTCGGTCGCCGCGCCGATCGCGATCGTCACGCCCGGTTGAATGTCCGGGTTGCCGGCCTTGCCGATCGCGGCGATGCGGCCGTGCTTGATCGCGATGTCGGCCTTCACGATGCCCCAGTGATCGAGGATCACCGCGTTCGTGATGATCGTGTCGGGCACGTCGGCGGCCACGCGCTGCGACTGGCCCATCCCGTCGCGGATCACCTTCCCGCCGCCGAATTTCACTTCCTCGCCGTAGGTCGTGTAGTCGCGTTCGATCTCGATCAGCAGTTCGGTATCGGCGAGCCGGACGCGGTCGCCCGTCGTCGGCCCGAACATTTCCGCGTACGCGCGGCGGCTCAAGCGTAGTGTCATGTGCTGTTCCTGAAGAGCGGGGCGCGGCTTACAGCGGCCCCATCACCTTGCCCTGAAAACCATAGACGGCCCGATCGCCCGCGAGCGCGACCAGCTCGATGGTGCGCGTCTGGCCCGGCTCGAAGCGCACCGCGGTGCCGGCCGCGATGTTCAGGCGAAAGCCGCGTGCGGCCGCGCGATCGAACGACAGCGCGTCGTTGACTTCGAAGAAGTGGTAGTGCGAGCCGACCTGCACCGGGCGGTCGCCGGTGTTCGCGACGACGAGCGTCAGCGTCGCGCGGCCCGCGTTCAGTTCGTGTTCGCCGTCGTCGGTGAGGATTTCGCCGGGGATCATGCGGGGCCTCACGGAATCGGGTGATGGACGGTCACGAGCTTCGTGCCGTCGGGGAAGGTCGCCTCGACCTGGATGTCGGGAATCATCTCCGGCACGCCGTCCATCACGTCGTCGCGCGTGAGCAGCGTCGTGCCGTAATGCATCACTTCGGCGACCGTCTTGCCGTCGCGCGCGGCTTCCATCAGCGCGGCGGTGATGAAGGCGACCGCCTCCGGATAGTTGAGCTTCAGGCCGCGTGCGCGGCGACGCTCGGCCAGCAGCGCCGCCGTGAAGATCAGCAGCTTGTCCTTCTCGCGGGGAGTCAGTTTCATGAAGGCAGACGTTCAGGAAAACGTAATTTTTATCGGTGCGCGCGCAACGGGGCGAACGCGCGGTTCATCGTAGCACCGCGCTGTTTTGCGTGCGTCGTGTATCGGTTATGTAAGGAGCAAGGCGCGTGCCATGTGCATGAAACGCAGCGCGATGCGCAATCGTGGTGCGCGATGCATGGGCAACGTGCAGCGCCCGCCGCGACACTGCGCCGAAACGGTGCGTGGCGCGGCCGCGCTCAGGTTTGCCAGAGGCGCAGCGGCCGTGCGTCGACGCCGTGCACGATCGGCCGCAGCTGCAGCCAGCACTCGGTGAAGTGCCGTAGCAGCGCTTCCATCGACGTCGACAGCGCGCGAACCAGCACGACGCCCGGCGTCACGCAGGTCGCGCCCGCGCGTAGCGTGCCGTCGAACGGCATCCGCGCGGCGAGCGATTCGGCGAGCGCGGCGTCGCACGCGGTGCCGGCGGCCCACAGCGTGCCGTACGCGGGGAAACCGGCGAGACCCTGCAGCGCGCCGCGCAGCGGGTCGTGCGCATCGAGCAGCGCGCGTTCGGTCCACAGCGGCCGGCCGTCGGCATCGACGAGCGCCGAAGTCGACGCGATGCGGCCCGCCGACCAGGTTTCGCCTGCCGCCTGTCGGCCGAGCTGCGACGCGTCCCAGCCGATCGCGCTGGCGCCCGCGCCGAGCTTGACCGTGAAATCGAGCGCAGCATGCGCCGAGTCGAAGAACAGGTTGTTCTGCGGCAGCCAGTCGAGCTTCGCGTGCTCGCCGACCGTGATGCCGATGCGCTGTGTCGCGTCCAGCCCGTTCGACTTGTACCACTTGGTCGCGCCGGGCGTCGTCAGCACCGCGTGCGTGCCGTCGCCGAGCGCGATGTCGATGTCGAGCCGGTCGCCGCCCGCGACGCCGCCCGGCGGGTGGACGATCACTGCGTGGCAGACCGCATCGCCTTCCGGGTACAGCGGCCGCTGCACGCGCAGCGGGCCGTCGTGCAGCCGGTGCGCGAGCGTCGTGCGCGCGCCGTGCCGCTCGAAGCCGAGTTCGAGGCGGCCGCGCCACGACTTGGCGACGGCGGGGCGGGACAGCGGGGCATGGGAATCTGGGGCGGACATCGGCGGGAAACAGGGGACGGGCGCGGTGAACGAGGATGCTACCGCAACAATATACGCTTCGATACCCGCGTTGCAGGGCGTGGCAACGCCGATCCCGCGCCGTGTCGTTTTGCCGGCGTGAGACCGACATGTGCCGTTCGACGAGGCGCCGGATCGATGGCCGGAAGCGACGCCGCCCCGAGCCACCTGTCCCGCTACACCGCGATCAGCTCGCGCACGCCGTTCGCTTCCATCTCGTGCGCGTCGCCGCCCGCGACGATCTCGCCGCGGCTCATTACCCAGTAGCGGTCGGCGATCGATCGGGCGAAGTCGTAATACTGCTCGACGAGCAGCACGGTCATCTTCGATTCGTCGACGAGCTGGCGAAGCGTGCGGCCGATGTCCTGGATGATCGACGGCTGGATGCCTTCGGTCGGCTCGTCGAGGATCAGCAACTGCGGTTCGCTCATCAGCGCACGGCCGATCGCGAGCTGCTGCTGCTGGCCGCCCGACAGGTCGCCGCCGCGCCGCGCGCGCATGTCCTTCAGCACCGGGAACAGGTCGTAGATGCGATCGGGCACCTTCGATGGCGCCTTGCGGCTCGCCGCGCCGACGAGCAGGTTCTCCTCGACGGTCAGCCGCGGAAAGATGTCGCGGCCCTGCGGCACGTAGGCGAGCCCGGCCGCGACGCGCGCATACGGCGGCATCGCGCCGAGCGCCGTTCCGCGCCACGACACGCTGCCGCTCTTCGCGGCGACGACGCCCATCAGGCAGCGCAGCAGCGTGCTCTTGCCGACGCCGTTGCGGCCGAGCAGCACGGTGAGCTTGCCGTCGTCGGCGGCGAGGCTCACGTTGCGCAGGATGTGGCTGCCGCCGTAGTACTGGTTCAGTGCATCGATCTTCAGCATCGCATCATCGTCCAAGGTAAGACTCGATCACCGCGTCGTCGCGCTTGACCTGGTCGAGCGTGCCTTGCGCGAGCACCGCGCCTTCGGCTATCACCGTCACGCGGCCGGTGTCGCCCGCGAGCGCCGCGACGAATTCCATGTCGTGCTCGACGACCATCATCGAACAGGTACCGCGCAACGTGTTCAGCAGCTCGGCGAGTTCCATCGTCTCGTGGTCGGTCATGCCGGCCGCGGGCTCGTCGAGCAGCAGCAGCGCGGGGCGCTGCATCAGCAGCATGCCGATCTCGAGCCGCTGCTTCTGCCCGTGCGACAGCTCGCCTGCCGCGCGAAAGGCCTGGCTTTCGAGGCCGATCAGCGCGAGCGTCTCCTCGATCTTCGCCTGCGCGGTGCGGTCGAGCCGCGCGCGCAGCGACGCGAGCCAGCCCTTGTCGGTCTGCATCGCAAGCTCGAGGTTCTCCCACACCGGATGCTGTTCGAACACGGTCGGCTTCTGGAACTTGCGGCCGATGCCCGCGCGTGCGATCTCGGGCTCGTTCATCCGCGCGAGGTCGATCGTCTGGCCGAGAAACACCTTGCCCGCGTCGGGGCGTGTCTTGCCGGTGATCACGTCCATCATCGTCGTCTTGCCTGCGCCGTTCGGGCCGATCACGCAGCGCAGCTCGCCCGCGTCGATCGCGAGCGACAGCTTCTTCAGCGCGCGGAAGCCGTCGAAGCTCACCTCGATATCCTCGAGGTAGAGGATCGTGCCGTGCGACGTGTCGATGCCGGGCGGCACCACGCGCCCCATCGACGCGGTGCCGCTGACGGCCAGCCCTTCGTCCTCGGGCGGCGGCGTGAATTGGTAGAGGGCCGTTCCGTTCATGCGCGTTTCCCCTTCGCGAGCACGGTTTCGACGAGGCCCATGATCCCGCGCGGCAGCAGCAGCGGCACGAGCACGAAGATCAGGCCGAGGAAGAACAGCCAGTATTCGGCGAAATACGCGGTAAACAGGCTCTTCGCGCCGTTCACCGCGAACGCGCCGACGATCGGCCCGATCAGCGTGCCTCGCCCGCCCACCGCGACCCAGATCGCCATCTCGATCGAGTTGCCGGGCGACATCTCGCCGGGATTGATGATGCCGACCTGCGGCACGTACAGCGCGCCCGCGATGCCGCACAGCACGGCCGACACGGTCCATACGAACAGCTTGTACGCAAGCGGGCTGTAGCCGAGGAACATCAGCCGCGTCTCGCCGTCGCGCACCGCGGTGACGACGCGCCCGAGCTTGCTGGTGACGATCGCGCGCGCGGCGATGAACGCGAGCACGAGCGTCGCGAACGTCAGCAGCAACAGCACCGTGCGCGTGCCGGGCGACGTGATCGCGAAGCCCGCGATGCGCTTGAAGTCGGTGAAGCCGTTGTTGCCGCCGAAGCCAGTCTCGTTGCGATAGAACAGCAGCATCGCCGCGAACGTCATGGCCTGCGTGATGATCGACAGGTACACGCCCTTCACGCGCGAGCGGAACGTGAAGAAGCCGAACACCCATGCGAGCACGGCCGGTACGAGCACGACGAGCGCGAGCGCCCACGCGAGATGCTGCGTGCCGCTCCAGTACCACGGCAACTGGTGCCAGTCGAGGAACACCATGAAGTCGGGCAGGTCGCTGCCGTACTTGCCGTCGCGGCCGATCTCGCGCATCAGGTACATGCCGATCGCATAGCCGCCGAGCGCGAAGAACAGCCCGTGGCCGAGGCTCAGGATCCCGCAGTAGCCCCAGACGAGATCGAGCGCGAGCGCGGCGATCGCGTAGCACATCAGCTTGCCGGTGAGCGTCATCGCGTACGCGGACAGATGGAACGCGCTCGACTCGGGCGCGACGAGCGCGGCGAGCGGCACGCCGATGCCGATTGCGATGCACAGCGCGATCAGCGCGAGCCACGCGCGCCGCGACAGCAGCGCGGGGCGGGGCGGCAGGCCGAGCGCGAAACCGTCTGCCGCGCGTGCGGCAGCGGCCGGCTTCGGCGAGTCGACGGTGGGGTTCGACAACGAGTGGGTGGTTGAAGTCACGTCAAGCCTCCGCACTGCGGCCCTTCGGGGCAAACATGCCCTGCGGACGTTTCTGGATGAACAGCACGATCATCACCAGCACCGCGATCTTCGCGAGCACGGCGCCCCAGAACGGCTCGATCGCCTTGCTCGCGAGGCCGAGCCCGAAGCCGCCGAGCACGGTGCCGGCGATTTGCCCGACGCCGCCGAGCACGACCGCCATGAACGAATCGATGATGTAGTTCTGGCCGAGGTCGGGGCCCACGTTGCCGATCTGCGACAGCGCGCAGCCGCCGAGGCCGGCGATGCCCGCGCCGAACGCGAATGCATACGCGTCGACGCGCGCGGTCTTCACGCCGACGCACGCGGCCATCCGGCGGTTCTGCGTGACGGCGCGCACGAACAGGCCGAGCTGCGTCTTCGTCAGCACGGCCCATGCGACGAATACGACTGCGAGAGCGAAGGCGAGGATCGCGAGCCGGTTGTACGGCAGGATCAGGTTCTGCATCACGGTCACGCCGCCGCTCATCCACGACGGGTTCACGACCTGCACGTTCTGCGCGCCGAACAGCATCCGCGTCGCCTGGATCAGGATCAGGCTCACGCCGAAGGTTGCGAGCAGCGTTTCGAGCGGGCGGCCGTACAGGTGCCGCAGCACGAGCCGCTCGAGCACGATGCCGACGAGCGCGGCCGTCACGAACGACACCGGCACCGCGACGAGCGGATACCAGTCGAACGCACCGGGCGCATAGCGCTGGATCAGCGTCTGCACGACATAGGTTGCGTACGCACCGATCATCAGGAATTCGCCGTGCGCCATGTTGATCACGCCGATCAGCCCGTACGTGATCGCGAGGCCGAGCGCGGCGAGCAGCAGCACGCTGCCGAGCGACAGTCCGGCGAACAGCGTGCCGACAATTTCGCCGCGGCGCTGCAGCGAATGCAGTGCGTCGAGACCTTGCTGCGCGGCGTCACGTACGCGCGCGTCGGGCTCCGCATAGCTGCCGTCGGCGTTCTTCGCGACGAGCGGGCGCAACTGCTCGATCATGTCGAGGTCGTGCCGCGCGGCCACCACCTGCACGGCTTCGAGACGCTTCGCCGGATCGGCATCGTGCAGCGCGGCGATCGCCCATAGTGCGTCGAGGCGGCGCTTCAGCGCGGGGTCGGTTTCCTTTGCACGCGCGCGGTCGATCATCGGCTTGAGCGCCGGGTCGGGCGATTTCAGCAACGCGTCGATCGCGTCGCGGCGTGCGGCGATGTCGGGCGATGCGAGCGCGAGCCCCGACAGCGCGCCCGTGATCTTCGTGCGCAGCAGGTTGTTCAGCATCACCGGCTGCGCGTCGCCGGCCGGCGTCGCGGCCTGCGTGAGCGCATCGTGCGCGGTGTCGCCGGTCTGGATCAGCAGGCGGCCGTCGCCGGTCGCGAGCGCGTCGCCGGTCGACAGTGCGTTGAGCACCGCGACGGCGCGCGGATCGGAGTCGGCGGCGAGCCGTTCGATCGCGGCCGTCTTCGCGTCGAAGTCGTCGCCGGCGAGCGCCGCGGTATCGGTAGCCGTCAGCGCGAACGCGGCGCGCGGCAGCCCGCCCGCGAGGGCGGCGCACGCGACGATCGCGACGGCGGCTCGGCGAAAGCGTGTAGGCATCGGGAATTCCTGTCGGGCGTGGGGAAGCGGATGCGTGCGGCGATGCGCGGGCGGTTCATCACGGCGAGCGCGGCCCGCGCAGCGGGTTCGGCATCGGCGTGCGAGCGGTACGTCGCGCGTGACACGCGACGTACCGCCCTGCATCAGGCGAGCGCCGCGCGCTGCCGGCGCAGGAAGGCCGGGATCGACGTGACGATGTCCGGCTTGCCCTGGTTGCCGGCGATGAACGGGCTCCACGGTTGCGCGCGCACCGCGGTCTTGGTCTTCCACACCACGTTGAACTGCCCGTCGCCGCGAATTTCGCCGATCATCACCGGCTTGTGCAGGTGATGGTTGCCGTCCATCGCGAGCGTGAAGCCCGACGGCGCGGCGACGGTCTGGCCGATCATCGCAACGCGCACCTTGTCGACGTCGGTGCTCTTCGCCTTCTCGACGGCCTGCTTCCACATGTGGATGCCGACGTAGGTCGCTTCCATCGGGTCGTTGGTCACGCGCTTCGCGCCGCCCGGCAGGTTGTTCGCCTTCACCCACGCGGCGAACTGGTCCTTGAACTTCGTGTTGGTCGGGTTCTTCACCGACATGAAGTAATTCCACGCGGCGAGGTGGCCGACGAGCGGCTTCGTGTCGATCCCGCGCAGTTCTTCCTCGCCGACCGAGAACGCGACGACCGGCACGTCGGTCGCCTTGATCCCCTGGTTGCCGAGCTCCTTGTAGAACGGCACGTTCGAGTCGCCGTTGATCGTCGAGATCACGGTCGTCTTGCCGCCTTGCGAGAAGTTCTTGATGTTCGCGACGATGGTCTGATAGTCGCTATGGCCGAACGGCGTGTAGACCTCCTGAATATCCGCGTCCTTCACGCCCTTCGATTTCAGGAACGCGCGCAGGATCTTGTTGGTCGTGCGCGGATACACGTAGTCGGTGCCGAGCAGGAAGAAGCGCTTCGCGCCGCCGCCTTCCGCGCTCATCAGGTACTCGACGGCCGGGATCGCCTGCTGGTTGGGCGCCGCACCCGTGTAGAACACGTTGCGCGACATTTCCTCGCCTTCGTACTGCACCGGGTAGTAGAGCAGCCCGTTCAGTTCCTCGAACACCGGCAGCACCGATTTGCGCGACACCGACGTCCAGCAGCCGAACACGCACGCGACCTTGTCCTGCGTGAGCAACTGGCGCGCCTTCTCCGCGAACAGCGGCCAGTTCGACGCGGGATCGACCACCACGGGCTCGAGCTTGCGGCCCATCACACCGCCGCTCTTGTTGATGTCGGCGATCGTCATCAGCGCGGTATCCTTCAGCGACGTCTCCGAGATCGCCATCGTGCCCGACAGCGAGTGCAGGATGCCGACCTTGATCGGGCCGGTGCCCGCATCGGCCGCGTGGGCGAACGGGCTCTTGCCCGCGAGCGCGAGCGCGCCGGCCATCGAACCGAACTTCAACAGACTGCGACGTTTCATCGGGTTCCCCTTGACGTGTTGGATATGCGTGCGCCTTGAAGGCGTCGGCCAACGAGTAACGCAAGGCATGTGCCAGTCGTGCGGATGCACGTCCGGCGTGCCTGCGCGGGGCGGTGCGGGGCGTCGTGACGGTGCGGATGATGCGTCGTGCAGCATGCGCGGTCCGTCGCGGTGCAGGTTCGCGGGCGTAAATGGTGCACGGTCGCGGTTCCCCGTTCCGGTGCCTGAGCCTGCGCGTCGGGCTGGAACCGTCGTGCACCACGACTTCGCATCACGCGGGCAGGGCGCGGGCGCAGCGCAGTGCCGTCGAAGTGATGAACCGGAGTGGAAAAGAGAAACGGGCACGCGATGCGTGCCCGTTCGGGGGATCGGTGCGGCCGGCGGCAGGGTGCCGGTCGGCGAGGCGGCGCGTGATGCGCCGCGGGCAGGATCAGTAACGCGGCACGGACGGATCGACGTCGCGCGACCACGCGTCGATCCCGCCTTGCAGGTTGTACAGCTTCGTGAAGCCGCGCGATTCGAGGAACATCGCGACCTGCGCGCTGCGCATCCCGTGATGGCACACGCAGACGATTTCCGCTTCGTCGTCGAGCTCTTCGCTGCGCGCGGGAATCTGCTGCATCGGGATCGACACGCTGCCGGCGATGTGCGCGGTCGCGATTTCCCACGGTTCGCGCACGTCGAGCACGACCGGCGCGGGGCGCGCCTTGTCGCCGAGCCATTCCGCGAGCATCGCGGCCGTCAGGATCTGCATGGGGGCTCCGCCGCTCAGAACTTGAAGCGCGACGGCTCGATCGCGTTGACGAGGTGGTCGATGTACGTTTCGAACACGTCGGCGACGCGGTACTGCTTGTCGTCGATGCGCGTGATGATCTGCGCCTTCATCACCGGACGGCCGCCGACGAATGCCGCGAGGCGGCCACCGACCTTCAGCTGTTCGAGCATTTCCTGCGGCACGACGGGCAGGCCGCCCGCGACGCAGATCACGTCATACGGCGCCTTGCCGGCCCAGCCGCGCGAACCGTCGCCGAGCACGACTTCCGCGTTGGTCACGCCGTCGTTGCGCAGGTTGTCTTCCGCGAACTTCGCGTTGGTCGGGTCGATCTCGACGGCCGTCACGTGCTGCGCGCGGTGCGCGAACAGCGCGGCCAGGTAGCCCGAGCCGGCGCCGATCACGAGCACGTTCTCGTGCTTCTTGACCGTCAACTCCTGCAGCACGCGCGCTTCGACGCGCGGGAACAGCATCTTGCCGCCACCCGGCAGCGGCAGTTCGAGGTCGGCGAACGCGAGATCGCGGTATTCGGCCTGAACGTAGTTTTCACGCTTGACGATCGACAGCAGTCCCAGGACGTCGAGATCCAGCACGTCCCACGGCCGGATCTGTTGTTCGATCATGTTGAAACGCGCGTTTTCGATATTCATGGTGTGGTCACGCAGCCTGGTCGGCCATCAGCGGGGATAGAGAAACTTCGTGATTGTACCAAACGGGGCGGCCGCGAAGCCTTCAGGCGGCCTGCAACAGACCTTTACCCCTTGCTCTTCTTGATCTGCGCCTCGAACGCGAGATCGAGCTTGCTCGCCTTGCGCGGCTTTTTGGGGCCAAATTCGTCGACGAACTTGACGAACTCGTCGAGCGGTAGCGGCTCGCAGCGCTTCTCGGCGGTGCCGCCGGAGCGGTCGACGAGATAGAACAGGCCGCCCGCCATCGCGACGGCCGCGAATTGCGGGTTGCCGGAGCGGGTCTTCAGGCGTTCGACCGCGTGGGTCGCTTTGGTGGTGCGCATCGTGCGGATTCTGGCGGAGCGTAAGCCCCACACTGTATCAAACCGGCCGCCCGCGTGCGGCCGGCCGGGCACGTCGGGCTCAGACCGTGCGCGAGTAGCGCTGCTGCGGCGTCTGGCCGAGATACGCGTCGAATGCCATCGCGATGTTGCGCACGACCATCCGGCCGGCCGGATGGATCGTCAGGCGGTCGGCCGCGATCGTCAGCAGCCCGTCGCGCTCGAACGGGCGCAGCGCGTCGAGTTCGCGCGCGAAATGATCGGCGAAGCGGATGCCGTGCGCGGCCTCGACGTGCGAGAACGGCAGGTCGAGGTTGCACATCAGTTGCGTGATCACGTCGCGGCGCAGCCGGTCGTCGGGCGTGAGCCGCACGCCGCGCGCGATCGGCAGCCGGCCCGCGTCGAGCGCGGCGCCGTAGGCGGGCAGGTCCTTCGCGTTCTGTGCGTAGACGTCGCCGACCTTGCCGATCGACGACACGCCGAACCCGACGAGATCGGTATCCGCGCGCGTGCTGTAGCCCTGGAAATTGCGCTGCAGCGTGCCGTTGCGCTGCGCCCGCACGAGTTCGTCGGACGGCCGCGCGAAGTGGTCCATCCCGATGTACACGTAGCTGGCCGACGTCAGCATGTCGATCGCGAGGCCGAGCAGTGCGATGCGCGTTTCCGGCGGCGGCAGCGTCGCGCCGTCGATCTGCCGCTGCATCTTGAACAGGTGCGGCATGTGCGCGTAGCCGAACACCGACAGCCGGTCGGGGGCGAGTTCGATGATCGTTTCCAGCGTGCGCGCGAACACGGAGACGGTCTGGTGCGGCAGCCCGTAGATCAGGTCGACGCTCACCGAGTGGAAGCCCGTTGTGCGCGCGGCGGAGAGCAGGTCGGCCGTCATCGCCAGCGGCTGGATGCGGTTGATCGCCTGCTGCACGACCGGATCGAAATCCTGCACGCCGAGGCTCAGCCGGTTGAAGCCGATATTGCGCAGGTGGACGAGCGTCGCGGGCGTGACCGTGCGCGGGTCGATCTCGATCGAGAACTCGGCGTCGGCATCCGGCGCGAGCATGAAGTGCTCGCGCGTGGCCGCCATCAGCTCGGCCGTTTCATCGTCGGACAGGAAGGTGGGCGTGCCGCCGCCCCAGTGCAGCTGCGTGACCGGGCGCGCGGGATCGAACAGCGCGGCCTGCAGCGCCATCTCGAGCTTGAGCTGGTCGAGATACGGGCGCGCGCGGCGGTGGTTGTTGGTCGCGATCTTGTTGCAGCCGCAGTAGAAGCACGCGGTGTTGCAGAACGGAATGTGGAAGTACAGCGACAGCTCGCTCGACGATGCGCCGGGGTCGCTTGCCGCACGGACATAGTCGGTCGGGTCGAAATCGTCGCGGAACTGCAGCGCGGTGGGATACGACGTATAGCGCGGCCCGTTCGCGCCGTATTTCGCGAGCAAATCGGGACGGAACAATGTGTCGGCAGAACCGGAACGCATGATGATCTCGCGCTTTTTAGATGCTTTCGAGTATATAAACGCGCGATTCGGCTGCATTGTGTAATAACGTCGCAGCCGGCGATGGCACAATGCGGGGTGGGGCTGCCGGCACCGCGTCCGGTTGCCGCACCGTCTTTTGTTGTTCGTTCGAGAGAGCCGAGTGTCCGTCGAATTGCCTGTCCGCCCGGCGTCAGCCGTCCCGCCGCCGCATGCGTGCCGCGAGGGCTGCGGTGCGTGCTGCATCGCGCCGTCGATTTCCAGCCCGATTCCCGGCATGCCCGACGGCAAGCCCGCCGGCGTGCGCTGCGTGCAGCTCGGCGACGATCTGCGCTGCCGGATCTTCGGCCGCCCCGAGCGGCCCGCGTGCTGTTCCGGGCTGCAGCCGGCCGCGGACATGTGCGGCGCGTCGCGCGGCGACGCACTCGCGTGGCTCACGCGTCTCGAGGCCGCGACGCGGCCGTCGCAACCAGGAGAGTGTTCAGCATGACCGCACCTTGCGCGCCCGGCCGGCGCTGTTTTCTCGCCGCAACCGTCGGCGCCATCGGCGTGACGCTCTCGCTTGCCGCGTGTGCGTCGACGTTTCCGTTCATCCCCGATCACTACACGTTCTCGCGCGGTGACGTGCAGAAAGCCGTCGCGCGCAAGTTCCCGTACCAGAAGACGGTCGCGCAGGTCGTCGACGTGTCGCTCGCGAACCCGGCCGTCAACCTGCTGCCCGACCAGAACCGCGTGGCCGTGCAGCTCGACGCGCACTTCGTGAGCCCGTTCCTGCGCGCGCCCGTCAGCGGCAAGTTCACCGTGTCGGGCCAGCTGGCTTACGACGCGCCGAGCCGCTCGGTCGTGCTGAGGTCGCCGGCCGTCGACAGCCTCGCGCTCGACGGCGACGCGCAGATGTACGCGCAGCAGGTCGGCGCGGCCGCCGGCCTGCTCGCGACGCAGTTGCTGACCAACTATCCGATCTATACGTTCAAGCCCGAACAACTGCAATTTGCCGGGGTGAACTACGAACCCGGTACAATTACGATTCTTACAAACGGCATACGCGTGGCGATCGTCGAAAAATGACGACGAACCGCGCTCGGCCGGAGGGGGGCCGCGCGCGGAAGAGTGGCCCATTCATTCGACCATTTCGGAGTTGGGCCACGGATGGACTGGATCCTGATCTGCAAGGCTTTGATCCTCGGCGTCGTCGAGGGGCTGACGGAATTCCTGCCGGTATCGAGCACCGGTCACCTGATCGTCGCGGGCAGCTTCCTGAATTTCAACGATTCGCATGCGAAGACGTTCGACGTCGTGATCCAGTTCGGCGCGATCCTCGCGGTCTGCTGGGAATACCGGCAACGGATCGCGTCCATCGTATCCGGGCTGCCGAGCCGGCCCGACGCGCGGCGCTTCACGCTGAACGTCGTGATCGCGACGATTCCCGCCATTGCGCTCGGCCTCCTGTTCGAGAAGAAGATCAAGGCCGTGCTGTTCTCGCCGGTCCCCGTCGCGTTCGCGCTCGTCGTGGGCGGCGCGATCATCTTGTGGGCCGAGGCGCGACAGCGCGAGCGCAGCGAGCCGCCGCGCGTGGTGTCGGTCGACGCGCTGACGCCGCTCGATGCGCTGAAGGTCGGCATCGCACAGTGTTTTGCGCTGATTCCCGGCATGTCGCGCTCGGGCTCGACGATCATCGGCGGGATGCTGTTCGGCCTCGACCGGCGCGTGGCCACCGAATTCTCGTTCTTCCTCGCGATCCCGATCATCTTCGGCGCGACGCTCTATGAAACCGTCAAGGACTGGCAGGCGTTCACCGTCGATTCGCTCGGCCTGTTCGTGCTGGGCGCGGTCGCGGCATTCGTCAGCGCGTTCGTGTGCGTGCGCTGGCTGCTGCGCTATGTCGCGTCGCACGATTTCACGGTGTTCGCGTGGTACCGGATCGCGTTCGGGCTGTTCGTGCTGCTGGTCGGGTACAGCGGCTGGCTGAACTGGGCGTGACGCGAACACGAAGGCCGGCGCGCCACGCATGAAAAGAAAAAGCCCGATCGGCACAGGCCGGTCGGGCTTTTTCTTGTTCGGAGCAGGGCGGCGTGCGCCCGACTCGGCGGGAGGGCTCAGCCTGCGCGCTTGCGGAACACCAGGTCCCACACGCCGTGGCCGAGCCGCAGCCCGCGCCGTTCGAACTTCGTCACCGGGCGATAGTCGGGGCGCGGCGCGTAGTCGGCGGCCGTGTTTTCGAGCGTCGGCTCGGCGCCGAGCACTTCGAGCATCTGTTCCGCGTAGTTCTGCCAGTCGGTCGCGCAGTGAATGTACGCGCCGGGCTTCAGGCGCGACGCGAGATGCGCGACGAGCGGCGGCTGGATCAGCCGGCGCTTGTGGTGGCGCGCCTTGTGCCACGGATCGGGGAAGAAGATGTGCACGCCGTCGAGGCTTTCCGGCGCGAGCATGTGCTCGAGCACTTCGACCGCGTCATGCTGGATGATCCGGATGTTCGACAGATCCTGCTCGCCGATCAGCTTCAGCAGTGCGCCGACGCCCGGTTCGTGCACCTCGACGCCGAGGAAGTCGTCGCCGGGGCGGTTCGCGGCGATTTCCGCGGTCGATGCGCCCATCCCGAAGCCGATCTCGAGGATGCGCGGTGCGCTGCGGCCGAACACCGCGTTCCAGTCGGGCAACTCCGGCGCATACGGCACCACGAAGCGCGGGCCGAGTTCGTCCATTGCGCGGCGCTGGCCGGTCGATACGCGGCCGGCGCGCGTCACGAAGCTGCGGATGCGGCGGTGGTGCAGCGGATTGACTGCGTCGGCGCCTTCGGCGGCTTCGTCAGGAATGGCGTCGTCGTGCGGCGGCAGGCCGGCTTCGTTCGGATCGTCGTGCATCATCGGTGACAGAGAAAGGCTCGGTTGCGGGCGAGGGCCCGTTGCGCAGCAGTGCGCCGGGGGAACCGGCACATGGTACAAAAAAGCCGCCTTCGACGAGGCGGCTCATGCGCAGGCTGCGATGCAGCCGGAAAGTGGAGCGGGCGATGGGAATCGAACCCACGTCATCAGCTTGGGAAGCTGAGGTAATGGCCATTATACGACGCCCGCAGAACGCGCAATTCTACAGGCTTTGGCAGGGATGTGGCAAGTGGGCTTGTTTGGGGCGGTGGCTTCGAGGGCGGCAACGCTCGACGGAGGTGCGGGGGCGCCACCGGGAACGGTCGTCAACCAGGATCGACCGGCATCGGCCCGTCGGCGCAACGAGGAATCGACTAAGCGCGGCAACGTGCCCGCTTGCAAGCCCGTGTCGAAAATAGACGAGTCCGCGTCGGAAGCATACAAGTCCCCCCGATGCTTTCGAACTAACGTGACAGGCCTCTCATACGATCGTTAGTCTGGAGCCGACATGTCCGATTTCATCACCGTTCTGCGCAAAACCTGCCCGACCCCGGTCCTCGATGCGACCAAGTGGAAGCGCATCGGCGGCGATCCGCACACCGTGAACCTGAACGCCTACCTCTCGAAGGACGGCAGCAAGATCATGGGCACCTGGATCTGCACGCCGGGCAAGTTCGAGGTGAACTACGAAAAATGGGAGTACTGCCACTTCCTCGACGGCTACTGCATCATCACGCCGGAAGGCGAGGAGGCGGTGCACCTGAAGGCCGGCGACGTATTCGTGATCGAACCCGGCATGAAAGGCACTTGGGAAGTGGTGGAAACGGTGCGCAAGTACTTCGTCTTTGCCTGAGCGGGCCGGTCGATTCCCTCCACGCATACCTGCGTCGCCCGAACCCTTCCCGGCTCCCGGAGCCGGGAGGGCAAGCGGACGATTCCGGCTCAATAGAGCTCGTTCCGGATCGGAATTCCGCGCTTACGCAACGGCTGCAGCGCGATCGTCCGCCACGGTGGCGCTCGCCTGCAGCCTGCGGCGACAGCGCCTATGATGCAGCGGTCCGCCCATCGTGCCGGCCGCATCGCGTGTTTCGTGCGCCAGCGCTCGGCCGTCACCTTCGGAACCCCGACCATGCGCATCACCGCGATCCACGAACGAGCGATTCCCGTGTCCCGCTATGCCGATCCGGCGATCCCGTCCGGCGGCCTGACGACGAGCGTTGTCGCGGTCACCACCGACGTCGTGCGCGATGGCCACCCGGTGACGGGCTACGGCTACGCATCGGTAGGCCGCTTCGCGCAGGGCGGCCTGATCCGCGAGCGGTTCGCGCCACGCCTGCTGGCCGCTGCCGATACGCTTGCCGACGAAGCCGGCACGAACCTCGACCCGTTTCGCGCATGGCGCGCGATGATGGCCGGCGAAAAGCCGGGTGGGCACGGCGAACGATGCGTCGCAGTCGGCACGCTCGACATGGCGATCTGGGATGCCGCCGCGAAGATCGCCGACTTGCCGCTCCATCGCTTTCTCGCTGACCGACTTGAACGCACGGCGGCACCACGCGTGCGCGTCTATGCAGGCGGCGGCTACCGCTATCCGCATGACGATCTCGCGCGGCTGTCGGACGAGATGCGCCGCATCGCCGATCTCGGCTACACGCACGCGAAGATCAAGATCGGCGGCGCGGATCTCGGCCAGGACAGCAGGCGCATCGAAGCGGCCGCAAGGCAATTGGCGGACAGTTCGCATCTCGCGGTCGACGCGATGAACACGTACGACGCGACGACCGTCGACGCCGCCGCCGCGATGCTCGCGCCGTTCGACCTCTGGTGGTTCGAGGACATCTGCGATCCGCTCGACCTGCCGCTCCAGGCGGATCTCGCCACACGCTACGCACCGCCGATCGCGGCCGGCGAAGCGCTGTTCTCGCTCGCGGAAGCGAAGCTGCTCGACCGCTACGGCGGTTTGCGCCCCGATCGCGACGTGCTGGTGTTCGATCCGGTGCATGCCTACGGGCTGCCGGGCTATCTGCAGATCGTCGAGCACTTTGCATCGCGCGGCTGGCGGCGCGACGCATTCTGGCCGCACGGCGGCCACCTGTTCTCGCTGCATGTCGTCGCGGCGCTTGGGCTCGGCGGCGCGGAAGTCAATCCGTTCGCCTTCCATCCGTTCAGCGGACTGGCTGATGGCGCGAGTGTCGACGCCGGATACGCGCGGGTACCGCAGGCACCAGGCATCGGCTTCGAGCTGCATGCCGGCGCGCACGAGGTGTTACGCTCGTTATCGCGCCGCTGACGCCTGAAGCGCGTCGATCGCGAAACGCACCGCGAAGCCGAGCATCATCACCGCGACGAAGCAATCGAGCACGCGCCATGCCAGCGTACGGGCGAACCATGCGCGGCACGCGCGCGCGCCATAGGCGAGCATCAGGAACCATGCGAACGAAGCCGTCATCGCGCCGATCGCAAACGGCGCGCGCGCGGCCGGCGTGTGACTCACGATGACGGTACCGAGCAGCAGCACGGTATCGATCCACGCATACGGATTCAGCAGCGAGACGGCGGCGGTCGCGAGCACCGTGCGCGCACGCGTGGGTTCGCTGCCCGTGCGCGGACCGTCGACGTGCTCGGGCTGTCGTCGCCGGATCGCCGAGCGCAGCGCGAGCAGGCCATAGCCGGCGAGATACGCGATTCCGGCCCACAATGCGGCCAGCACCACGCCGGGATGTCGCGACAGCAACGACGACAATCCCTGCACGCCGAGCATGATCAGCAGCGCGTCGCTGCCCGCGCAGACGACGGCGATGGAAAGCAGATGGGGGCTCGAGATCGAGCGCTTGATGACGAAAGCGTCCTTGGGGCCGACGGACGTGAACAGTCCGGCGCCAAGCAGCAGGCCTTCGATGAAGGCAGAGGTGTCGAGCACGAGCGGGCCGACAACCTCTTAAGCTGAACCGGTGATGGTTACGATGAACGAAACCTTAAGGGGCGCCCGAGGGCATTGTCAATGCCGTTTCGGGCGCCCGGCCGCCCACTCGGGCCGCTGTCCGAGCGTGTCGAACAGCAGGACGATCTCCGCTTTCACCTTCTGCACCGCGTTGCTGACGAGCGCCGTATCGTGCCAGCACCGCGACGGGTCGCGCGCGAACAGCCGGTGCGCACACGGTGATGGTATGCGGACGCGCTAGTATTGCCGCACGCGTATCGGCTGCGTCGTTCGCGGCCGCCATCGCTTGCCGCGTCGCCGCGCATCACATGCCGAGCGCGTGCACGCCGACGAGCAACAGCGCGCCGATCGCGATCAGCAGCAGCGCGTGAATGCGCGTGTACATCACGCACAGCGTCGACGCGACCGCGATCGCGCGCGCGGTCCAGCCGCCGTCGAGCGTCTGCAGCAGCACCCACACCGACGCGAGGATCATGCCGGCCGCAACCGGGCGCAGGCCGGCCTCGAGCGCGATCTGCCAGCGCGCGCCCTTGTGCCGCCGCCAAAGATGCGCGACGCCGTAGATCAGGAACGCCGTCGGGCCGAACAGCGCGAGCGTCGCGATCACCGCGCCCCAGAAGCCGGCCACCTGCCAGCCGATCAGCGTCGCCAGCAGCGAGCCGGGGCCCGGCGCCATCCGCGCGATCGCGAAGTCGTTCACGAATTGCGTGGCGGTCATCCAGTGATGTACGTTGACGACCTGCCGCTGGATGTCGGCGATGATCGCCTGTCCGCCGCCGATCGTCGCGATCGACAGCGGCGCGAACACACCGAACAGCGCGGCGTAGCGTTGCGATGCGGTCATCGCGTGTCGCTCCCGGCCGGCGTAGCGGCCGCGCGGCGATATTCGAGCGCGACGCTCAGCGTGCCGCCGACCAGCACGGTCCACACGAGCGGCCAGTGCAGCACGGCCACCGACACGAAGGTGAGCGCCATCACCGCGAACGGCAGCGCGCGGCGCGGCAATCGGCGCACCGCCGTGATCGCCATCGAGATCGACAGCCCGATCGCCGCGGCTGCCGCACCGGCGAGCGCGACATGCGTGAGCGGAAAGCGCGTGAGGGTCGAGAACGCGACGCCGAACAGCACGATCAGCACGGCGGGCGGCGCGATGATGCCGGTGAAGCCGGCCACGGCGCCGCGCCATCCGGCGAGCCGGTAGCCGATCCAGATCGCGAGGTTCTTCACGTTGACGCCCGGCAGCGCCTGCGACAGCGCGAGGCCATTGAGGAACGCCTCCTCGTCGAGCCAGCGCCGCTCGTAGACGAAGTCGCGCATCATCCGCCCGCTGAGCCCGCCGCCGAAACTGGTCAGGCCGATCTGCGAGAACGCGATGAACAGCGCGAGGACGCCGGGCGGCGGTGCGTCGCCTGCTGGCGGCGCAGGTGAGGTGGCGGCGGAGGGCGGGGGCATCGGGCGGGCGGCGCGTGGCGGTTGGGCGGTCGCCCATGTTAGCAAGCGGAGCCTGTCAGCACGCTGACATGGGCTCGGGGGCGGTGTGATGGAAGACCGCTGCTGAGTCGGCGGGCGTATTCCGGGGCATCCGACACATCCCGCGCCCCCGCGCATCCCGCGCATCTTGTGCGCCCCACGCGCCCCGCACACCCCGCGCGGCCAGCCCCCCGCCGCCGCTACGCGCGCACGACCGTCACCCCCGCCGCCTCGATCGGCTTCGTCAGCGCGGCGTCGGTTTCCTTTTCGACCACCACGGTGTGCGCCAGCGTGAGCTCGCCGATCACGAACTGCGACGCCGCGCGCAGCTTCGACTGCGACGCGAGCACGACCGTCTCGGCCGCGCGTTCGGCGAGCGCGCGCTTGATCGCCGCTTCCTCGAAATCGCCGGTGCTGAGCCCCGCGACCGGATGCACGCCCGTGACGCCCATGAAGTACAGGTCCGCGTGGATGCGCGCGATGCCTTCCATCGCCGCCGCGCCGACGGCCACGATCGAATGCTTGTAGAGCCGCCCGCCGATCAGGATCACGTCGATCGACGGATGCGCGGCGAGCGCCACCGCGACACTCGGGCTGTGCGTGACGATCGTCGCGCGCAGGTCGGCCGGCAACTGGCTGACGAGCAGCGCCGAGGTGGTGCCACCGTCGACGATCGCCACCTGTCCGGGCGCGATCATCTCCGCGGCCCGCCGCGCGATGCGCCGCTTCTCCGCCGTTTCGAGCGTCTCGCGCTGCGCGAACGGCGCAACGGCGGGCGATGCCGGCAGCGCACCGCCATGCACGCGCTGCAGCAGGCCTTCGGCCGCAAGCTCGCGCAAGTCGCGGCGGACGGTATCTTCGGACACGCCGAATTGCGCGCTCAGTTCGACCGCCAGCACCTGGCCGTCACGCGCGAGTGCGTCGAGGATCGCTTTCTTGCGTTGAGTCGTCAGCATCGTGTTTGCACGAATTTTCTTGAAGTTGCACGAATATGCACGTTACCATGGGCGCCGTCTTTTGTCGAACCGGAGGCTGGGATGGCTGCAACGCGGGACCGTGTCCGCATCGTCGATACGACGGTGCTGTCCGATGACTGGTATGTGCTGAAGAAGGTGACGTTCGATTTCCTGCGCCGCGACGGAACGTGGCAGCGCCTGAGCCGCGAGACCTACGATCGCGGCAATGGCGCGACCATCCTGCTGCGCAACGCCGGGACGGGCGACGTGCTGCTGACGCGGCAGTTCCGGATGCCGGCATTCGTCAACGGGCACGATGGGATGCTGCTCGAGGCCGCTGCCGGCCTGCTCGACGACGCGACGCCCGAAGCCCGCATCCGCGCGGAGGCCGAGGAAGAGACCGGCTATCGCGTGCGCGGCGTGCGCAAGGTGTTCGAAGCATTCATGAGCCCGGGCTCGGTGACGGAGAAGCTGCATTTCTTCGTCGGCGAATACGATGCGTCGCTGCGCACCGGCGACGGCGGCGGCGTTGCGGAAGAGGGCGAGGATCTCGAGGTCGTCGAGATGCCGCTGCAGGCGGCGCTGGACGCAATCGAGCGCGGCGAAATCGTCGATGCGAAGACGATCATGTTGCTCCAGTACGTCGCGCTGCGGGAAACCTCCGGCGCGCGCACGGCATGACGCCGCTGCTCGTGCTGGTCGCCGGCCCCTATCGCAGCGGCACGGACGGCGACCCCGCGCGCATCGCCGCGAACCTGCATCGCCTGGAGGAGGCGGCGCTTGCCGTGTATCGCCGCGGACACGTGCCGATGATCGGCGAATGGGTGTCGCTGCCGCTCGCCGTTGCGGCCGGGTCGCGACAGGTCGGCGACGCGATCAGCGAGACATTCCTGTATCCGGCCGCGCACCGGTTGCTGCGCCGCTGCGATGCCGTGCTGCGCATCGACGGTGCGTCGCGCGGGGCGGACATGGACGTCGGTCTTGCGCGGCAGCTCGGCAAGCCGGTGTACTTCGCGGCCGACGACATTCCGGTCGCGCAGGACGATTCGGAGCGCTGAACAGACGGGAAGGCGGCCGGCCGTGGCGCCTCCGGCCGCCGCCAGCATCGGCCGGCTGCCTGCATCCGCCGCGGCCGGGCGAGCATCGGGGCGCGCCGTCGAATCGCGCATGCCGCGCTGCGCGCGAACCGGCGTATGATCGCGACGCCACTCGAGCACCGACCGACGCCACCTCCGTCCCATCATGCCGCTTTCCGATTCCGCTGCCGCGACCGCTGCTGCTGCTGCTGCCGCCGCGCAGCTGCCTGCCGATCTCGTCGCTTCCGCCGTCGCCGCGCTCGCGCGTGCCGACGCCTTGCTCGTGACGGCCGGCGCCGGCATGGGCGTCGATTCCGGGCTGCCTGACTTTCGCGGCACGGACGGCTTCTGGCGCGCCTATCCGGCGCTGCGCCACGAGCGTTTCGAATTCCACGAGATCGCCTCGCCGCACGCATTCCGGGCACGCGCGCCGATCGCGTGGGGCTTCTACGGGCACCGTCTCGCGCTTTACCGCGCGACGCAGCCGCATGCGGGATTCTCGATCCTCCGCCGCTGGATCGACGCGATGCCGAACGGCGGCTTCGTGCTGACGAGCAACGTCGACGGCCAGTTCCAGAAAGCCGGCTTCGATCCGGCGCGGATCGTCGAGATCCACGGTTCGATCCATGCGATGCAGTGCCTGCGCCCGTGTTCGGACGACACGTGGGAAGCGGCGCCGTTCGTGCCGGACGTCAACGAAGCCACCTGCCGCCTCGTCGGCGACATGCCGCGCTGTCCGCACTGCGGCGGCCTCGCGCGGCCGAACATCCTGATGTTCGGCGACACCGGCTGGCTCGGGGCGCGCTACGACGCGCAGGAACGGGCGCTGGAAGACTGGCTCGCGCGGGCCGGGCGCGTTGCCGTGGTCGAGATCGGCGCGGGCACCGCGATCCCGACCGTGCGCCTGCTGAGCGAACGGCTCGGCGCCGACGTGATCCGCATCAACGCGCGCGAGGCGCATGCGCGCCGTGCGGACGTGATCGGCCTGAAGGGCGGCGCGCTGGCAACGCTGCGCGCGCTCGACGCAGCCTGGCAACGCGCGTGAGCCTGAGGGCGGGCTGACGACCCGAAGGCCCCGAACGGGCCGGTTTCCCGCAGGCGGCCGCCGTTGCAGGTGCGCGGCGAATCCGCATACAGTTCAGCGTGTGCCGCCCGCGCACGCGCCATCGGCGTCCGGGAGCGGACCTCGCCCCGGGCAACCGGGGGCCGGCGGCTGACTCCAGCCGCATCTTCGACCGGGAGCGCCCTTGTTCTATTCGATCGTCGCGATCTTCGTCGGCGCCGGGCTCGGCGCGCTGCTGCGCTGGTTCCTGAGTCTCGCGCTCAATGCATACTTTCCCGCCGTGCCGCTCGGCACGCTCGCCGCGAACCTGATCGGTGGCTACGTGATCGGCATCGCCGCCGTCGTGTTCACGACCCGCGTCGGGCTGCCGCCCGAGTGGCGACTGTTCGTGATCACGGGCTTTCTCGGCGGCCTCACGACGTTCTCGACCTATTCGGTCGAAGTGGTGACGCATGCGGTGCAGGGCGAATTCGGATGGGCGTTTGCGGTGGCTGCCCTACACTTGACTGGATCGTTCGTGCTGACGGCGCTCGGCATGTGGACCGCGCGCGCGTGGCTCGCGGCGGCCTGAGCGTGCCGCCATCGGAGGGTGCGATGGACAAGATCTTCCTGCGCTTCTACGTGCACGAGAAGCATCGGCTGCACTGGAAGCCGCTGTGGGAATGGCTGCTGGAGGAGGCGAACCGGATGGGCGTCGCGGGCGGTTCCGCGTTTCGCGCGATGGCCGGGTTCGGCCAGCATCGCGTGCTGCACGAGGACCGCTTCTTCGAACTGCAGGGGTCGCTCGCGATCGAGATCGAATTCATCGTCAGCGAGGACGAGGCGCAGCGCTTGCTCGACAGGCTGTCGCACGAGAAGGTGCGTGTGTGCTACGCGATGATGCCGGCGCGCTTCGGCGTGATCGACACGCTTGGCGCACCGCCGGCGCAGGGGCCGGCGGCGTAGGGGGGCGGCGTGAGCGTCAGATGCCGAACATAGTCAGCGACACGGCGGCGCGCGTGACGATCATCAGCAGTACCTGCACGATCACGAACAGCAGGATCGGCGACAGGTCGATGCCGCCGAGGTTCGGGATGATGCGGCGCAGCGGGTTCAGGAACGGCGCGGTGAGCTGGTAGAGGATCGGCATCGCCGGCGAGCGCGGGTTGAGCCACGACAGCAGCGCCATCAGGATCGTCATCCAGATCACGAGATTGAGCGCCCACTTCACGACGGTGAGCAGCGCGACCACGACGAGCGTCGCGATCACCGAGGCCGGATCGAAGCCGGCCATCACGACCATCAGCACGACGTAGACGAGCGCGGTGAGCAGCGCGGCGACGACGCTGGCCCAGTCGATGCCGCGCACGCCCGCGATCACGCGGCGCAGCGGCAGCACGAGCCAGTTGGTTGCCTGCAGCACGGCCTGCGTGACGGGGTTGTACGGTGGCACGCGGACGGCCTGCATCCAGACGCGCAGGATCAGCGCGGCGCCGAACAGCGTGAAGACGGTATTGAGCAGAAAACGGGCGATCTCGCCGAACATCGTTGGCATCCTTTTTAGTCAGTAGCGTGCGGCCGCCAACGCCGGATGGCGGCGCATCGGCCGACACATTATCACGCCTCGTCTTGCGGCGGGGAGGGGGGCGCGGCGGTGCGCGCGAGCGACGTTTCGACGGCGTCGGCGAGCGCCGGCAGCGACGCCGGCGGCGTGGCGCGCTGCGCCGCGAGCGCGATCGCGCGGCGCGTCAGCAGCGCGTAGAGCGTCGCGTGATCGCCGCCGCGCGTTTCAAGCAGTGCCAACTGGCGTTCGACGATGCCCGTGTCGCCGCGCGACACCGGGCCGGACAGCGCGTTCGCGAGCCCCTTGTCGCGCGCGGTCTCGATCGTGCCGGCCAGCATCGGCAGCAGTGCGCGCAGCGCGGCGTCCTCGTCGAAACCGAGGCCGCGCCACAGCTCGACGGCTTCCGCCAGCGCGCACAGCGCGAAGCTCGCCGCGTAGTGCGCGGCCGCGTGATAGAGCATCCGGCCGCCCGCGGGAATCGACAGCGGATGGCAGCCGAGTGCGGCAGCAAGTCGCAGCAGCGTCGCATGCAACGCGCCGTCGGCTTCGATCGTGACCGAGCAGCCGTCGATGCGGGCGAGGTCGGCGTCGGTGCCGCCAAACAGATAGAGAGGATGGAAGCCGCCGGTGGCTGCGCCTTGCTGCTTCGCCGGATCGAGCAGGGCGACCGCCGACGCGCCGCTGCAGTGAACGACGGCCTGCCGGCCAGCTCGTGACGCGTCGAAGTGCAGCGCCGCGGCCGTCGGCGCGAGATGGTCGTCGGGCACCGTCAGGAAGACCAGGTCGGCGGCGTCGGCAACCTGTTGCGGGGTGTCGACCGCCCGGCAGCCGTCGATGCGCGCGGCGAGCGCGGCGGCCGACGCGGGCGTGCGGCTCGCGATCGCGACGACCGGAAAGCCGGCCTGCGCAAAGCGCTGCGCGACGCAGCGTGCGAGACGGCCGGCGCCGATAAAGCCGAGGCGGGGTGTGTCGGGAACGGACATGGCGGCGGGTGTAAGCGAAAACGAAGCAGCCGCCAGTATCGCAGGAATGACCGCGGGGCCGTGAAACGGCAGTTTCTGCATGGGCACGTGGCTGGCTCATCGGTTTGCGGCGCTATATCGGCAAGTGTTTCACCGCCCGGCACACGGTCGCTTCAAGATCACGGAACCCGACCCCGAAACATATCGTCCCGTATCCGGCTTGAAATGTCGGCATCTTGTCTCGAATTTGTAATCGTTCATTACGGTTGCGTGCCCGCCGCGCGCTGCGTATCCGGTAAGACTGACCGGCCCTGATGGTGCGACCCGACTCACCGGACGGAATCGCGCGACCGGCAAGGGTCGCCGCAGGCGCTGCGAGCCATGTCGCACGGCGGCTTCGCCCGCGTGCAATTGCAATTTGCAACAAATGCACGACACGCGAGGGGCGGGTTTTCGCTACATTGCTTCCATGCGACGTGCATGCCCGCCGTTGCCGACAGGGGCGCACAAAATACCGCTCCAGCAGGAGAATCGAAGTGAAAAAGCTCATTCCGTTCATCGCCGCCGCCGCGCTGGGCCTGGGTGCCGCAAGCGCTGCGCAGGCTCACGTGTCGATCGGGGTCGGCATCGGTATCCCGGTCGCGCCCGCGTACCCCGTCTATGCACCGCCGCCGCCCGTGTACTACGCGCCGCCGCCTCCGCCCGTCTACTACGCACCGGCGCCGGCCTACTACGCACCGCCGCCCGCCGTGGTCGTCGGCGGCTACTATGGCCGACCGTACTGGCACCATGGCTACTATGGTGGCGGCTGGGGCCATCACGGCTACTGGCGTCGCTGATTCGTGCCGCGCGGCCTGGGCCGCGCGTGGCAAAACGGCGCAACGTCCCGCGAGGGGCGCTGCGCCGTTTTTCTTTGGGTTGACGCCCGACTTCGATGAGTGGTGCGTGCAGGCCGGTTTCGATTACACCGCGCGCACGATCAGGTCGCGGTACCCGCCGACGATCACGCTGTACGAGAAATACGCGAACAGCAGCGCCGACGCGATGTGACACCCGCGCATCAGCCCGGCGCCCGCGCGCTTGCGGCCCTGGCTTGCGAGCGTGCACATGAAGAGCGTCCACGCGAGGCCGCCGAGGAAAAAGCCCGACAGGAACACCGATGCGGTGGCCGGCGTGGTCGCGCCGGCTTTCGCGATCAGCGCGCCGCCGACCGCCGCGAACCACAGGATCGCGCTCGGCGACGACATCGCGAGCAGCATCCCGCGCAGGAAACTGCGCCGCGCACTGGCGCGCGGCTGCGGCGTGTCCTCGGCATCGTCGCCGGCCGTCTTGGCCGGCGCGAGCGCTTCACGCGCCATCTTCCACGTGAGGAACAGCAGCACGGCGCCGCCGCCGATCCATACGATCCAGCGCACCGGCTCGAACTGCAGCAGCACGGCCATCCCGCCAAGTGCGAGCGCCGCATAGACGAGATCGCCGACGCACGAGCCGAGACCGAGCCAGAAGCCCGGCCGGAAGCCGTGCGACAGCGTCAGCGACAGCATCGCGACATTGACGAGGCCGATGTCGAGACACAACGACAGCGACAGAAAGAAGCCGTCGGACAGCATGGAGGCGGGCGGAAAGGTCATCTTCGAGGTTCGTGTCGCGATGGCAGTCCACGGGCCGGCAGGCGCCGGCCGCATGGCGTCAGAGGCCGATCTCCTGCCAGAGCCGGTCGACGCGCGCCTTCACGGCCGCATCCATCTCGATCGGGCGGCCCCATTCGCGGCTGGTCTCGCCGGGCCACTTGTTGGTCGCGTCGAGGCCCATCTTCGAACCGAGGCCGGCCACCGGCGACGCGAAATCGAGATAGTCGATCGGCGTGCTGTCGACCATCACGGTGTCGCGCACGGGGTCGACGCGCGTCGTGATCGCCCAGATCACTTCCTTCCAGTCGCGGATGTTCACGTCCTCGTCGACGACCACGATGAACTTCGTATACATGAACTGCCGCAGGAAGCTCCACACGCCGAACATCACGCGCTTCGCGTGGCCCGCGTAGCTCTTCTTCATCTGGACGATGGCCATCCGGTAGCTGCAGCCTTCGGGCGGCAGGTAGAAGTCGGTGATCTCGGTGAACTGCTTCTGCAGTAGCGGCACGAACACCTCGTTGAGCGCGACGCCGAGCACCGCCGGCTCGTCAGGCGGCTTGCCCGTGTAGGTCGAGTGGTAGATCGCATCGCGGCGCATCGTGATGCGCTCGACAGTGAACACCGGGAACCACTCCTGCTCGTTGTAGTAACCGGTGTGGTCGCCGTACGGGCCTTCGAGCGCGTGCTCGTACTTGGCGGACGCATTGCCGGCCGGGCGCGGCGGTGCGCCGGCCGGCGCCGGGGCGGGGGCGCCTTCCTGCGGATAAATGAAGCCTTCGAGCACGACCTCCGCGCGTGCGGGTACCTGCAGCGTGTCGACGCCGGGCGTCAGGCACTTCGCGAGCTCGGTGCGGCTGCCGCGTAGCAGGCCGGCGAACTGGTACTCGGACAGCGAATCGGGCACCGGCGTCACCGCGCCGAGCGTCGTGGCCGGATCGGCGCCGAGCACGACCGCGACCGGATACGGCTTGCCGGGGTTCTGCAGCGCGAATTCGCGGAAGTCGAGCGCGCCGCCGCGATGCGCGAGCCAGCGCATGATCAGCTTGTTGCGTCCGATCAGCTGCTGGCGGTAGATACCGAGGTTCTGCCGCGACTTGTTCGGCCCGCGCGTGACCGTCAAGCCCCACGTGACGAGCGGCCCCGCGTCGCCAGGCCAGCAGGTCTGGATCGGTAGCCGGTTCAGATCGACGTCGGCGCCTTCCCAGACGATCTCCTGGCACGGCGGCGACGACACCGATTTCGGCGCCATGTCCCACACGGCCTTCGCGAGCGACAGCAGCTTGCCGGCGTCCTTCAGGCTCTTCGGCGGATCGGGTTCCTTCAATGCGGACAGCAGGCGCCCGAGATCGCGCAGCGAATCGAGCGCGGCGTCGTCGCCCGCATCGACGCCCATCCCGAGCGCGACGCGGCGCGGCGTGCCGAACAGGTTGCCGAGCACCGGGAAGTCGTAGCCGGTCGGCGCGTTGAACAGCAGCGCAGGGCCGCCGGCGCGCAGTACGCGGTCGCACAGCTCGGTCATTTCGAGCACGGGCGACACGGGCTGCGTGACGCGTCGCAGCTCGCCGAGCGCCTCGAGGCGCTGGATGAAATCGCGTAAGTCTTTGTATTTCATGAAGATGGTCCGGGCCACCCGCCAGGCGGGCAGCGATGGGTGGGCGCAGCGGCCGGCTGCGACCCCGAATCGACCGACGATTTTACCCGCGCTGCCGCATGCCCGCCCGGCGGAGAAAAAAGTCGACCGCGCGCAAACCCCCTACGGCACGGGACTTGCGATCTGAAGAGTGCTCGTAAATTACTTTTTGTTATGATTTCAATGTTTTATAGTGTTGACGATCTATAAAACCCTGCTAGAATCCGCTCACATTGGCTGCAGGGTAAAAGGCTTCGAGCCGCCAATCACCGATCTTTGACGCAGCGCGTCACCGTCCGCCGAATCCTGCACGGCGTATCCGACGGCATTAGTCGTAGTCTCAGCCAGCGCCACCAGACGCTGGTTTTTTGCGTGGGTGCCACCGCGTATGCCCGCCTCGCCCATTGTGCGAAGGTGCCGGCCCTCTTACACCGTGGCCTCGAACGGTACTTATACCGTTTCCCCGATGCTTGCACGCCCCAACCAAAGCGTGCGGCGTCGTGATTCCGCGGCGCGTTACCTGTCTCGCCATCGAGCTGAGCGAGCCGCACGAGTCATGTTCATGGGAGATGATCTGAATGAACGCTTGGTTATCGTGGCGTCCTAGTGAGCAGCATGCGCAATTCGTGCGCAGCATGCTGCGTCGCGGGACGCGTGTCAGTCACCATCTATTCAGCGTTGTCGGCTGTCTCGCTGTCGCAGTTGCGCTTGCACTGTGGCTGCTGCCAACCGTCCGCGGCACGCTCGCCGCGAAGCTGATGCCGGTCGTATCCGCGGCCGTGCAAGCCGGCCCGGCCCGTCTGCTGACCGGCCATCCGCTGCCGAACTTCGCGCCCGCCGGCGCGCAGCCGCAGCAGGAAGACAACAGTCCCGAAACGGACGCGCTTGCGGTCGGCCTCGACGTCGCACCGGAAGCCGCCGCCGCGCAGGGCGATGCGTCCGATCCGGCCCGCAACGGCCCGTCGCCCGTCGCGCTGGCGAAGCTGATCCCGACCCAGCGCGTGGCGGCCGATGCGCGTGACGACCGTGCGCTCGCATCGAATCGCGAACAGGCGCTCGTCGCGACCTACCTGTCGCGCCGTTACCGCGTCGCACAGGAGCCTCTCGGCCAGCTCGTCAAGGCTGCGTTCCAGACCGGCCGTGACGTCGGCCTCGATCCGCTGCTGCTGCTGTCCGTGATGGCGATCGAGTCGGGCTTCAACCCGTATGCCGAAAGCGGCGTCGGTGCGAAGGGCCTGATGCAGGTCATGTCGAAGGTCCATTCCGACAAGTTCGAGTATTTCGGCGGCACCGATACCGCCCTGCAGCCGCTCGCGAACCTCCAGGTCGGCGCACTCGTGCTGAAGGACTGCATCGCACGCGGCGGCTCGCTCGCGAACGGCCTGCGCCTGTACAACGGCTCGACGAACCCCGACGACAACGGCTACGGTTCGAAGGTGATGGCCGAGCGCGGTCGCCTGCGTGACGTCGCACGTGGTCGTAGCGTGCCGGTCAATGCGCCGCAGGCGCCGGCGAAGCCGATCGTCACGGCCGCCGCCGTGACGGCGGCCGCAGGCGGCGCGAAGCGCGTGCATGCGACGCTCGAAACGTCGGCGAAGTCGACGGCATCGAAGGAAGCCCCGTCGCAGGACGACGCGAGCGTCGATACCGCGAAGCAGTCGCACGGCGATCGTTCGGAGCTTGGCGCGTAACTTGCACGGCTCCAGCCGGCAGGACATGAAAAAGGCACCCGGATCGGGTGCCTTTTTGCTTTTGCGGTGGGCGGAGTGGCCGCCGTGCCGGCCGCGTGTCAGTGTTGCCCGAACAGCGTCGCGAGCCGGTCGACCGCTTCCTCGAGCCGCGAGTAGGCGGTCGCATAGGACAGGCGGATATAGTCACGCGGCGCATGGACACCGAAGTCCATGCCGGGCACCAGCACGACGCCCGCATCGTGCAGCATTGCCGTCGTGAGCGCGGCGCTGTCGCCGGCCGCAGGGTGGGCGACGCCGCCGCAGTGCGCATACACGTAGAACGCGCCGTCCGGCATCACGGGCACCGTGAAGCCGAGCCGTTCGAGCGCCGGTGCGATGAAATCGCGACGGCGCTTGAATTCGAGCCGGCGCGCTTCGTAGATGTCGAGCGCGGCCGGCTCGAAGCACGCGAGCGCCGCGTGTTGCGCGAGCGCCGACGGGCAGATGAACAGGTTCTGCGCCAGCTTCTCGAACGTGCCGACCAGCGCGGGCGGCACGACCAGCCAGCCGAGCCGCCAGCCCGTCATGCTGAAATACTTGGAGAAGCTGTTCACGGTGACGACGTCGTCGCCGAACGACAGCGCCGACACGGGCGCCGCGTCGTAGCTGAGCCCCTGGTAGATCTCGTCGACGATCGTGAAGCCGCCGCGTGCGCGCACGGCTTCGACGATCCGTTTCAGCTCGTCCGGCTCGAGCGATGTGCCGGTCGGGTTCGACGGCGACGCGAGCAGCACGCCGCGCGTGCGGTCGCCCCAGCGCGTACGGACGTCATCCTCGGTGAGCTGGAAGCGCGCATCCGGGCCGCTCGGCACGAGCACCGCGCGGCCTTCGGCCGCCGCGACGAAGTGCCGGTTGCACGGATACGACGGGTCGGGCATCAGCACCTCGTCGTCGCGCCCGACGAGCGCGAGGCACGCGAGCAGCAGCGCGGCCGACGCGCCGGCCGTCACGACGATCCGTTCCGGGCTGATCGTGAGGCCGTAGGCGCGTGCGTAGTGCGCGGCGATCGCCTCGCGCAGCGGTGCGATGCCGAGCGCGCTCGTATATTGGGTGACGCCACGGCGCAGCGCGGCCGCGGCCGCTTCGACGACCGGCTCCGGCGCAGTGAAATCCGGCTCGCCGATGCCCATGTGGATAACATCGCGCCCCGAGGACTCGAGACGCTGTGCCTCCTTCATCAGTTCCATCACGTAGAAGGGCTGGATCGCGTCGACGCGTGCGGCGAGTCTGACGAGCGAATCGGTGGCGGTATTCATCGGGCGGGCAGGGCGAGGGAGGCGGGCAAAAGAAAAAACGGGCGCATGCGCGCCCGTTCCGGACCAACGGGTTCAGCCGTTGCGGCGCGCCTGCGTTTCGGCGGGGCGCAGCTTCGCGGCGAGCTTGTCGAGCACGCCGTTCACGTACTTGTAGCCGTCGGAGCCGCCGAACGTCTTCGCGAGTTCGACAGCTTCATTGATGATCACGCGGTACGGCGTTTCGACGTGGTGCGTGAGCTCGAACGTGGCGATCAGCAGCACGGCGCGTTCGACCGGCGACAGCTGGTCGATCGGGCGGTCGAGCGACGGCGTCAGCGCTTCGACGAGCGTGGCGTGCTCGCGGATCACGCCGTGCAGGATCGCGTCGAGCAGCTCCTTGTCGGCCTTGTCGTACCCGAGCGCGCCGCGCAGTTGCGCGTCGATCTCACCGGAGGACGCGTTCGACAGCAGCCACTGGTACAGCCCCTGCGTCGCCAGCTCGCGCGATTGTCGGCGGGCGCTCTTCTTCATGCGCGCTCCTCTTCGTCGTCTTCTTCCTCTTCGTCCTCGTCGTCGTCGCCGAGCTGGTCGAGGGCCATCGTCAGGTTGGCCATCTCGACGGCGACGCGTGCGGCGTCACGACCTTTTTCGGTCATGCGCGCGACGGCCTGTTCGTCGTTTTCGGTCGTCAGGACCGCGTTCGCGATCGGCAGGTTGAAGTCGAGGCCGATGCGGGTGATGCCCGCGCCGCTCTCGTTCGACACGAGTTCGAAGTGGTAGGTCTCGCCGCGGATCACCGCGCCGAGCGCGATCAGCGCGTCGAACTGGCCGCTTTCCGCGAGCTTCTGCAGCGCGAGCGGGATTTCCAGCGCGCCGGGCACCGACACGAGCAGCACGTCTTCACCGGTGACGCCGAGGCGTTCCAGTTCCTCGACGCACGCGTCGGCGAGGCCGTTGCACACGGGTTCGTTGAAGCGCGATTGCACGATGCCGATACGCAGGCCGTCGCCTTCGAGATTCGGTTGGTATTGTCCGATTTCCATGATCTGGTCCGTGGTGTGGATGAACGGTTATAGGGCGAAAGCGCCGTGGCGGGTTACGCGTGGGACGCCGGGCAGGACGTGGCTTCGCCGCCGGGCATCGGAATGAAGCCCGTGACTTCGAGGCCGTAGCCGGACATGCTGCCCAGCTTGCGCGGATTCGACAGCACCTGCATCTTGCCGACGCCGACATCGCGCAGGATCTGCGCGCCGATGCCGAACGTCTTGAAATCGACCGGCCGGCGCTTGAGCGCAGCGGCCTTTTCTTCCTCGTCGAACGCCTTGAAGACGTCGATCAGGTGTTCCTTCGTATCGCCGCAGTTGAGCAGCACGATCACGCCGAGGTCGCGCTCCGCGATCTCGCGCATCGCGGCGTCGAGTGTCCACGAGTGCGTCGACACGCCCGTCTCGAGCAGGTCGAGCACCGACAGCGGCTCGTGCACGCGCGCCGGCGTATCGACGTCCGGCGACGGCGTGCCGCGCACCAGCGCGATGTGCGGCGAGCCGCTCGGCTGGTCGCGGTACAGCACCGCGCGGAACGTGCCGTGCGCGGTCTGCATCGTACGCTCGGCGATCCGCTCGATGATCGATTCGGTGCGGCTGCGGTACTGGATCAGGTCGGCGATCGTGCCGATCTTCAGGTTGTGTTCCTGCGCGAACTCGATCAGGTCGGGCAGGCGCGCCATCGTGCCGTCGTCCTTGATGATCTCGCAGATCACCGCGGCCGGCGTGAGGCCCGCCAGCGCGGTGAAGTCGCAACCGGCCTCGGTGTGGCCCGCGCGCACGAGCACGCCGCCCGGCTGCGCCATGATCGGGAACACGTGGCCCGGCTGCACGATGTGCTCGGGGCGCACGTCGTGCGCGACCGCCGTGGCGATCGTGTGCGCACGGTCGGCGGCCGAGATGCCCGTCGTCACGCCTTCGGCCGCTTCGATGCTGACCGTGAAGGCGGTGCCGTACTGCGTGCCGTTGCGGTAGGTCATCAGCGGCAGGTGCAGCTGCTTGCAGCGTTCCTGCGTCAACGTCAGACAAACCAGGCCGCGGCCGTACTTGGCCATGAAGTTGATCGCTTCCGGCGTGACGAATTCGGCGGCGATCACGAGGTCGCCCTCGTTTTCGCGGTCTTCTTCGTCGACCAGGATCACCATCCGGCCGGCTTTCAGCTCGGCGATGATGTCGAGCGTGGAGGCGAGCGTCATAAGGGGGCGTGAAAGAGGAAAGTGCGTATTTTACGCCAGCCGGACGACGTTTCGGCTGGCGTGGACCGCGCTCGACCGCCGAGCGCCCCGGAAAGCGCCGCGGCCGGCCTGCGCGGCAGGCCTGGCGTGGCCGCCGCGCATTGGCTGCATGCGCGTGCGGACGGTGGCGGCCCGGGCTTTGCCCGGCCGTGCGTCAGGCGTGCTGGTCGCGCCCGCCCAGGTAGTCGAGCTTGCCGAGCTCGACGCCGCTGTGGCGCAGGATGTCGTACGCGGTCGTCACGTGAAAGAAGAAATTGGGCAGCACGAAGTTCAGCAGGTACGACTGGCCGGTGAACTCGATCGGGCCGACGCGCATCTTCAGCACGATCTGGCGCGTCTCGCTGCCGTCGATCTGCGCGGCGTCGAAGCTTTTCAGGTAGTCGATCGTCTTCTGGATGCGGGCGTGCAGTTCGTCGAAGGTCTGCTCGACGTCCGGGTAGCTGGGGATCTCGGCATCGGCGAGGCGCGCGGCGCAGCCCTTGGCCGTGTCGGTCGCGATATAGACCTGGCGGACGAGCGGCAGCATGTCCGGGTACAGGCGGGCGCCGATGAACACCGACGGATCGATCTGCTTTTCGGCCGCATGCGCCTGCGCCTTGCCGAGAATGTGCTGAAGATTGGTCAGGCCACGGATCAGGACAGGCACCGAGGCCTGATACATCGAAATGGACATGGGGACGACTCCTTGAGGAAGAGGGTGACCAATACGCGGCCGCGCCGTGCGTTGCGGCGCCGGAACCGCTGTCGACGCATCTTAGCGCGGCGGCATGACCCGTGCGCGTAGTTGGCCATTCGGCCAGGTGTCGGCGTGGGCCGGCGAGCGTCGAGCGCAGGCATCGTGGCTTCGACCGGCGACGCGCGGCGCGAAATGGGACGGGAGATCAGGTAGATCGAGAACGCGCAGCCGCCTGCGCGATCGTCGACCGTGTTGACGGTCGGGCGCACACCGCTGACCGTGATCGACCCGTTCAGTGCGTGGCGTCGGGCGGTGCGAAGCGCGCGAGGATCCGCAGGTCGTCGCCGACCCGCTCGATTCCGTGGAACGACAGCCGCGTACGCGCGTCGAGGTTCGCCGGCGCGGCGAGGTCGAACATGCCGGCCGCATCGGCGCCCAGCAGGCTCGGCGCGAGGTAGACGAGCAATTCGTCGACGCACTGCTCGCGCAGCAGCGAGCCGTTCAGCTTGTGGCCGGCCTCGACGTGCAGCTCGTTGACGCCGCGCGCGCCAAGCGCCGCCAGCATCGCGGGCAGGTCGACCTTGCCTTGCGCATTCGCGATCGGCACGATTTCCGCACCACGCGCCTTCAGCACGTTCGCGCGCACTTCGCCGGCGGCGTCGAGCCGGCCGCAGAAGATCAGCAGCGGCGCACCCTCGAGCAGCCGCGCATCGAGCGGCAGGTCGAGGCGGCTGTCCACCAGGATGCGCTGCGGCTGGCGCGGCGTGTCGATGCCGCGCACGGTCAGCAGCGGGTTGTCTTCACGCACGGTACCGATGCCGGTGAGGATCGCGCAGGCGCGCGCACGCCATGCATGCCCGTCGAGGCGCGCGGCCTCGCCGGTGATCCACTGGCTTTCGCCGGACGGCAGCGCGGTGCGGCCGTCGAGCGACGCGGCGGTCTTCATCCGCACCCACGGGCGGCCGCGCGTCATCCGCGACACGAAGCCGACGTTCAGTTCACCCGCTTCGTGCGCGAGCAGCCCGCAGCGCACGTCGATGCCCGCGTCGCGCAGCATGCCGAGGCCGCGCCCCGACACCTGCGGGTTCGGGTCTTCCATCGCGGCGACGACTTTCGCGACGCGCGCTTCGATCAGCGCGTTCGCGCACGGCGGCGTGCGGCCAAAATGGCTGCACGGTTCGAGCGTCACGTAGACGGTCGAACCGGCGACGTCGTAGCCGCGCGCACGCGCGTCTTTCAGCGCCTGCACTTCCGCGTGATCCTGGCCGGCCGGCTGCGTGAAGCCTTCGCCGATCACGTCGCCGTCCTTTACGATCACGCAGCCGACACGCGGGTTCGGCGCCGTCGTATACATGCCGCGCGCGGCGAGCGCGAGCGCGCGCTGCATGTGGGCGAAATCGATGTCCGAGAACATGCGCGCGGCCCCGGGTCAGGCGGCGAGTGCCGCGAATGCGCGGCGCGCGGCCGCGAGCGTCGCGTCGATCACCGCGTCGTCGTGCGTGCTCGACACGAAGCCGGCCTCGTACGCGGACGGCGCGAAGTACACGCCTTCGTCCAGCATCAGGTGGAAGAAGCGGTTGAAGCGCTCGGTGTCGCTCTTCGTCACTTCGGCGAAGCTCGCCGGCACGCGTTCGGCGAAGTAGAGGCCGAACATCGCGCCGATCGAGTCGGCCGCGAACGGCACGCCGGCCGCACGCGCTTCGGCCGCGAGGCCGTCGGCGAGACGCTTCGTCTGTGCGGTGAGCGCGTCGTAGAAGCCGGGCGCCTGAATCAGTTGCAGCGTCTTCAGGCCGGCCGCGACCGCGATCGGGTTGCCCGACAGCGTGCCGGCCTGGTAGACGCCGCCGAGCGGCGCGAGGTGGGCCATGATGTCGCGGCGGCCGCCGAACGCGGCAGCCGGCATCCCGCCGCCGATCACCTTGCCGAGGCAGGTGAGGTCGGCCGTGATCCCGTAGTAGGCCTGCGCGCCGCCGAGCGCGACGCGGAACCCGCACATCACTTCGTCGAAGATCAGCACGGCCCCGTGCTTCGTGCACAGCGCGCGCAGCGCGTTCAGGAATTCGGGCGTGCCGCGCACGAGGTTCATGTTGCCTGCGACCGGTTCGACGATCACGGCGGCGATCTCGTCGCCGAACGCGCCGAACGCTTCTTCGAGCGCGGCGACGTTGTTGTATTCGAGGACGGTCGTGTGCTTCGCGATGTCGGCGGGCACGCCGGCCGACGTCGGGTTGCCGAACGTCAGCAGGCCCGAGCCGGCCTTCACGAGCAGGCTGTCCGCGTGGCCGTGGTAGCAGCCCTCGAACTTGACGATGCGGCTGCGGCCCGTGAAGCCGCGCGCGAGACGCAGCGCGCTCATCGTGGCCTCGGTGCCGCTCGACACCATCCGCACCTGCTCGATCGACGGCACGAGCTTGCAGATTTCCTCGGCGATCTCGATCTCGGCTTCGGTCGGCGCGCCGAACGAGAAGCCGTCGGCGAGCACGTCCTGCACGGCCGACAGCACTTCCGGATGGACGTGGCCGACGATCATCGGGCCCCACGAGCCGATGTAGTCGATGTACTGCTTGCCGTCGGCATCCCAGAAGTACGGGCCTTGTGCGCGCGCGACGAAGCGCGGCGTGCCGCCGACCGAACGGAATGCGCGCACCGGCGAGTTGACGCCGCCGGGAATGGTTTTCTGGGCGCGTTCGAAGAGGATCTGGTTGTTGGACATGGACGAAACCTGCGAGAGAAGGGCGCGGGGGCCTGTGCACGGGCCGCGGCGCCTGGGCGGAACGATCGTCCGATTGTACCGGAGACGCGCGCGGCAGGCCCGCGGCGCGGTCTGCGGCGTATCGGCGCGCGAGGGATCGCGCGGGTCGGGAAGGAACAGGGGGATTCGGCCCCGTTATCGATCCGGCAACGGCGGCGGCTTGCGCTTGCCGGTCAGCTCGGCCCAGCGCTTCTCGAGCGGGCCTTCGACCATCGGCTTGATCACCGTGCCGGAGCTCTGCGCATCCCAGGTCTGCACCGAATACGGATGGACGCGCAGCGCGTCGCGCGCGATCACGACGTCCTGGTGCGCGTCGACCAGCCAGTCGTACACGAAGTCGATGCACAGCCGGTAGCCGCGCTTCGTCGACGGATCGGGCACCTCGTACGGCGCGCGCGTCACGTAGCCTGAGCCGAACACGCCCTTGGGCTCCTTCGCGACCCGATGCAGGAACACGCGGTCGCCCGGGAGGATGCCGCGCGCGAAGCCGCAGCCCCACACGTCATGTACGGCCTCGCCGGCCTTCACGCGCGCGGCGACGTCGGGCAGCTCGGGCCATGGCCATTTCTTGGGGCTCCAGATCAACAGGAAGGCGGTCATCGGTTCGGTCGTGCGCTGTATTGGTCAGACAAGAAGGGAGGAGGCGCTGCAAGCTTAATCGAATCCATGCTCTCGATCCCGCATGGCGGGTGCCGCACAGTGACTTTCGGGCCTGCTGCGCACTCACGCCGCCAGCAAGCAAAAAAGTTGCGCGTACAATCATGGGCCTGGGCGCGCCGTTCGCGGCGCGGCCGGCCGTCTTCACCGCCACGCGCGCCCCGATGCGCGCGGGCTCCATTCCGGATACCCATGTCTCACGTCATCCGACGCCGGCCCGATGCCCGGCTGATCCTGTTGCTCGGCGCGCTCGCCGCCTGCGGGCCGATCGCTACCGACATGTACCTGCCGAGCCTGCCGTCGATCGCCCACGGCTTCTCCGTCAGCCCCGGCGCCGCGCAGCGCACGCTCACGAGCTTCATGGCCGGCTTCTCGGTCGGGATGCTGCTGTACGGCCCGCTGTCCGACACGTGGGGCCGACGCCCCGTGCTGCTCGGCGGCATCGCGCTGTTCACGCTCGCGAGCATCGGCTGCTTCGTGTCGACGTCGATCGACATGCTGATCCTCGTGCGCTTCCTGCAGGCGCTTGGCGCCGGCGCGGCATCGGTGCTGTCGCGTGCGATCGCGCGCGACGCGCATGAGCCGACCGACGCGGCGAAGGTGCTGTCGATGGTGGCGATCGTCACCGCGGTCGGGCCGCTGCTCGCGCCGCTGATCGGCGGTCAGATCCTGCGCTTCTCCGGTTGGCGCGGCGTATTCGTCGTGCTGGCCGTGTTCGGTGCGATATGCGCGACGACCGCGTACTTGCGCGTGCCCGAGACCTGGCCGAAGGAGCGGCGCAAGAGCGCGGCCGTGCTCGCGTCGTTCGCTTCATACGGGCGCATCCTGTCCGATCCCGTCGCCTGGGGGCACATGCTGTGCGGCGGGATGGCGTTCGCGTCGATGTTCTCGTACATCACCGCGACGCCGTTCGTGTACATCGAGTATTTCCACGTGTCGCCGCAACACTACGGGCTGCTGTTCGGCCTGAACGTCGTCGGCATCATGATCGGCAACTTCGCGAACACGCGGCTCGTCGGTCGCCTCGGTTCGCTGCGCATCATCGCGGCCGCGTCGCTCGTGAGCTGCATCGCGTCGCTCGCGGTCGCGCTCGTCGCGCTGACCGGGTGGGGCGGGCTGTGGTCGATCGTCGTGTGCCTGTTCTTCGTCGTCGGCGTGGTCGGGATCCTGTCGGCGAACTGCACGACCGACCTCATGCATCGCTATCCGCACAACGCGGGCGCGTCGGCGGCCGTGTTCGGCGCGATGCAGTTGGCGCTCGGCGCGCTCGCGAGCGTCGCGATCGGCGCACTCGCGGACGGCACGCCGTTCGCGATGGGCGTGACGATCGGTGTTTCGGGCGTGCTGTGTCTCGCCGGACGCTACCTCGTGCTGCGCTGGCATGGTCGGCCCGTGAAAGCGGGCGCTTGAGCCGCGTGGCCAGCCGGGCCGCACAATGAAAAACGCCACCGTGCGCGCTGCGCCGGTGGCGTTCTCGTTTGGAACGCGGCAAGCGGCTGCTGCCGCGCCGCGTCAATCCCGCGTGACGTCCTTCGCCGCCGGTGACGCGCCGTGGCTCAGCCAGTCGAGCACGTCGGCCGTTTCGTCGTCGCTCGCCCGCGCGCGCGCCTGCGCGACAGCCTCCGGCAACTCGCCGTTGGTCGACGCGCGACGGATCGCGACGCCGACCGCGAGGATGTCGATCATCAGCAGATGCAGGATCCGCGAGATCATCGACAACTGCGATTCACGCATCTCGATGTGATCGGTCTCGAGCGCGACGGTCGCGCGCTTCGCGAGCGGCGTGTTGCTCGACGTGATCGCGATCACCTTCGCGCCGGCCTGCATCGCGACGTCGAGCACGCGCAGCAGTTCGGGCGCGCGTCCCGACTTCGACACCGCGACGATCACGTCGCCCTTGCCGAGCAGCGCGGCCGATGCGGCCTGCATGTACAGGTCGCCGTACGCGATCGTCGGGATCCCGAAGCGGAAGAACTTGTAGTGCGCGTCCTGCGCGACGATGTTCGAGTTGCCGAGCCCGTAGAACTCGATGCGCCGCGCGCCGTTCAGGATCTCGATCGCGTTCTCGACGTGCTCGAAATTCAGGTGCTCGCGCAGCTGCAGGATCGCGGACACCGTGTTGTCGAGCACCTTCGCGCCGAAATCGGTGGCCGTGTCGCCGAGATGCACCTGGCTGTGGCTCATCGGGATCGTGCCGGTGAGGCCGGTCGCCAGCTTCAGCTTGAAATCCGACAGCCCCTGGCAGCCGAGCGAGCGGCAGAAGCGGATCACCGTCGGCTGGCTCACGTCGGCCTTGCGCGCGATGTCGACGATCGGATCGTTGATGATCGAGCGCGGATGGTTCAGCGCGAGATCGGCGACGCGGCGCTCGGCCGGCGTCAGCGCGTCACGCATCTGGCGGATCCGCTCGAACACGGCCGACGACGCACCGCCCGAGCGGTTCGACAACTGCTCCGCGAGAATCGCCGATACGCCGAGGAACGCCGGGTATTCGGCGGTGATCAGGTAGGTCGGGATGTTCTCGAGGTAGTGCGTGAAGCGGCCCTTCGCCTCGAAGCGCGCGCGGAACGACGAGCGCGTGAACAGCTCGCCCAGCTTCAGCGCGACGCCGCCGCCGATGTACACGCCGCCGAGCGCGCCGAGCGTCAGCGCGACGCTGCCCGCGAACGCGCCGAGAATCCCGCAGAAGCACTCGACCGTCTCGAGCGCGAGTGCGTCGCCCGCATGCGCGCGCTCGACGATCTCGACCGTGTCGACGGACGCGGCCACGCGCTTCTTGTCGCGCGCGGCGAGCGCACGATAGATGATCTCCATGCCGGGGCCGGCGCACACGCGCTCGAACGACACGTGCGGAAACTTCTTGCGCGCGTATTGCAGCACGAGATCCTCGCGCTCGTCCTGCGGCGCGAACGATGCGTGACCGCCTTCGCTGCCGAGCGCGATCCAGCGGTCGTCGGCCGGAATCAGGCCCGACACGCCGAGCCCGGTGCCGGGCCCGAGCAGGCCGATCACGCTGTTCTGGCGGCGCGTGCCGCCGCCGACCTGCACGCGCTGCGCGTCGGTCAGGCCGGGCAGCGCCATCGCGAGCGCGGTGAAATCGTTGACGACGAGCAGCGTGTCGAAGCCGAGCGCGCGTCGCGTCGCCTCGATCGAGAAGCTCCAGTCGTGGTTGGTCATCGTGACCTGGTCGCCGTCGACCGGGTTCGCGATCGCGATCGCCGCGTGGTTCACGCGGCTGATCTTCACGTCCTTCAGATACTTGCGGATCGCGTCGGTGATCGTCGGATAGTCGGCGCCGGGATAGACGCGGATCTGCGTGATCTCGCCCGGGCCGGTTTCCAGCGCGAAGCGCGCGTTGGTGCCGCCGACGTCCGCGAGCAGCCGCGGGCCGTCGGCATGCTGGCCTGCGACGGCCGCCTTACTTTGCGCACCAGTAGACATCGAGCTGGGTCCCCTTGTCGTTGGCCAGTTGGGAAATCGCGTTCTTCTGCAGCGATGCGGCTGCGGCGTCGAGCACCGCGCGTTTGCGTTCGCCCGCGATCAGCAGGAACAGCCGGTCGACGCGCTTGAGCGCATCGAGCGAGAAGCTCACGCGTGCATGCGGCGCAGCGCCGGGATGGACGGCGACGAAACGCTCGGGCGTCGTGATCGCGTGATCCCATTCGGGCGCATCGGCGAAGATCGACGCGGTATGGCCGTCCTCGCCCATGCCGAGCACCGCGACGGTCGGCACGCGGTAGTCGGCGTTTGCGTTCAGCGCGGCGACGTGTGCGTCGAGCGCGGCGCGCGTGTCGACGAGCGGCAGGAAGCGGGCAGGGGCGGCTGCGTGCTGCAGCAGCGTGTCGCGCACGAGGTGCGCGTTGCTGGCGGCGTCGTCCTCCGGCACCCAGCGGTCGTCGACCAGCGTCACGTCGACGCCGGCCCAGTCGAGCGCCGCGTGCGACAGCGTTTGCAGGAACGGGCGCGGGCTCGTGCCGCCGGACACCGCGAGCGTCGGGCGCGCGGGGCCGGCGAGCGCGGCGCGCAGCGCATCGCCGACGGCGCGCGCGAGCGCTTCGCTTTGCGCTTCCTGGGTGTCGAAAGCGTGAATCTCGATCACATCTCCTCCGGACTGCTTTGTCTGTTCAAATCGTACGAATCGTGGAGCACGTTGCCGCGCACGCTGGCGTGCGCGGCAACGGTTTGCATCAGTTCTCTTCTTCGAGCCAGCAGGTGTCGTGCTGCGCGAGCATCGCGCTCGCCGCGGCCGGCCCCCACGTGCCTGCCGCGTAGGGCTTCGGCGGCTTCAGCGTGCGCGCCCATTCGTTCAGGATAGGCTCGACCCAGCGCCATGCGGCTTCCTGTTCGTCGCGGCGCACGAAGAGGGCGAGACGGCCGTTGATCACGTCGAGCAGCAGGCGCTGGTACGCCTCCATCTGCCCTTCCTTGAAGAACTGGTCGAACGCGAGGTCGAGGTGCACGCTCGCGAGGTTCATCCCTTCGCCGGGCTGCTTCGCGAGGCAGTACAGGCGGATCGTCTCGTTCGGCTGCAGCCGGATCACGAGGCGGTTCGAACCGGGGCGCAGCGCGGTCGGCCCGAGCGCCGAATGCGGCACCGGGCGGAAATTGACGACGATCTCCGCGACGCGATCGGCCAGCCGCTTGCCGGTGCGCAGGAAGAACGGCACGCCGGCCCAGCGCCAGTTCTCGATCTCGACCTTCAGCGCGACGAAGGTTTCGGTCTGGCTGTCGGGCTTCACGCCCGGCTCGGTCGCGTAGGCCGGCACCTGCGCGCCCTTGATCACGCCCGCATGATACTGGCCGCGCACGGCCACCTTGCCGATGTCGCGCGGATCGACGGGCTTCAGCGCGCGCAGCACGCGCAGCTTTTCGTCGCGCACCGAATCCGAATCCATCGAATGCGGCGGCTCCATCGCGACGATCGACAGCAACTGCAGCAGGTGGTTCTGCACCATGTCGCGCAGCGCGCCGGTATTGTCGTAGAAATCGCCGCGCGCCTCGACGCCGAGCTCCTCGGCGATCGTGATCTGGATGCTCTCGACCCATTCGCGGCGCCACAGCGGCTCGAACAGCGCATTGCCGAAGCGCAGCGCGAGCAGGTTCTGCACGGGTTCTTTGCCGAGGTAGTGGTCGATCCGGTAGATCTGGCCTTCCGCGAAGATCTCGCCGACCGCGTCGTTGATCGCGTTCGACGACTTCAGGTCGTAGCCGAGCGGCTTCTCGAGCACGATGCGCGAGCCTTCGCTCAGGCCGACCGCCGCGAGCGCCTTGCAGATCGGCACGAACAGCGACGGGCCCGTTGCCAGATAGAACACGCGGATGCCGGGCAGCGATGCCACCGCGTCGCGCAGCACGACGTAGTCTTCCGCGCGGCCGAGATCGAGGTGCACGTACTCGATGCGATCGAGGAAGGACTTCCACGCGGCTTCGTCGAACGCCTTGCCGGCGGCCTTGGCCGCGTGCGGCTTCACGTGCGTGTCGACCCATTCGAGATAGGACGCCCGATCCGATTCATGACGCGCCACGGCGACGATCCGGCCGCTCTCCGCCAGCATGTTCGCACGGTGCGCTTCGAACAGCGCAGGCAGGATCTTGCGCATCGACAGATCGCCGGTGCCGCCGAAAAGTACGAAGGTAAAGCTGGAATCGGTATGCATGTGTCTCCGCCGTGTTGGGGGTGCCCGGAAGCGATCCGTAGTGCGATAAAAATATTTTTGACACTGAATTGTAGTTTAACTACAATCCGCCGCAAGGGGTAGCACCTGGGTGAAGAAAAAAAGAAGTGCGGTCGATGAACTGCGCGAGCTTCGCCTTCGGGAACGCCTTGTGCCGAATGTTATCGGACATTGACGGCGCGCATCGTCAGCGCGGCGTCGGCCCCGGGCTCGCGCCGCATCATCGCGGCGGGCCAGAAACACAAAGAGGAGACACGCCGTTGAATCTCGATTCACGCTTTCTGTAAGAGCCCGGCCGGTCATCGGCCCCGTACGCTGCATGCGTCCCGCGGCTCGATTTCCCCGTCGTTATCAAGAAGCCGGTTCCCCGTCCGGGAACCTCACGAGTTGATTCAGTCTGGAGGAGATAAGTAATGAAAGTTCGCTCGATCATGGGCGCGCTCTGCGCCGCAGGTCTGATGGCTGGCGCCGTGGCGGCGCAGGCAGCCGAGAATGTGACGGTGCTGCACTGGTGGACCTCGGGTGGCGAGTCGAAGGCCGTCGGCGTGCTGAAGGACGACGTGCAGAAGCAGGGCTACGTGTGGAAGGACTTCGCGGTCGCGGGCGGCGCCGGCGCCGCGGCCATGACCGCGCTGAAGACCAAGGTGATCAGCGGCGACGCACCGTCGGCCGCGCAGATCAAGGGCCCGCTGATCCAGGACTGGGCCGACCAGGGCGTGCTCGTCAACATCGATTCCGCTGCCGGCGACTGGAAGCAGAACCTGCCGCCGGAAATCGACAAGATCATCAAGTACAAGGGCCACACCGTCGCGGCGCCGTTCTCGGTGCACCGCGTGAACTGGCTGTACATCAACAAGGCCGCGCTCGACAAGGTCGGTGCGAAGGTGCCGACCACCTGGCCTGAATTCTTCGCGGTGGCCGACAAGCTGAAGGCCGCGGGCATCCAGCCGGTCGCGATGGGCGGCCAGCCGTGGCAGGACCTGACGCTGTGGGAAGACGTCGTGCTGTCGCAGGGCCCGGCGTTCTACAAGAAGGCGCTGGTCGACCTCGACCAGGCGACGCTGACCTCGCCGCAGATGCTGTCCGTGTTCGACACGGTGCGCAAGATCCAGGGCTACTTCGATACCGGCCGTAACGGCCGCGACTGGAACCTCGCGACCGCGATGGTGATCAACGGCAAGGCCGGCATGCAGTTCATGGGCGACTGGGCGAAGGGCGAGTTCGAGAACGCCGGCAAGAAGGCGGGCAAGGACTACATCTGCGCGGCGGTGCCGGGCACGGCGAATGCGTACACGTTCAACGTCGATTCGTTCGTGTTCTTCCAGCAGAAGGGCGAGAAGGCGGCAACGCCGGGCCAGCTCGCGCTCGCGAAGACGATCATGACGCCGGACTTCCAGGAACAGTTCAGCCTGCTGAAGGGTTCGGTGCCGGTACGCCTCGGCGTGAAGATGGACAAGTTCGACGACTGCGCGAAGAAGTCGTACGCCGACGAGCAGACCGCGATCAAGTCGGGCGGCTTCGTTCCGTCGCTCGCGCACGGGATGGCGCAGAGCGACGCGACCGCCGGCGCGATCACGGACGTCGTGACGAAGTTCATGAACTCGCAGCAGGATTCGAAGAGCGCGGTCGCCGCGCTCGCGAAGGCCGCGAAGGTCAAGTAACGCGCGACAGGCGCCCGGCCGGAAACGCTTCATCGGCCGGGCGTTTTTGCATGTGCAGCAAACGGGCTCGCCCGCGAAGCCCGTGCCGTACCCGGCGCCGGCCCGGCCTGCGTCGCCCTCGTTCCAGGAGTCGAATCAAGTGGCTGCCCCTCTTAGCGGAAACGGATCCGGCGCTGCCGCCGCGCGGCGTACGTCGCCGATGTCGGCCTTCGCCGATCGCTGGATCCCGAAGCTCGTGCTTGCGCCGAGCGTCGCGATCGCCGTGGTGTTCATCTACGGCTTCATCCTGATTACCGGCTATCTGTCGCTGACCAATTCGCGGCTGTTGCCGAACTACGAATTCGACGGCTTCGGCCGTTACTCGGACCTGTTCCAGAACGACGTATGGTGGACGTCCGCCGCGAATCTCGGCTGGTTCGGGATCCCGTTCATCGTGATCTGCGTCGCGCTCGGGCTGTTCCTCGCGATCCTGCTCGACCAGCGGATCCGCAATGAAGGCGCGCTGCGCGCCGTCTTCCTCTATCCGATGGCGCTGTCGTTCATCGTCACCGGCACCGCCTGGCAGTGGATCCTGAACCCGGGCCTCGGCCTCGAGAAGGTGATGCACGACTGGGGCTGGACGAGCTTCTCGTTCGGCTGGCTCGACGATCCGGACAAGGCGATCTTCTGCGTGGTGATCGCGGCCGTGTGGCAGTCGACCGGCTTCGTGATGGCGCTGTTTCTCGCGGGGCTGCGCGGTGTCGACGCGGAGATCTTCAAGGCCGCGCAGGTGGACGGCGCGACGCTGCCGACCATCTACCGCAAGATCGTGATTCCGAGCATGCGCCCGGTGTTCTTCTCGGTGCTGCTGATCCTCTGCCACATCACGATCAAGACCTTCGACCTCGTCGTCGCGCTGACGGCGGGCGGCCCGGGCACGTCGTCGTCGCTGCCGGCCATGTTCATGTACACGTTTTCGTTCAACCGCGGCCAGCTCGGGCTCGGCGCGGCGTCCTCGGTGATGATGCTCGCGACCGTGGTCGCGGTGCTGGTGCCGCTGATGTATATGGAATCGAGGAGCACCCGCAATGCAGCCTAAGATGACGATCAGCCGGGCAGTGATCTATGCGGCACTGATCCTGTTCGCGCTGTATTTCCTGTTTCCGATCTACGTGATGCTGTCGACGTCGTTCAAGGATCTCGACCAGCTGCGCACCGGCAACCTGCTGACGCCGCCCACCACGTGGACCGTCGACCCGTGGGTGAAGGCATGGAGCGGCGCGTGCACCGGCGTGCGCTGCGACGGCATGAAGCCGTTCTTCCTGAACTCGCTGCAGATGGTGATCCCGGCCGTGCTGATCTCGTCGCTGATCGGCGCGTTCAACGGCTATGTGCTTACGCACTGGCGCTTTCGCGGCGCGGATGCGCTGTTCACGATGATGCTGGTCGGCTGCTTCATCCCGTTCCAGGTGATCCTGCTGCCGATGGCGCGCCTGCAGGGGATGCTCGGCCTCGCCAACACGATTCCGGGCCTCGTGTTCGTGCACGTCGTGTACGGCATCGCGTTCACGACGATGTTCTTCCGCAACTTCTACGTGAGCGTGCCGGCCGAGCTCGTGAAGGCCGCGCGCATCGACGGCGCGGGCTTCTTCACGATCTTCACGAAGATCCTGCTGCCGGTGTCGCTGCCGATCTTCATGGTGTGCCTGATCTGGCAATTCACGCAGATCTGGAACGACTTCCTGTTCGGGATCGTGTTCTCCGGCGTCGATTCGATGCCGATCACGGTTGCGCTGAACAACCTCGTTAACACGTCGACGGGCGTGAAGGAATACAACGTCGACATGGCGGGCGCGATCATCGCCGCGCTGCCGACGCTGCTCGTCTACATCGTCGCCGGCCGCTATTTCGTGCGCGGGCTGACGGCGGGCGCGGTGAAGGGGTAAGCGCGGTTTCATCCGATACGACGAACCGGCCGCGCCTCGCGCGCGGCGCATCGAAACGAACCCGACGCGGCGCCAGAGTGCGCCGCGCGAGACGAGACAGAGGATTCACAGCATGGCAAGCCTTTCCATCCGTGACGTGTACAAGACCTACCCGAACGGGGTGCCGGTCCTGAAGGGTGTCGACATCGAGATCGAGGACGGACAGTTCCTGATCCTGGTCGGCGGGTCGGGCTGCGGGAAGTCGACGCTGCTCAACATGATCGCCGGGCTCGAAACCGTGACGAGCGGCGAGATCTGCATCGACGGCAAGGTCGTCAACGACCTGTCGCCGAAGGATCGCGACATCGCGATGGTGTTCCAGTCGTATGCGCTGTACCCGTCGATGACGGTGCGCGAGAACATCTCGTTCGGCCTGAACATCCGCAAGGTGCCGAAGAGCGAGCAGCAGCAGATCGTCGACCGCGTGTCGCAGATGCTGCAGATCCAGCACCTGCTCGACCGCAAGCCGGGCCAGCTGTCGGGCGGCCAGCGCCAGCGCGTCGCGATGGGCCGTGCGCTCGCACGCGATCCGTCGCTGTTCCTGTTCGACGAACCGCTGTCGAACCTCGACGCGAAGCTGCGCATCGAGATGCGTGCCGAAATCAAGCTGCTGCACCAGCGCCTCGGCACGACGATCGTCTACGTGACGCACGACCAGATCGAAGCGATGACGCTCGGCGACCGGATCGCGGTGATGAAGGACGGCGTGGTCCAGCAGTTCGGCGCGCCGCAGGAGATCTACGATTCGCCGTCGAACCTGTTCGTCGCGGGTTTCATCGGCGCGCCGCCGATGAACTTCATCAACGGCAAGCTGATCGAGCAGGGCAGCGGGATCGCGCTCGAAGTCGATACGGGCGTCAAGCGCGGCGCGCTGAACCTGCCGTTCGACGCGGCGAAGCTGAAGTCGCACGTCGGCCGCGAGGTGATCCTGGGCCTGCGGCCGGAGCGCATCACCGACGTGCGCCACGCGCACAACGGCGACGCGTCGCATCTGCAACCGTTCGACGTGCGCGTCGACGTGACCGAGCCGACCGGGCCGGACACGCACGTGTTCGCGCAGGTGAACGGCAAGCGCATCGTGAGCCGCGTGCACCCGGCCGCGAACCCGCAGCCCGACCAGACGCTGTCGCTGCTGTTCGACGTGTCGAAGGCGGTGTTGTTCGATCCGGCGTCGGAAGAGCGGATCGCGTGACGCGGCCCATGCGCTGAACGAAGAAGGGGCCGTTTCGAAACGGCCCCTTTCGTTTGCGCAAGCGGGTGCGGCGTCAATGCGTCAATGCGGCAGCCTGACGTCGAACTTGAACGTCGCGAGCCGCGCGACGAGGATGAAGCCGGTCGCGAGCAGCACGCTGTACACCGAGTCGAACTGCAGCCACACGAGCAGCAGGTAGAACCAGCAGCCGACGAACGCGCAGGTCGCATACGGCCGCGAATCCCGCAGGATCAGCGGGATGTCGTTGCACAGCACGTCGCGGACGATCCCGCCGACCACGCCCGTGATCACGCCCATCATCACCGCGATGAAGCGCGGCATCTCGGCGTCGAGCGCGATCGCCGTGCCCGAGATGCTGAAGATCCCGAGCCCGATCGCATCGGCCACGAGCAGCAACCGCTCGGCCGACAGCCGCGACAACATTCGCAGCACGAACGGCGCGAACAGCGCGAGCACGAAGATCGCGATCACGTAGTCGTCGTGCACGACCCAGTAGAACGGCCGGCGCTCGAGCAGGATGTCGCGCAGCGTGCCGCCGCCGAACGCGGTGGCGAGCGCGACGACGAACGTGCCGACCGAGTCGAGGCGGTTCTTGCGCGCCTCGATGAACCCCGAGATCGCAAAGGCCAGCGTGGCGATCGCCTCCAGTACCGCGATCGCGAGCGTCAGCCTAGGATGCGGCACGCGGCCCCCGGTCGGCCGGTGTCGCGAACGGCTGCAGCAGCACCAGCACCGCGCCCGCGCCGCCGTCGTTGCCGCGCGCCTCGCAGAACGCGATCACTTCTTCCTTCTGCACGAGCCATGCGCGCACCTTGCCCTTCAGCACGGGTTCCTTGCCGATCGAGCCGAGCCCCTTGCCGTGGATGACGCGCAGGCAGCGCAGCCCCTTCTTGCCGGCTTCGCGGATGAATTCGGCAAGCGCGTCGCGCGCCTCGTCGCGCCGCATGCCGTGCAGGTCGATCTGCGCCTGCACGATCCATGCGCCGCTCCTCAGCTTGCGCACGACGTCGCGGCTGATGCCGGGGCGGTGGTAGTACAGCGAGTCGTCGCTGTCGAGCAGCGTCTCGGGATCGAATTCGTCGGATAGCGTCGCGTTCAGCACGGCTTCCTCGTCGCGCTGCGTCTGCTTCGGCACCGGGTCGGGCGGCGTGCGGCCGGCCGCCGCGCGCGGCGGCGCGTTCAGCGGCTGGATCGCGCCGATCTCGTTGCGGAACAGGTTCGCGTCGGCTTCTGCCTTGCGCTCGGCCTTGGCCGTTTCGACGCGTGCGCGTTCGCGGCGATCGGCTTCGCCTTGCAGCGACTTGCGCAATGCGCCGAGGCCCGCGAGCCCCTGGCCGCGCAACGCGGCCGCATCGAGCGCGGGCGGCGGCGCTTCGGGCGCCGGGGTCACGGGGCGGGCAGCGATCGTCCGCTTCGCGGGATCGCTCGGATGGGGCTGGTTCTTCGCCATGATTCGGTAACGAGGCAAGCGCGTTCGGGCGCGCGGGCAGAAAAAAAGCCGCTGCGCGGCGGCAGCGGCTTTCCGGTCGAGCCCGCTTCGCGGCAGCGGACGCCATTGTAGCGCCCGGCGCGGCGAGACTCGCGGCTTACTTCTTGTCGTGCAGGCTTTCGAGGTAGCGCTGCGCGTCGAGCGCGGCCATGCAGCCCGTGCCGGCGCTGGTGATCGCCTGGCGGTACACGTTGTCCTGCACGTCGCCCGCGGCGAACACGCCCGGCACGCTCGTCGAGGTTGCGTTGCCGTGCAGGCCGCTCTTCGTCAGGATGTAGCCGTCCTTCATCTCGAGCTGGCCCTGGAACAGGTCGGTGTTCGGCTTGTGGCCGATCGCGACGAATACACCCTGCACGTGCAGGTCTTCCGTTGCGCCGGTCTTCACGTTCTTGATGCGCAGGCCGGTGACGCCCGAATCCTCGCCCGTCACTTCGTCGAGCACGTGATCCCACTTGATCACGACGGCGCCTTCCTTTTCCTTCTCCAGCAGGCGGTCGATCAGGATCGGCTCCGCGCGGAACTTGTCGCGGCGGTGGATCACCGTGACCTTCTTCGCGATGCCGGTCAGGTAGAGCGCTTCCTCGACGGCCGTGTTGCCGCCGCCGATCACCGCGACTTCCTGGCCGCGATAGAAGAAGCCGTCGCAGGTCGCGCAGGCCGACACGCCCTTGCCCATGAACGCTTCTTCGGACGGCAGGCCGAGATACTGCGCGGACGCGCCGGTCGCGATGATCAGCGAGTCGCACGTGTATTCGCCCGAGTCGCCGATCAGGCGGATCGGCTGCTCGTGCAGCTTCGCAGTGTGGATGTGATCGAACACGATCTCGGTGTTGAAGCGCTCGGCGTGCTCGAGGAAGCGCGCCATCAGCTCCGGACCTTGCACGCCTTTCGCGTCTGCCGGCCAGTTTTCGACGTCGGTCGTGGTCATCAGCTGGCCGCCCTGCGCGATGCCGGTGATCAGCACCGGGGACAGGTTGGCGCGTGCCGCGTAGACGGCAGCCGTGTAGCCGGCGGGGCCGGAACCGAGAATCAGGACTTTGGCGTGTTTGGGCGTGGACATGTGCGAATCCGTAAAAGGCGGCCGTGGCGGGCGGGGTAGGGCTCGCCGGACGATCCGGGTTGGCCGGGATGCCGTCATAGATGGGTATCAGACGCGCATTATAAAGGCCCCGTTGCTGCGTTGCCGAACGAGAGTTTCAATCGTGGCGATAGTGTCGGGCAGCGCAATGGACGCGCACGCGGGGTGGGCGACGCGCGCGGCGGCGCGTTGCCGCACGGGGGCGGCGGGGCCTGGCGCCGGCTCGGGGAGCGTGGCAGCGGTGCCCGCCGGCGCCGGACGGACGGGGGGAAAGGGCCGCTGCGGCGCGCGTCCGACGGGCCGCCCGTACCCCGGCCCCGTTATGTAACCGTCATTTACACTTGGCGGCCCGGTGCAGCGTTTACAATAAGCGGGATCGAACGACAGGCGGGCGCACGGCCCGTCCTCTAAATACGGATTCATGGCAAAAGCTCCTTATTCCGCCCAGGCACAGGCGTTGCCGCACCGGATGTCGAAGCTCCTCACGGAGATCCGCTGGATTCTCCAGGTCGCGCTCTGCGCATTTCTGGTGATGGCCCTGCTGAGCTACAGCCGGCGCGATCCGAGCTGGACGCACGCCGCCCAGGTGGACCACATCACGAACTGGGCCGGCCGCGTCGGCGCCTGGACGGCCGACATCATCCTGCTGCTGTTCGGCTTGTCGGCCTACTGGCTGATCGTGCCGCTCGCGCGGCGCATCGCCGTCAACTATCGCCGCATCACGCGCCACGAGGCGGTCGCGGACGAACCCGAGCGGCCGATCGGCTGGCTCACCGAAATCCTCGCGTTCGTGCTCGTCGTGCTCGCGTGCGACGGCATCGAGGCGCTGCGCATGTGGTCGCTGAAGGTGCAGTTGCCGCGTGCGCCGGGCGGTGTCGTCGGCGAGGCCGTCGCGGGCGCGATGTCGCACGCGTTCGGCTTCACGGGCGGCACGCTGCTGCTGCTGATCGCACTGGCGATCGGCCTGTCGCTGTATTTCCGCTTCTCGTGGCTGTCGGTCGCCGAGCGCGTCGGCGGCGCGATCCTGTCCGCCGTCAACGTCGCGAAGCTGCGCCGCGAGGCCGAGCGCGACCGCAAGCTCGGCGAGGCCGCGGCCGTGCGCCGTGAAGGCAAGGTCGAAGAGGAGCGCGTGCGCATCGAGGATCACGAGCCCGTGACGATCGTGCCGCCGGTCGTCACGCCGGCGAAGTCCGAGCGTGTCGAGCGCGAGCGCCAGGTGCCGCTCTTCACCGACCTGCCGGGCGATTCGACGCTGCCCGCGGTATCGCTGCTCGATCCCGCGCCGAAGGCGCAGGAATCGATTTCCGCCGACACGCTCGAATTCACGTCGCGCCTGATCGAGAAGAAGCTGAAGGACTTCGGCGTCGAGGCGAGCGTCGTCGCCGCGTATCCGGGCCCGGTCGTCACGCGCTACGAGATCGAGCCGGCCACCGGCGTGAAGGGCAGCCAGATCGTCAACCTCGCGAAGGATCTCGCGCGCTCGCTGTCGCTCGTGTCGATTCGCGTCGTAGAGACGATTCCCGGCAAGAACTACATGGCGCTCGAGCTGCCGAACCAGCGCCGCCAGACGGTGCACCTGTCCGAGATCATCGGTTCCGAGGTGTACGCGGCCGCGTCGTCGGCGCTCACGCTGAGCCTCGGCAAGGACATCGGCGGCAAGCCGGTGTGCGCGGATCTCGCGAAGATGCCTCACCTGCTCGTCGCCGGCACGACCGGTTCGGGCAAGTCGGTCGGGATCAACGCGATGATCCTGTCGCTGCTGTACAAGGCGACCGCTGACCAGGTGCGCCTGATCCTGATCGATCCGAAGATGCTCGAAATGAGTGTCTACGAAGGCATTCCGCACCTGCTGTGCCCGGTCGTCACCGACATGCGCCAGGCCGGCCATGCGCTGAACTGGACGGTCGCGGAAATGGAGCGCCGCTACAAGCTGATGAGCAAGCTCGGCGTGCGCAACCTGGCCGGCTACAACAACAAGATCGACGAGGCCGCGAAGCGCGAAGAGAAGCTGCCGAATCCGTTCAGCCTGACGCCGGAAGATCCGGAGCCGCTCGGCCGCCTGCCGAACATCGTCGTCGTGATCGACGAGCTGGCCGACCTGATGATGGTCGTCGGCAAGAAAGTGGAGGAACTGATCGCGCGGATCGCGCAGAAGGCGCGCGCGGCCGGCATCCACCTGATCCTCGCGACGCAGCGTCCGTCGGTCGACGTGATCACCGGCCTCATCAAGGCCAACGTGCCGACCCGGATCGCGTTCCAGGTGTCGTCGAAGATCGACTCGCGCACGATTCTCGACCAGATGGGCGCCGAATCGCTGCTCGGGATGGGCGACATGCTGTACCTGGCGCCGGGCACCGGGCTGCCGGTGCGCGTGCACGGCGCGTTCGTCGGAGATGACGAAGTGCACCGCGTCGTCGAGAAGCTCAAGGAGCAGGGCGAGCCGAACTACGTCGAGGGCCTGCTCGAAGGCGGCACGACCGACGGCGACGAGGGCTCGGCCGGCGCGGGAACCGGCGAAGGCGGCGACGAGTCTGATCCGCTGTACGACCAGGCGGTCGAGATCGTCATCAAGAACCGCCGCGCATCGATCTCGCTCGTGCAGCGCCACCTGCGGATCGGCTATAACCGCGCGGCGCGGCTGCTCGAGCAGATGGAGCAGTCGGGGCTCGTGTCGGCGATGTCGTCGAGCGGCAACCGCGAAATTCTTGTGCCGGCGCGCGACGCGGAATGAGTCCGCGGCGCTCGCCGCGCCGGCCACCCAGGGAGAAAACCGCAATATGCAGCAACATTCGTTCGCAATGTCCCTTCGTTCGACGCGCCGCTGGCTCGGCGCGGCGCTCGCCGGCGCATCGCTGATGCTCGTGGCGACGCACGCGTTCGCGGGCGGCACCGAGCAACTGAAGGCGTTCGTGTCGCAAGTGCGTTCGGCGAAGGGCGACTTCACGCAGCAGATCGTCAAGGCCCCGGCGAAGGGTGCGAGCGCCGCGCAGGCCGTGCCGAAGCCCACCGACAATTCGAGCGGCACGTTCGTGTTCGCGCGCCCGGGCAAGTTCATCTGGACGTACCAGAAGCCGTACCAGCAGGTGCTGCAGGCCGACGGCGAAAAGCTCTACGTGTACGACCGCGACCTGAACCAGGTCACCGAGCGCAAGCTGAACGGCGCGCTGGGCGCGAGCCCGGCCGCGATCCTGTTCGGCAGCAACGATCTCGACAAGAACTACACGCTGCGCGATGCCGGCGAGAAAGGCGGCATCGAGTGGCTCGAGATGCTGCCGAAGGCGCAGGACACGCAGTTCCAGCGGATCGGCATCGGCTTCAAGAACGGCACGCTGGCCGCGATGGAACTGCACGACGTGTTCGGCAACGTCACGCTGCTGACGTTTACGAACATCCAGACGAATCCGCCACTGAAGGGCGATACGTTCAAGTTCGTCGTGCCGAAGGGCGCCGACGTGATTACCGGCTGACCGCGCCGCGCGCTGCCGTTTCACCGAAGGGCCTGCCGGCAACGGCAGGCCCTTGTTGTTTGTGGGCGCCGGGCGCCGGGCGCCGGGCACCAGGCGCGGCGGTGCTTTCGCGCGGCTGTCATAAAGTCGGGTCCGGCGGCCGGTTCGGCCGCCATTGTTTGATGTGGAGCGAGGGTTCATGTCCGACCTGTTTCAAGTCGAGCCGCGCCGCCCGCTCGCCGAGGCGCTGCGGCCGAAGACGCTCGCCGAGGTGATCGGCCAGACGCATTTGCTGGGCGAAGGCAAGCCGCTGCGGCTCGCGTTCGAATCGGGCAAGCCGCATTCGATGATCCTGTGGGGGCCGCCCGGCGTCGGCAAGACGACGCTCGCGCGGCTCACCGCGCTCGCGTTCGACTGCGAGTTCATTGCGCTGTCCGCGGTGCTCGGCGGCGTGAAGGACATCCGCGAGTCGATGGAGCAGGCGAAGGACACGCTGAACCGCACCGGCCGCCACACGATCCTGTTCGTCGACGAGATCCACCGCTTCAACAAGGGGCAGCAGGACGCGTTGCTGCCGTTCGTCGAGTCGGGGCTCGTGACCTTCATCGGCGCGACGACCGAGAACCCGAGCTTCGAGGTCAACTCGGCCTTGCTGTCGCGTGCGCAGGTGTACGTGCTGAAGTCGCTGGACGACGACGAGATGCGCCAGCTGCTGAAGCGCGCGCAGGAAACCGCGCTCGACGGCCTGTCGTTCGACGACAAGGCGGTCGATACGCTGGTCGGCTACGCGGACGGCGACGCGCGGCGCTTCCTGAACCTGCTCGAGCAGGCGCAGACGGCGGCCACGTCGGCCGGCACCGCGACGATCGATGCCGAATTCGTCGGCAGCGCGATGACGCTGAACGCCCGGCGCTTCGACAAGGGCGGCGACAACTTCTACGACCAGATCTCGGCGCTGCACAAGTCGGTGCGCGGTTCGAGCCCGGACGGTGCGCTGTACTGGTTCTGCCGGATGATCGACGGCGGCGCGGATCCGAAGTATCTCGCGCGGCGTATCGTGCGGATGGCGTGGGAAGACATCGGCCTCGCCGATCCGCGCGCGCTGCAGGTGGCGAACGACGCGGCCGAGACCTACGAGCGGCTCGGCTCGCCGGAAGGCGAGCTCGCGCTCGGGCAGGCGGTGATCTATCTCGCTTGCGCGGCGAAGAGCAACGCGGGCTACAACGCGTTCAACCAGGCGATGGCGTTCGTGAAGCAGGACAAGTCGCGCGAGGTGCCCGTGCATCTGCGCAACGCGCCGACCAAGCTGATGAAGGAGCTCGGCTACGGTCACGCGTACCGTTACGCGCACGACGAGCCGAATGCGTATGCGGCCGGCGAGACGTACCTGCCGGACGGGATGCGCGAGCCGCGCTGGTACAAGCCGGTGCCGCGCGGGCTCGAAGCGAAGATCGCCGACAAGCTCGCGTGGCTGCGCGAACTCGACCGAGAGGCCGGCAAGAAGGACTGACCGGGCAACGTCCGGCGCGGCCCGCGCCGGTGCCGCGAACGCGTCAGCGCTTGCGGGCCGGCTGCTTCTTCCAGTAGCCGAACGGCTCCTGATGGCACTCGATGTCGAGTTCGGTGACGCGGGCGTGCAGGCTCTGCTGCGCATCGGCGATCGCGAGGTTGTAGATGGCGGGCGCGATTTCCTCGACGAAGAAGTGCAGCAGTGCACCCGCCTGGATATTGCCGATCGGCTCATCCATGTTTTCCGTGAAATAGCGTTGCAGCGACGCGATCGCACGGTCGCGTACGTCCCTCTCCAGTTCGATGGCCATCGGGTTCCTTGGGTCGTTGTGACGGGTGGCACGTGCCTCGTTCGATGCGCTGCGGCGGGCACGCCCGGGTGTTTCGCGATCCGCGGCGCGTCGATGCCGCGCGATTTCGCGGGTGCCGACTGGCGGACCGGCAATGCGATACTGCCATGGCCGTCGCGCCACGGTCATCGCCCGTTTGCAGCATTGTCCGTCCGGCCAGTGCCGTGGGGGCCCCGTGGTGCGTTAGAATTCCCGTCTTACACAACGATTCTCCAAGTCCTCCCATGCTCGACATCCAGTTGCTGCGCAAAGACCTCGACGGCGTCGCCCAGCGCCTCGCCGATCGCGGCTACACCCTCGATATCGCCGCCTTCTCCGCGCTCGAAGCGGAACGCCGCGCGATCCAGACCCGTACCGAAGAGCTCCAGGCGCGCCGCAACAGCCTGTCGAAGCAGATCGGCGCGATGAAGGGGAAGGGCGAGGACACGTCGGCCGTGATGGCCGAGGTCGGCGGGATCGGCGACGAAATGAAGGCGGGGGAAGCCAAGCTCGGCGAGATCCAGGCGCGCCTGTCCGACCTGATGCTGGGCATGCCGAACGTCGCGCATGAGAGCGTGCCGGTCGGCAAGGACGAAGCCGACAACGTCGAGGTGCGCCGCTGGGGCACGCCGCGCCAGTTCGATTTCGAAGTGAAGGATCACGTCGATGTCGGCACGCCGCTCGGCCTCGATTTCGAGACCGGTGCGAAGCTCGCCGGCGCGCGCTTCACGATGCTGCGCGGCTCGATCGCGCGCCTGCACCGCGCGCTCGCGCAGTTCATGATCGATACGCACACGCTGCAGCACGGCTATACCGAAGCGTATACGCCGTACATCGTGAACCCCGAGATCCTGTACGGCACGGGCCAGCTGCCGAAGTTTGCGGACGACATGTTCCGCGTCGAGAAGGGCGGCGAGGAGAACAAGGTCACGCAATACCTGATCTCCACGTCGGAAATCTCGCTGACGAACACCGTGCGCGAGTCGATCGTCGACGCGTCCGCGCTGCCGATCAAGCTGACCGCGCATTCCCCGTGCTTCCGCTCGGAAGCCGGTTCATACGGCCGCGACACGCGCGGCATGATCCGCCAGCACCAGTTCGACAAGGTCGAGATGGTGCAGGTCGTTGCGCCGGAAACGTCGTACGCCGCGCTCGACGAGATGGTCGGCCATGCGGAAGCGATCCTGCAGAAGCTCGGCCTGCCGTACCGCGTGATCACGCTGTGCACGGGCGACATGGGTTTCTCGGCCGCGAAGACGTTCGACCTCGAAGTGTGGCTGCCTGCGCAGAACACCTATCGCGAGATCTCGAGCTGCTCGAACACCGAAGCGTTCCAGGCGCGCCGGATGCAGGCGCGTTTCCGCAACGCGCAAGGCAAGCCGGAGCTCGTGCATACGCTGAACGGTTCGGGTCTTGCCGTCGGCCGCACGCTCGTCGCGGTGCTGGAGAACTACCAGAACGCGGACGGCTCGGTCACGGTGCCGGAAGTGCTGCGTCCGTACATGGGCGGCATCGAGCGTATCGACGCGCCGGCACAGGCGTCGTAACGCGGCCTTCGAAGCCCTCGCAAAAAAATTTGCAGAAAGGGCTTGTCAGCTACGGAGCGATCGTCTTATAATCTTTTTCTCGCGGAAACGACCAGCCGCGAGATGCAGCAAGGAAGGAGAGGTGGCAGAGTGGTCGAATGTACCTGACTCGAAATCAGGCGTACGGTTTCCCCGTACCGTGGGTTCGAATCCCACCCTCTCCGCCAAAATACGAAGCCCCTTGATCCGGAAGGATCAAGGGGTTTTTCGTTTTGGGTTCGCGGTTCGTGCGTTGTGTCGCAAGCCGTTGCAGTGGCAACAGCTCGACCTTCGGCAGTTCGGATCGTGCGGATGCGAAGGCGCCCACCGCATGCATGATCGTGGCGCGTCCTCGATACAGCCGCGCTGAATGGCAAACGCAGCATCGATCGTGCTGATTGCCGCGATGATCGTGTCGACGCCGACCCAAGGTGGCCACTCCACTACCTGTCGCACGTGATCGCGAGGATCGTACACGGGGTGCCGTCGATCATCGTCGTGCGTCGCAGGATGGCGGGCCCGCGCAGGGGCGCGACAATCGGGCCGCGCGCGACGCATCCGACCTGAGCGCACTGGCCGGCCTCGCTATGCGCGTCCAGCCTTCGCCGCAATCTTCAGCTTTAAGCCCGTGCTTCCCGCGCCGTTAACACGTGGCGGCGGCCGGCGCCCGCGCCGGACCGCATCGTTCCCCGTCGATTCAAGGTCCCATGAAGCTGAGCTACAAGATTCCCCTCGCATTCGCCGTCGCGCTGCTACTGATGTTCGGTGGCGCGCTGTACGGTATCCATATTCTCAATCGGTCGATCGATACGTTCGCCGAAGACGTGCAGACGAACGTTGGCAACGAACGGCTCGTGTCGGCCACGCTCGTGCAGTTCAAGCTGCAGGTTCAGGAATGGAAGGACACGCTGTTGCGCGGCAAGCAGCCCGACAAGCTCGACAAGTATTGGCAGGCTTTCCAGACGCGCGAGCGAACGGTCGATACGCTCGCCGCGCAGCTCGTTCACCAGTTGCCGCCTGGCGAGAGCCGATCGCTCGTCGAGCAGTTCATGCGCGCGCACGCGGCGATGGGCGAGGGTTACCGGCGCGGGTTCGACGCGTTCAAGGCGGCCGGCTTCGAGCCGTCGGCGGGCGATGCCGCGGTGGCGGGCGTGGACCGCGAGCCGGCGGCGCTGCTGGAGCGGGCCGCGAAGTCGATCGCCGACGAGAGTGCCGCGGTGTCGGCGCAGGCGAGCCGCGACGCGGAGCACGCCACGACCGCGAGCCTCGTGCTGATGCTGGCCGTGCTCGGCGTCGCGATGGTCGGCGCATTCCTGTTCAGTCGCGCGATCCTGCGTCCGCTCGACCGTGCGGTGGCGTGCGCGCAGGCCGTCGCCGAAGGCGATCTGACGCGCGACGTCGATGCAGTCGGCCGCGACGAGATCGCCGATCTGCTGCGCGCGTTGCAGACGATGCAGGCGAGCCTGTCGGGCGTCGTGCTCGAAGTGCGTACGCATGCCGAAGCCGTCGCGACGGCGAGCGCACAGATCGCATCGGGCAATCACGACCTGTCGGCGCGGACCGAGGCGCAGGCTGCGTCGCTCGAGGAGACGGCTGCAAGCATGACCGAACTCACGGGCATCGTCCGCCAGTCGGCCGAGCACGCGCAGCACGCGGCGCAGCTGGCGCACGACGCGTCGAACATCGCAGCGGCGGGCGGCGGCGTGATGACGGATGCCGTCGGCACGATGAACGGCATCGCCGACAGCTCCGCCAAGGTCGGCGAGATCATCGCGGTGATCGACGGCATCGCGTTCCAGACCAACATCCTCGCGCTGAACGCGGCAGTCGAAGCCGCGCGTGCGGGCGAACAGGGCCGCGGCTTCGCGGTCGTCGCGGCGGAAGTGCGTACGCTCGCGCAACGCAGCGCGGCCGCCGCGAAGGAGATCAAGGAACTCATCGAGCAGTCGACGAAGCGGGTCGACGAGGGCGCCGTGCTGATTGGCCGAGCGGGCGAATCGATTCACGAGATCGTCGGTGCGGTGCAGCGTGTCACGACGATCGTCGGCGAGATCTCGTCCGCGTCGCAGGAGCAGAGCGGCGGTATCCAGCAGGTGAACATCGCGGTGACGCAGATGGACGAAGCGACGCAGCGCAACGCGGCGCTCGTCGAGCAGGCCTCGGCCGCGACGCAGGCGCTGGCCGAGCAGGCGAGCGCGCTGCGGCATGCGGTGGCCGTGTTCAGGCTGCCGGAAATGGCGTGACGGCGGCCGCCGTCGCGCCCGGCTTCGATGGAACCGGGGCCGGCGCGGTGCCGGCTTTCAGCGGCGCACCTGCGCCAGTCGACCCCGGCCCGTCCCCCGCGATCACGCCGCGGCCGGATATTGCGCGAGCACCCGGGCGCGGATCGACGGCTTGATGTTCGATTGCGCCATGTTGCCGCCGTAGTGCGCGACGACGCGCGGATTCATCACGCGATACCAGAGCGGCGGCACGTACGCGAACAGGATCATCGTCGCGTAGCCGGCCGGCAGTTGCGGCGCATCGTCGAAGTGACGCAGTGCCTGGTACGAGCGCGTCGGATTCGCATGATGGTCGGCGTGCCGCTGCAACTGGTACAGGAACAGGTTGGTGACCACGTGATTGCTGTTCCACGAATGCTGCGGCGTGCAGCGTTCGTAGCGGCCGTTCGGCAGCTTGCGGCGGCCGAGCCCGTAATGCTCGACATAGTTCACGACTTCGAGCAGCGACGCGCCGTAGACGGCCTGGATCACGAGGAACGGGATCACGACCTTGCCGGCCATCGCGATCGCGATGCCCCACACGACGACGGTCATCGCCCACGCGTGCAGCACCTCGTTGCGCCAGGTCCACGGCGAATGCCCGAGCCGTTCGAGGCGCGCCTTCTCGAGCCGCCACGCCGAGCGGATGCTGCCGGTCACGGTGCGCGGCAGGAATGCCCAGAACGATTCGCCGTAGCGCGCACTCGCCGGGTCCTCGGCCGTCGCGACGCGCACGTGGTGCCCGCGGTTGTGCTCGACGTAGAAGTGGCCGTATGCGACCGGCGCGAGCGTGATCTTCGCGAGCCAGCGCTCGAAGCGGTTGGTCTTGTGCCCGAGTTCATGCGCGGTATTGATCGAGATGCCCGTCGCGGCGCCGAGCGACAGCGCGAAGCCGACGTAGTCGTACCAGGCGAGCGCGTGCGTGCCGACGATCCAGACGCACACGAAGAACGCGACGTATTCGACGAGCGTCGCGAGATAGACGATCAACCGGTAGTAGCGCTCCCGTTCGAGTTGCGGTACGACGTCCTCGGGCGGGTTGTCGCGATCGTCGCCGATCAGCGTATCGAGGACCGGGATCACGCCGAACGCAAACAGCGGGCCGAACCACCAGAACACGTGCAGGCCCGTCGACAGCGCGAGCTGGGCGGCGAGGATCGGCAGCGTGATCGTCAGCGCGCCGAGCAGCCACAGGTAACGCTTGCCATCCGACCAGCCCGAAGCCGATCCGTTGGTCATTGCCATTGTCTCCCTCCTGCCGGCCGGCCCGAGGGCGGCCGCCTGTACGGTTGTTCGAATTATCGTTGGTCCGCGAAGCACGCGCGGTCGGGCCGGATCGTCACCCGGTCCTGCCTGTTATACGACCCATGCGCACGCTTGCCAAACTCCGCCACTAGGCGCGAAGCTCCAAACGGACGGGGCGCGGGCGGAGCAGGCAGCGAAGGGCCCGCGCACGCTGATTGAAACATGCGCGGAACGCCGGATCGACCCGCACGGCCGACCGGTTCGTCAGACGGATGGCGCGTCGCGACGCGTGAGGGTGTCGGCGCCACGGGTCCGCAACAAATGTTGCGATGCAATATAGGGCGGCCGGCTCGTACCCGCGATACCTATTTCAGGGGTCGCCAATCTTACGGATCATTACGGCTTTCGCGCTGAAATCCACGGGGTCCGACGGGCAACTGCCGCGTGTCGCAAGGCGACCGCCGTCATGCGTCGAACCAGGCCGCCGCAATCGTCTTTCGGCGGCACGTATCGACGCGGCGATGCTGCACGTGCACACCAGCCGGTCGCCCGGCCGCCGGCGGTGCATGCTGCCTTTCGATTCGCGCTGTCATTTGAAAATTACGATTTGACTCATGCCCCGCTTTCGGTTGAAGCTACTAGCTTGCTGTCCGAAGGGGGCTGTGCCTGCATGAGTTCGACCTTGACCGTTCGTCGTATCGTTGCCGACCAGGGCGGCGTGTATCGCGAACTCCGCGCCGCATCGCTGCGTGAGCCCTATGCGCCCGGCGAAGCGCCGGAGGCCGAATTGCTGACCGTCGAAACGGACGCGGCGTCGGCGATTGCCGCGCAGCGCGCCGTGTCCGACGAGTCGACGACTTTCCTGCTGTACACCGAAGGCCACCCGGCCGGCATGATCGGCGCGTATTTCGACAACACGCCCGATCGGCGCGCGTTCGTCAGCGAGCTGTGGGTCGCGCATGCGGTGCGTCACCTGCGCGGCGGGGTGCTGCTGCTGGAGACGGCCACCGCATGGCTCGCCGAGCGCGGTGCCACCGACGTCTACGCGTGGATCGCCGATGCGAACCGCAACGCGATCCGCTTCTACGAGCGTGCCGGTTTCGGCAACACCGGCGAACATGCGCCGATCGCGCGGATGCCCGGCGCGATGAAATCGCTGTTCGTGTCGCAGGTGAAGCACTGACGCGACCTCGAAACAGCCCGCCGCGCGGCGCGACGAAAGCCCGAGCGCCCGCTGGCCCGCCCGCCTGCCGGTTGTACGCCCGCCCGGGCCGCTGCCACCCGGTTCCCCAAAAATAATGGCCGCACGCGTGGACGCCTGTAAAATACGCAAAAAATTTTTGCAGAGTGTCCATGTCGCTTAAAAAATCGCCATTCTTCGAGCTGCGCAGCGGATCGGTCGATACGTTGCTGTTCACCGTGAAGACGACCGATCTCGATGCGTTGCGTACCGAACTGGTCAAGCGCTTCGAAGCGACTCCCGAGTTTTTCGCCGACGATGTCGTCGCGATCGACGTCCGCCGCCTGGCTGACGGCGAGCGCGTCGCGCTCGCGGACATCCGCCAGATGCTGAACGACGTGCGGATGCGTCCGGTGGGCGTCGTCGCACTGGCAACGCAGGGCTGGGCGGGGGAAGCCGGCCTGCCGTTGCTGGAGGCGCGCGATCGCCGCGCGCCGGCCGCGAAACCTGCCGACGAAGCGGAACCGGCGGCAGTGCCAGCCGTCGAGCCCGCCGCCGCTGCGGCAGCCGCAGCGGTGCCCGAACAGCCGTCGGAGCCCGCACCGACGCCCGTGCAGGCCGGTGGCCAGACGCTGGTGATCGACCGGCCATTGCGTTCGGGGCAGCAGATTTACGCGAAAGGAGACCTCGTGGTGCTCGCGCCGGTCAGTCACGGCGCGGAGATCATCGCGGAAGGCAATATCCACATCTACGCGCCGTTGCGCGGCCGCGCACTCGCGGGCGTGCACGGCAATCACGACGCGCGCATTTTCTGCACGTGTCTCGAGCCGGAACTGATTTCGATCGCGGGTATCTATCGAACGACCGAGAACCCGTTGCCCGCCGACGTACTGGGCAAATCGGTACAGATCCGGCTCGAAGAGGAAAAACTGATGATCGAACCGCTGCGCCTGACGTAATACACGCGGTGCGCTCCGGGTCGATCGGCTCTCATTGACGAACACAGGGTATTGGGTAAATGGCAAAAATCATCGTGGTGACCTCGGGCAAGGGCGGCGTGGGCAAGACGACGACGAGCGCGAGCTTCGCGTCCGGTCTCGCGCTGCGCGGCCACAAGACGGCCGTGATCGACTTCGACGTCGGCCTGCGCAACCTCGATCTCATCATGGGCTGCGAGCGCCGCGTGGTGTACGACCTCGTGAACGTGATCCAGGGCGAAGCGAACCTGAACCAGGCGCTGATCAAGGACAAGAAGTGCGAGAACCTGTTCATCCTGCCGGCGTCGCAGACGCGCGACAAGGATGCGCTCACGCGTGACGGCGTCGAGAAGGTGCTGAACGACCTGGTCGCGATGGATTTCGAATTCATCGTCTGCGATTCGCCGGCCGGTATCGAGGCGGGCGCACTGCACGCGATGTACTTCGCGGATGAAGCGCTGATCGTCACGAACCCGGAAGTGTCGTCGGTGCGTGACTCGGATCGCATTCTCGGCATCCTGTCGTCGAAGACGAAGCGCGCGACCGAAGGCAAGGACCCGATCAAGGAACACCTGCTGATCACGCGTTACAGCCCGAAGCGCGTCAGCGAAGGCGAGATGCTGTCGCTCGAGGACATCAGCGAGATCCTGCGCATCAAGCTGATCGGCGTGGTGCCCGAGTCGGAAGCCGTGCTGCATGCATCGAATCAGGGTCTGCCGGCCGTGCATATCGACGGTACCGACGTTGCGGAAGCGTACAAGGACGTCGTCGCGCGTTTCCTCGGCGAAGACAAGCCGCTGCGCTTCACCGATTACCAGAAGCCGGGCCTGCTGCAGCGCCTCTTCGGCAGCAAGTAACGGAGGCCGACCATGTCCATCCTTTCGTTTCTCCTCGGCGAGAAGAAAAAGTCCGCATCGGTCGCGAAGGAGCGCCTGCAGCTCATCATCGCGCACGAGCGGGTCGGCGGCCGGCCGCCGGCCGATTACCTGCCGGCGCTGCAGAAAGAGCTCGTCGCGGTCATCTCGAAGTACGTCCATATTTCGGACGATGACATCCGCGTGAGCCTCGAGCGCCAGGACGATCTCGAAGTCCTCGAAGTGAAGATCGAGATCCCGCAAGCCTGACCGTTGCGGGTATCCCTCCGCACGGCGGCACTCGCCGCCGTGCGCGCCTTACGCCCTGTTGCACTTTCGGGCATGCCGTAACACGGCGTCTGTCGGCCGTTACCGCGCCTCCCGCATTGAACGAATACGCTCGCGTAACTTGTTCAACCAGGAGGTTGTGATGGCTGTCTCTACTGTTCAACGTCGTATCGTTTCGCTCGCCCTGTTCGCCGCGGGCCTGTCAGCCGTCGTCGCACCGTTTGCCGCGCATGCGGACGAGATTCTCGTCGGCACCCCCGTGATCGTGCCGCAGGGCCGCGTGGTCGTCGCCGAGCCGGTCGCCGTGCGCACCGAGGAAATCGTGGTCGTCGCGCCGAATGCGCCGCCGCCGGTGCGCTACGAGGTCGTGCCGGCCTCGCGCGTGGGCTACGTGTGGGATCGCGGGCACTGGCACTGGGAGCATGGCCGCTACGTGTGGATCGGCGGCCACTGGGAAGCCGAGCGCGTCGGCATGCAATGGGTGCCGGGCCATTGGGACCAGCGCGGTCCGAACTGGTTCTGGACCCGTGGCCACTGGGCATGATGGAGGCGGACGATGAAACGAACCGCAATCGCCATCGCGCTCGTCGCGATCACGCTGGCCGGATGCATCGTCGTGCCGGCGCGGCCCGTGTACTACCGGCCGGCGCCCGTCGTGATCTACTGAGGGTCGCGCGGGCCGGGCTGCGCGTGGCCGTTCGTCCCGGCTGCGGCCGGCTCGTCGTCGTGCGGCGCCGGTGCATGCGATGCGCGTTCGGCCAGCGTGGCGGCGGCGGCCGCTTCGTCGCCCCTGCCGCCTTCGTCGCGCAGTGTGTCGAGCGGATCGGCGGGCGCCGCGGCCGCATCCTGCGGCTCGGTGACGCCGGTCGCCACCGTCGCGCTCGCCGCGGCTGCCGCAGTCGGTTCCGTAGCCGTGACGGGTGGTGCGAGATAGCGCAGGGCGAGCGTTTCGTAGAGCGGCGGCGCAAAGAAGCGCGACACGCGGCTCGATACCAGTGCGGTGGCCATCAGCGAAATCACGAGCGCGTGGCCGTTGATCATCTCCATCACGATCACGAACGACGTGATCGGCGACTGCGTGACGGCCGCCATGTAGCCGACCATCGCGAGCGCGATCAGCATCGGCAGGCTCATGTTGCTGAACACGACGTGCAGCAGGTTGCCGAACCCGGCGCCGATCGACAGCGATGGCGCGAAGATCCCGCCCGGGATGCCTGGCAGGTACGACGCGACCATCGAAATCATCTTCAGGAACGGATAGAACACCGACAGATGCTGGCTGCCGTCGAGCAGGCCGCGCGCCTCGGCGTAGCCGCTGCCGAAGGTCGTGCCGCCCGATACGAGGCCGACGACGGCGATCGCGAAGCCGCACAGCGCGGCGAATGCGATCGGCCGCTCGCGGTACAGACCGAGCAGCTGCGCGGGCAGCCAGCGCCCCGTGTTGAGCAGCAGCCAGCAGAACAGGCCGCCTGCGATCCCCGTCACGATCGCGGTGACCAGCACGGCGAGCGCCAGCAGTTTCGGGAAGTGAGGGCCGGCATCGATCGTGCCGAAATACGTGTAGTTGCCGTTCAGCCCGAGCGCGACGACGCCGGCGAGAATGATCGCGGTGATCAGCACGCCGCTGGCGCGCGCGGAGAAGCTGCGCGTCAGCTCCTCGATCGCGAACACGATCCCGGCGAGCGGCGTATTGAACGCGGCCGACAGCCCGGCCGCCGCGCCGGCGAGCACCAGTTGGCGCTCGATCTGCGCGTTCGAGCGCGGGTAGAATCGTCGCAGGTTGAACATCAGCGCCGCGCCGACCTGCACGGTCGGCCCTTCGCGGCCGATCGTGAAGCCGCCCAGGATACCGAGGAACGACACCAGCACCTTGCCGAACAGGATGCGCAGGGTCAGCAACCGGGAGCCGAATGCACTCGGGCGCGCATGCAGCGTCGCGATCACCTGCGGGATGCCGCTGCCCTCGGCACCGCGGAAGAAGCGGCGCGTGATCCATACCGACACGGCGGCGATGGCCGGCGTCAGCAGCAGCGGCAGCCACGCGGCGTGGTCGCGCATCGTGCGGAAAGTTTCGTAGCCCCAGTCGATCAATCGCGCGTAAAGTACAGCCGCGAGTCCGACGACGATCGCACCGAGCCAGAAAACGCCGTATTGGCGCCAGATCCTAAGCGAACGACGGGTAAGGGCGGGAAACAGGGCGGGAAGGGCGGGGCGTGGCATCGACGCGGGCCGGTAGGCAAAGACCGGATTATAAAAAGAACCGGATGGAGGCGGGAGGCGAGAATGTTTCCGAAAGGAGATGCATTTTGTTGCAAAAGTAATGTTCACGTAATGTTCGCGCATGTAACCATCGTTAGCATGCCAAATTGGCCGGCTTTTCCCCACACATCGTGAAACGTATCCTCATCGTGAAAGTGACGTCGCTCGGCGACGTTGTCCAGACGCTACCCGTCGTCGCGGATCTTCATCGCGCCTTTCCGGGCGTAACGGTCGACTGGGCGGTGGATGAATCGTGCTCGGAGGTCGTGCGCTGGCATCCGGGCGTCAGCAACGTCCTGTGCGCGCCGCTGCGCCGCTTCAAGAAGCTGCGCAATCGCGGTGACCTGAAGGCGATCACGGCATCGATCGGCGCGCTGCGGGCGCATCGCTACGACGCGGTGATCGACCTGCATGGCGTCTACAAGAGCGCGATCATTTCGGCGCTCGCACGCGCCGCACGCCGCATCGGCTACCAGACGCAGGATCTCGGCGAAACGGGCGCACGCTTCGCGTATTCGCATCGTTTCGGCCCGCGGCCGGACTGCGACGCGTGGCACGGGATGCGCGTGAGCGCCGGCGAGGCGCTCGGCTACGTGCCCGAAGGCATCGCCACGTACGGCATCGTCCCGCCACGCGATGTGAATCTGCCGGCCGCCGTGACCGATGGCGCCCCATTCATGCTGCTGTTCCATGCAACGTCCAACCCCGACAAGAAATGGCCGGCCGACCGCTGGGCCGCGCTCGCCACGCAGATGATGGCGCGTGGCGTGCGCGTGCTGTTGCCGTGGGGATCGGCTGCCGAGCATGACGATGCGCAGGACATCGCCGCACGCGCGCCGGGTTCGGTCGTGCTGCCGGCGATGACGGTTCGCGAGCTCGGCGCGGCGCTCGGCCGGGCTGCGCTCGTGGTGGGGGTCGATACGGGGTTCGTGCACATGGCGCACGCGCTGCAGCGGCCGACCGTGATGATTTTCGTCGCGACGTCGCGCCATCATTGCGGGATCGGCGGCGCGCCGAACGCATTGTCGATCGGCGAGCCGGGCACGATGCCGTCGGTCGACGAGGCGCTGGACGCGATCGATACGGTCAGTCCGGCCTACGGCGCGCTGCGCGCGCGGCTGACCGCCTGAGGAGGCGGGGCGCGGCGGTTCAGGCGAGCAGCGCCTCGACCGTGACGACGGCGGCGACGGCCGCCAGGTTCGCCAGCAGCGCCTCGAACACGAGGCCGCGCCACGTCTGCGGCCGGAAGCGCATCGCGAGCAGGATCGCGCCACCCAGCGCGAGCGCGAGGATCAGGACGAGATCGGCATTGCCGAGGCGAATGTTCATGGCGGCGGCTCCTTCGGGGCGGGTTCCCGGGGGCGCGCAGCGGCGCACCCAGGATCGAGTATAGGCAGCGCCGGCCACCGCACAACCCGGGTCGCCCCGGAGTCTCAGACGAGCGATGCGTCGCGCGTTTCGCGCATCAGCAGCACGCCGATCAGGCTGATTGCAGCCGCAACCGATACATAACCGCCGACCCACGACAGCCCGCCGCGCGCCGCCAGCAGTTGCGCGATATACGGCGCGATCGACGCGCCGAGGATCCCGCCGAGGTTGTACGCGACACCCGCGCCCGTGTAGCGGACGTTGGTCGGGAACAGCTCCGGCAGCAGCGCGCCCATCGGCGCGAACGTCACGCCCATCAGGAACAGCTCGATCGTCAGGAACAGCGCGACGAGCGGCATCGAGCCGCTGCCGAGCAGCGGCTCCATCGCAAAACCCGACAGCAGCGCGGCGATCGCGCCCACGACGAGCACCGGCTTGCGGCCGAAACGGTCCGATGCCCACGCGGACAGCGGCGTCGCGAGCCCCATGAACACGACTGCAAAACACAGCAGGCCGAGGAAGCTCTGGCGCGGAATATGCAGCGCCGACACGCCGTACGACAGCGAGAACACCGTCGAGATGTAGAACAGCGTGTAGCAGACGACCATGGCGAGCGCACCGAGCAGCGTCGGGCGCCAGTGTTGCGTGATCAGTGTCGCGACCGGCACGCGCACGCGCTCGTTGCGATCGAGCGCAGCCTGGAACGCGGGCGTTTCGCTGATCTTGAGCCGCACGTACAGGCCGAGCGCGACGAGCACCGCACTGACCAGGAACGGGATGCGCCAGCCCCAACTGCGGAACTGCTCGTCCGACAGCGACAGCGCGAGCGCGAAGAACAGCCCGTTCGACATCAGGAAGCCGACCGATGGCCCGAGCTGCGGGAACATCCCGAACCAGCCGCGCTTGCCCTGCGGCGCGTGCTCGGTCGCGAGCAGCGCTGCGCCGCCCCATTCGCCGCCGAGGCCGATCCCCTGGCCGAAGCGCAGCACGCACAGCAGCACCGGCGCGAGCGCGCCGATCGCGTCGTAGCCGGGCACGAAGCCGATGGCGGTGGTGGACACCCCCATCACGAGCAGCGATGCGACGAGCGTCGACTTGCGGCCGATACGGTCGCCGAAGTGCCCGAACAGGAACGACCCGATCGGGCGTGCGATGAACGCGATGCCGAACGTGACGAAGGCCGACAGCGCCTGCGCGGTCGCGGACCCGTGCGGGAAGAACACGGGGCCGATGACGAGCGCGGCGGCCGTTGCGTACACGTAGAAGTCGTAGAACTCGATTGCGGTGCCGATGAAGCTGGCGAACACGATGCGCCGGTGGCTGACGGCGCCGGCCGAACCGGTTGCGTGTGCAACGGTCGGGGGGGATGCGGACATGGATGTCTCCGTTTTGTCGTTGGGGCGGTCGGCTGGGCGTGCGGACGGGCAGGCGGATGCCTGCCGGTGGCAGCCGAGCGGATGATGCGGTGGCGGCGTGGACGCGCGCCGTGGCGCGCGCGTCACCCGCCGGTCGACGATGGAGACGGGTACGTCGCCGCCGCCCGGTGCCGGCGTGGTCGGCTCGCATGCCGGGTGGGGCGCGCGAACGTGCGCGCGGCGTGATGGCCGCGCGATTGCGGAAAATTATAGCCAGCGCCGCCGCGCACCGGCAATCGCGGGGCGGCGACCGGTCAGTCGATCGATTGCGCCTGCGCCGACGCGGTGCTTTGCAACTGGAAGTGGCCGTCGTCGTTGAAGAGCCAGCCTTCCATCAATTCGAGCCGACCGTTGCCGTCGAGCAGTCGCGACGGTGGCGGCGGCAGCGGCGCCGAGCGGCGCAGCGACGCGAGCGCGAGTGCTTCCGCTTCGCTGTCGCCGTTGCTGCGATAGACGGACGCGTTGACGAGCCGGCCGCTGCCATCGACGGTGAAGGCCACGACGACGAGCGAGCGGAGCATCGCCTGTGGTGTGCCGTGCAGCATGCCGGACGGATTGCGTTCGGCGACACGCTGCGCGACTTCCACGCGGTACTGGTCGAGGTTGCCGCTGCGGGTGATCGACGGAATCGTCAGGATCGAATGCAGCGACGGAGGCGGCGTGATCGTGCACGCCGCGAGCATGGCGGCGACGGCCAGCGCAACTGCACGCAGCCGGTCGACATGCAAACGGGGAAGGGGGCGCATGGGAGGCTAGCCAGAAGTGACTATAAAAAAATGATAGGCGCACGGACGCGAGGCGATATCGGGAGAAACGCATAAAGGGCGATGCCGGACGATACGTTTGCCGATGACGAGACGACGTGCGCTCGCGCATCGCGATGTGACGTGACATGTGACGGCACGCCCGCGTGGCTGCCGGCCGTATGCATCCCGGCGTGCGTGTTGCAAGGTTGAAAGAATCGTGAGGAACGCGAGCGGCACGCAGGCGCGGGGCGATGGCCCGGCGCGAGCGCAGCGGGTTGCCGCAGGCAGCACCGCGGCGGGCGCCCGCGCCATTTTCGGCGATGCGTGCCGCCCGGGTCAGAAGCCGTGCGTCACGAGTGACAGGATCGACAGGTCGGGGTGCGTGCCGTCGATGATGCTCTTGCCGATGTGCACGGCTTCGTGGACGGCTTCGTCGAGCCTCGCGAAGCTTTCCTCGCCGTCTGCATGGAAGGGCACCGCGTGGCCGGGCAATGCGGGATTCGCACCCGGATGGCACACGTAACCGGTGTAGGTGTAGCGCGTGTCGTTGCCGGGCACGGTGGCCGGCACGACATGGATCTCGAAGCCTTCGTAATCGACGTGTTCCGCCGGTGTCGACAGTTCGGTCATGGCGATCTCCGTGTACCGCACGCAGGGGTGGCGCGCGCGGCATCGAGTACGCGGCGGCGGTCGTGTCGCCGTGTTGATCGAATTCTAGGTGATCGAGCGGCCGGCCGGGAGGATGGCTTCCGACGCGGCGCGGCGCGATGGCAGGCCGCTGGCCGTGTCCGCAGCTTAAGCGCCGTGCGGCGAGGGCCGGCGCGAACGCCCGTGCCGTTTCGGCGGACGGGCTCGCGCGCGGCGCTTCATCATTGCTTGCAGCGCGCGTCCTTGCGCTGCACGACGATGATCACCGGGTATTTCTGGCCGTGGTCGAGCTCCACGCGCGCCACGACGGTCAGCGTTGCCGGATCGGAATCGTCGTACACGCTGACCTGTTCGTTCCGGAGGTACGTCACGCCGGTGCAGTTCGACGTGCGTCCGTCGTCGCCCACCTTGCACTGAAGGTCGTTGTCCTTCACGTAGTTGTAGGGCGACGGGCTCGCGAGGTATTCGCTCAGGCCGCGCGGCGAGCCGCCGACGCCGGTCACGTAGGCGATCGCGCACGACGATTGCGCGTTGCTGCCGGCGGCGGTGTCGGCCGTCGCCTGCGTGCTGGCGGCAACCAGCAATGCAGCGAGCGACGAGACGATGAAGGGCTTCATGACGTGGGTTTCCCGTTTCGCGAATCGGAGCGCCGGATTGTAACGGCATCCGGCGTGACGCGTCGGAACGTGACGGAAGGGCGTGAACGGACCAACAAAAAACCCCGTCATTCGGTGAATGGACGGGGTTTGGCGAACTTTCTGGCGGAAGCGGTGAGATTCGAACTCACGGACAGTTTCCCGTCGCCGGTTTTCAAGACCGGTGCCTTAAACCGCTCGGCCACGCTTCCACACGAGGCGGCATTGTAACCGAAATGCCGCATGGTTCATCCCCTCAATCGTCGCGCAGGAACAATTCCTGCAGGTCGTTGAGGAAACGCTGGCCCAGCGGCGTCGGCGCGATCTGCGCGAAATCGCGCGCGATCAGCCCGCGCCGTTCCGCTTCCTGCAGCGCCGGCTCGATCGTGCTCATCGGCAGGCCCGTGCGTTCGGCGAAGCTGTGCACCGGGAAACCCTCGACGAGCCGCAGCGTGTTCAGCATGAACTCGAACGGCAGGTCGCGCGCGCCGACTTCACGCTCTTCCTGCACGGCCGTGCCGGCCATCGCCTGCTCGATGAAGGTTGCCGGGTGCTTGTAGCGTGCCTGCCGCAGGATACGGTTCGGGAACGACAGCTTCGTGTGCGCGCCCGCGCCGATCCCCAGATAGTCGCCGAAGCGCCAGTAGTTCAGGTTGTGCTTGCACTGATGATTCGGCTTCGCATACGCGGACACTTCGTAGCGTCCGTAACCGGCCTCGGTCGTGCGCGCGTGAATCCATTCCTGCATGTCGGCCGACGCGTCGTCATCGGGCACGACCGGCGGGAACTTCGCGAACAGCGTATTCGGCTCGAGCGTCAGGTGATACAGCGACAGATGCGGCGGCGCGTACGACAACGCGGTCTCGATGTCGGTGCGGCATTCGTCGAGCGTCTGGTTCGGCAGCGCGAACATCAGGTCGAGGTTGAAGTTGTCGAAGTTCTTCGCGGCGATCTCGACGGCCGCGCGTGCCTGCGTGGTGTCGTGAATCCGGCCGAGCGCCTTCAGGTGCGTCTCGTTGAAGCTCTGGATGCCGACCGACAGGCGATTCACGCCGCTCGCGCGGAACTGCGCGAACTTCGCGGCCTCGAACGTGCCCGGGTTCGCCTCGAGCGTGATCTCGGCATCGGCGTCGAGCGGCAGCAGCGCGCGCACGTCGGACAGCATCCGGTCGAGGCCGGCCGCCGACAGCAGGCTCGGCGTGCCGCCGCCGATGAATACCGTATGCACCTGGCGGCCCCACACGAGCGGCAGCGCCTGCTCGAGATCGGCGCGCAGCGCGTCGAGATATTCGGTTTCCGGAAACCGTTCGCCCTTCCACTCGTGCGAATTGAAATCGCAGTACGGGCACTTGCGCACGCACCACGGGAAATGCACGTACAGCGCGAGCGGCGGCAGCGACGTGAGCCGCACCTGGCCGGGCGACGTGAAGGTCGCGACGACGCGCGCGCCGGTTTCCGCGGCCTGGCTCATGCGGCCTCCGTTGGCGAACGGGTATCGGGCGTGCTCATGCTTCCTCCGCGAGCCGCGCCAGCAGCGCCTTCAGCGCCAGCGCGCGATGGCTGTGCGTGTTCTTCACGGCCGGCTCGAGTTCGGCGGCCGTCGCGCCGAGCGACGGCAGGTAGAAATACGGGTCGTAGCCGAATCCGTGCTCGCCGCGCGGCGTATCGACGATTTCGCCCGCCCAGCGTCCTTCGGCGAACAGCGGCTCCGGGTCGTCCGCGTGGCGCACGAGCGCAAGTACGCAGCAGTAGTATGCGCGCCGGTCGTCGACGCCGCGCAACTGTTCGACGAGATACGCGTTGTTCGCCGCGTCGCCCTTGTCGCGGCCCGCGCGCTGCGCGTAGCGGGCCGAATAGACGCCCGGCGCGCCGCGCAGCACGCGCACGCACAGGCCCGAATCGTCGGCGATCGCCGGCAGCCCGGTGAGCCGCGACGCGTGGCGTGCCTTCGTCAGCGCATTCTCGATGAAGGTGCCGAACGGCTCCTCCGCTTCCGGCACGGCAAGGTCGCCCTGCGGGACGATCTCGATGCCGACCGTCGAGAACAGCGCGGTGAATTCGCGCAGCTTGCCGGCGTTGTTCGACGCGAGAACGATGCGCGACAGCGGCGCGGTGGTGTGGTCGTCCGGCATGTCAGGCGCCCAGCACGTCTTTTTGAAGCTGCACGAGCTCGGCGATCCCGCCTTGCGCGAGGTCGAGCAGCGCGTTCATCTCGGCACGCGAGAACGGCACGCCTTCGGCCGTGCCCTGGACTTCGACGAAACCGCCGGCGCCCGTCATCACGACGTTCATGTCGGTGTCGCACTGCGAATCTTCCGCGTAATCGAGGTCGAGCACCGGCGCGCCCTGATATACGCCGACCGAGATCGCGGCGACGTGGTCGGTGATCGGCGAGCGCGTGAGCTTGCCGGCCGCGATCAGCTTCGACACGGCGTCGTGCGCGGCGACGAATGCGCCGGTGATGCTGGCCGTGCGCGTGCCGCCGTCCGCCTGGATCACGTCGCAATCGATATGGATCGTGCGCGGGCCGAGCGCCTCCAGGTCGAACACCGCGCGCAGCGCACGGCCGATCAGGCGCTGAATTTCCTGCGTGCGGCCGGTCTGCTTGCCGCGGGCGGCTTCGCGGTCGCTGCGCGTGTGCGTCGCGCGCGGCAGCATCCCGTATTCGGCGGTCAGCCAGCCTTGCCCGCGGTCGCGCAGGAAGTCGGGGACGCGTTCGGAGACGCTCGCGGTGCAGAGCACCTTGGTGTCGCCGAATTCGACCAGCACCGAGCCTTCGGCATGTTTCGTGTAGTGGCGCGTAAGGGCGACCTTGCGCAGTGCGTCGGCGCGGCGGCCGCTCGGGCGGGAAACGGAGGACGTCATGTGGGAATCGCGGAACGAGAGGAAACCCCGATTTTAGCGCCGAACGGCGGGCGTGCCCGGCGGGGTGGTCCGCAAAAATGGGATAATGCGCGCTTCCCGCCCCGCGCTTTCCGATGCGCCGGGCGCCTCGACATATCCCCGCCCGCGAGGGCACCCAGACGGCGAGACGAACCATGATCTACAGCATGACGGGCTACGCGAGCGCGACGCGCGAACTCGCGACGGCCACCGGCAACGGCGGCACCAGCGTGTCGGTCGAACTGCGCACCGTGAACTCGCGCTTCCTCGACCTGAATTTCCGGATGCCGGACGACGTGCGCGCGTGCGAACCCGCGCTGCGCGAAATGCTGATGAACAAGCTGTCGCGCGGCAAGGTCGACATCCGCATCAACCTGCAGCGCGGCGAGCAGAGCATCGGCGCGGGCGCGCTGAACCAGTCCGCGCTCGGCCAGCTCGCCGAGCTCGAGCGCTCGGTGCTCGACTCGTTCCCGGGCGTCGGCCGCCTGCGCGCGGGCGAGATCCTGCGCTGGCCCGGCGTGATCGCCGAGAGCGGCGTATCGGCTGACGCGATCCGCGAGGCGGTGCTCGCGTGCGGCAAGGAAGCGATCGGCGAACTCGTCGTCGTGCGTTCGCGCGAAGGCGCGCAACTGGCGACGATGCTGCTGTCGAACGTCACCGAGATGGAAGCGATCGTCGCGCGCATCACGCCGCTCGTGCCGGAGCTGATCGCAAAGCACCAGCAGAAGATCGTCGAACGGCTGCAGGAGGCGCTCGGTATCGCGGCGCCCGAGGGCAGCTCGACGATCGTCACGCGCGAGGAGGCAGCGGAGCGCATTCGTCAGGAAGTGACGATGTACGGGATCCGGATCGACATCGCGGAAGAGCTGTCGCGGCTCACCGCGCACCTGAACGAAACGCGTCACGTGATCGAGAAGGGCGGCCGCGTCGGCAAGCGTCTCGACTTCATGATGCAGGAACTGAATCGAGAAGCAAACACGCTCGGCTCGAAGGCGGCGGCGAAGGAACTCGCCGACGCATCGATGGCGCTCAAGCTGTTGATCGAGCAGATGCGTGAGCAAGTGCAAAACCTGGAGTAAAGCAACATGACCGAATCCCACCGCGACGGCCACGCGTCGCATTCGCTGCACGGCGGCGTCTATCCCGGCAACCTGTTCATGGTCGTCGCGCCGTCGGGCGCCGGCAAGTCGACGCTCGTGAATGCGCTGCTGTCGAAGGACAGCGACATCTGCCTGTCGATCTCGTACACGACGCGCAAGCCGCGTCCGGGCGAGCAGGACGGCCAGCACTATCACTTCACGACGGTCGAGGATTTCCGTGCGCGTCACGCGGCGCACGAATTCCTCGAGAGCGCGGAAGTGCACGGCAACTACTACGGCACGTCGCGCGTCTGGATCGAAGAGCAGATGAAGAATGGCCACGACGTGCTGCTCGAGATCGACTGGCAGGGCGCGCTGCAGGTGAAGAAGCAGTTCCGCAACGCGGTCGGCATCTTTATCCTGCCGCCGTCGCTCGACGCGCTCGAGGAGCGTCTGAAGAAGCGCGGCCAGGACGAACCGAACGTGATCACGCGTCGCCTGCTGGCCGCCGGCAGCGAGATCGCGCACGCATCCGAAGCGGAATACGTGGTGATCAACGAGAATTTCGAGCGTGCGCTCGCGGAGCTCGAATGCATCGTCGCGGCCACGCGCCTGCGCTTTGCTTCGCAGTACGCGCGACATACGGAGCTGTTCATCGACCTCGGCGTCCATCTGCCCCACGCGGAATGACGCGGGGGACGAGGGACATAAGGTAGAATAAGGACTATATTCAGAAGGAATTACCAACATGGCTCGCATTACCGTCGAAGACTGCCTGAAGCAAATCCCGAACCGCTTCGAACTGGCGCTCGCCGCCACCTATCGCGCGCGGCAGCTCGCGCAAGGCCATACGCCGAAGATCGAGAGCCGCGACAAGCCGACCGTCGTCGCGCTGCGCGAAATCGCTGCCGGCCAGGTCGGCGTCGAGATGCTGAAGAAGGTGCCGGTGTAACGCGCATCCGGCCCGTTCCAGCCATGTAATCCACGCGCGCAACGACTCGACCTGGAGGCGAATATGAGCACCACCCCATCGTCCGCCTCCGCGGATCCGACCACCGAAGCCACGGCCCAGTCGCCTGCGCGCCAGTACATCGACGCGGTCCTCGAACAGTCCTTCCGGCATCTGTTCGGGCCGACCGCCACACCGGAGCAGCCTCGCAAGCACGGCGTCGTTTCGATCGCGAAACTGACGGGCGTGCTTGCCGAGTATCTTCCTCCGGAAGAAATCAAAGAGGTCAAGGCGGCGTTCCACTTCAGCGACGAAGCCCACCTCGGTCAATATCGCCAGAGCGGCGAACCCTACATCACCCATCCCGTCGCCGTTGCAGAAATCTGCGCCGGCTGGAAGCTCGACGCGCAGGCCGTCATGGCCGCGCTCCTGCACGACGTGATGGAAGACCAGGGCGTGACCAAGAGCGAGTTGGCCGAACGGTTCGGCCCGAAGGTCGCCGAACTGGTCGACGGTCTGTCGAAGCTCGACAAGATGGAATTCCGCAGCCGCGAGGAAGCGCAGGCGGAAAACTTCCGCAAGATGCTGCTCGCGATGGCACGAGACGTGCGCGTCATTCTCGTCAAGCTCGCCGACCGCCTGCACAACATGCGCACGCTCGGCGCAGTGCCGATGGAAAAGCGCCGCCGCGTCGCGCGCGAGACGCTCGACATCTACGCGCCGATCGCGCACCGCCTCGGGTTGAACAACACGTATCGCGAGCTGCAGGACATGAGCTTCGCGAACTTCAACCCGCATCGCTACGCGACGCTGGAGAAGGCCGTGAAGGCCGCGCGCGGCAACCGCCGCGAAGTGATCAGCAAGATCCTCGAAGCCGCGCAGCGCGCGATGGCCGATGCGAAGATCGACGCCGAGATCACCGGCCGCGAAAAGACCATCTACAGCGTGTACCGCAAGATGCGCGACAAGCAGCTGTCGTTCTCGCAGGTGCTCGATGTGTACGGCTTCCGTGTCGTCGTCGACAGCCCGCTCGACTGCTACACGTGCATCGGCGCGCTGCACGCGCTGTACAAACCCGTGCCCGGCAAGTTCAAGGACTACATCGCGATCCCGAAGATCAACGGCTATCAGTCGCTGCACACTACGTTGGTCGGCCCGTTCGGCGCGCCGATCGAGTTCCAGGTGCGCACGCGCAAGATGCACGAGATCGCCGAGGCGGGGGTCGCCGCGCACTGGCTGTACAAGAACGGCAGCGCCGATCTCAGCGACGTGCAGAAGCGCGCGCACCAGTGGCTGAAGTCGCTGCTCGACATCCAGAGCGAAGCCGGCGATTCGAGCGAATTCCTCGAGCACGTGAAGATCGACCTGTTCCCCGACGCGGTCTACGTGTTCACGCCGAAGTCGAAGATCATGGCGCTGCCGCGTGGCGCGACGGCACTCGATTTCGCGTATTCGATCCACAGCGATCTCGGCAACCAGTGCGTGGCCGTGAAGATCAACAACGAGCTGCTGCCGCTGCGCACCGAGCTGAAGAGCGGCGACATCGTCGAGGTGATCACCGCGCCGTATTCGAAGCCGAACCCCGCATGGCTCGGCTTCGTGCGTACCGGCAAGGCGCGCTCGGCGATCCGTCACTACCTGAAGACGATGCGCCTGAACGAGTCGGTGCAGCTTGGCGAGCGGCTGGTCGACCAGAGCCTGAAGGGCTACGGTCTCGCGCTGGCCGATGTCGAGCCGGAAGTGTGGGAGAAGCTCGTGCAGTGGACGGGCAACAAGAGCCGTCAGGAAATCTTCGCGGACATCGGCCTCGGCCGCCGCGTGGCCGCGGTGATGGCCAAGCGCATCGAGGTGCTGATGAGCGGCCGTGATGCGGACGACGATCTGCCGAAGTCCGAGCGGCATCCTGCGCACCACGCACCGCCGGTCGTGATTACCGGCACCGAAGGGATGTCCGTGCAGTTGTCCGCATGCTGCCGGCCGATTCCGGGCGACGCGATCATGGGCTACATCGGCATCGGTCTGGGCATGGCGATTCATACGACCGATTGCCGCGTGGCGCAGCGTATCCATCGCCGCGATCCGGGCCGCTGGATCGACGTCGAATGGGCGCCGCAGCCTGGTCGCCTGTTCGATGTCGCGGTGAAGGCGCTCGTGAAGAACACGAAGGGCATCTTTGCGCGCGTGGCGGCGGACATCACGTCGGCCGATGCGAACATCGTGCATATCGCGATGGACGAGGATCTGACGCACGAATCGACGGTACTGCGCTTCGTGATCCAGGTCAGCGACCGCGTGCATCTCGCGAACGTGATGCGGCGCGTGCGAACCAATCCGGACGTGATGCGGATCATGCGTGAGCGTTCGACCGACGACGGCGCGCATGCGCGCCACGACGGCGGCATGCGCATCGAGCGCGAGCGGCAGGATTATTGACGCCTGGCCCGCAGGGGCGATCGACGGCGGCCAATGGCCGCCGTTTTCATGTGTGCTGCCGGAGGCGCGAGCGCGCGGTGTGGTCGACGTTCTTCCGAAAGGAGGCGTTACGCAACTGACGTTGCCGTGCGGCGAGCAGGGGAAGGGAAGGCGGAAAAGAAAAAGGGCTTTCCCGGAGGAAAGCCCTTTTAAGGTGGCGCGGCTGGCAGGATTCGAACCCACGACCCCTTGGTTCGTAGCCAAGTACTCTATCCAACTGAGCTACAGCCGCACGCAGAAGCGAAATTATAGCAGGGTTGTATAAAAAGGGAAGCCTTATTCGCAAATTAGGTGCATGGCCTTGCCGGGGCGCCCTTCGTGTACCCTTGGAGCATCAGTCATCCATGTTGAATCCGCATCATGAACAAGGCGTTTGTCAAAGAGTCGGACGGCGACGACGACGATCTGGACCAGGCCCAGCCCGCGATTCCGGCGGGCTCGAAGAACTACATCACGCCCGCCGGCCACAAGCGGCTGAGGGACGAATTGCTGAACCTGATCGACGTCGAGCGTCCCGAGGTCGTGCGGCTCGTATCCTGGGCCGCGTCGAATGGTGACCGGTCGGAGAATGGCGACTACATCTACGGCAAGCGGCGGCTTCGCGAGATCGATCGCCGCATTCGCTTCCTGACGAAACGGCTCGATCTGGCCGAAGTCGTCGATGCGAGCCGGCAGGAAAACGTCGACCAGGTGTTTTTCGGCGCAACGGTCGATTACGAGACGCCGGACGGCGAGGATCACACGATCACGATTGTCGGGATCGACGAGGTCGATCTCGATCACGGCCGTGTCAGCTGGATTTCGCCGGTCGCGCGCGCACTGATCAAGGCGAAGATTGGCGATACCGTCATGCTGATGACGCCCGCCGGCCCGCAGCCGATCGACGTGCTCGACGTCCGTTACCCGGCGCCTGGCGACGCCTGAGCGGTGCACGGTGCAACCCGGCAAAGAAAAAGCGCCCCGATGGGGCGCGTCGCCATTCGGCGTGCGGTGGAAATGCCGGTCGCTCAGAAGCGATGGCGCAGGCCGGCCGTGACCGCGATCTGCTTGTTGGTCGACGAAGCGCCACCGAGGCCATTGACGTAGGCGCCAATGCCCAGGCCATCCGTGCTGACGCGCTGATACACCCCTTGCACATACACGTCGGTCCGCTTGGACAGTGCATAGTCGGTCTGCAGGTTGAACTGATTCCAGCCCGGATGACGACCGTCCAGGAAGCCGGCGGTGTATGTGTACGACCCGGCCAGCGACAAGGCAGGCGTGAGCGCGTAGCGCGCATTCACTTCGTAGTTGTTGAACCGGGCAAACGTGCCGTCGAGACCCAGGCCGTTCGACACGCCCGAGGCACCCGCGGAGATGCCGAGCGCCCGGTTCACACGCGATTGCGTGAACACGAAGCCGGCCGTTGCCGGGCCGAACGTGTAGTTCAGGCCGCCGCCGAACACGCGCTGACGCTTGCCGACGAACGTGTTGTCGCCTGCTACCGCGCCGCCGCTGTTGGTGACCGCAGCCGACGTGAGGCCCGAGATGTCATTGTTCAACTGCAGGTAGCCAGCGCCGATATTGAAGCCGGCGTACGTGTACGACACGCCTGCGCTGTACGCGCGATTGTTCGAGAACTGGTTGCTGTTCGAGAAGCCGTACAACGCGCCAACCTTCAGGCCGCCGTAATTGATGCTCGTATACTTGACGGCGTTATTGATCCGGAACGAATTGTTGAGGTTGTCGTTATCGAACGGGTGGGCAAACTGGGTGCCGCCGAATTGCGTACCGGTCAGCGACAGCGGCCCGATGTAGTCGACGACGCTATCGTATTGGCGACCGAGGGTGACCGCGCCGAACTGGTCATGAGACAAGCCGACGAACGCCTGGCGGCCGAATTCGCGGCCATTCTGGCCGAGCGTGCCGTTGGCGATGTTGAAGCCGTTTTCCAACACGAAGATTGCCTTCAGGCCGCCGCCGAGATCTTCCGTGCCGCGCAGGCCCCAGCGGCTGCCGTTGATCTGGCCGCTGCGCTCCGACCATGAGCTGTGGCCACCCTGGTTGTTCGTATAGGTGATGCCTGCGTCGATCAGGCCGTATAGCGTCACGCTGCTCTGAGCGTGAGCTGCCGTAACGAATACACCCGACAACGCGGTGACGATCAGCGTTTTTTTCATGGATCTGTCTCCAAACAGGATGATATCGATCGAACCTGCTGCGGACTGGCATGCTTTGCTTGACGTTGCGGCCGGTCCGCAGGGCGGCGGTGCGCCTATCAGAAAGCCATCTGCAGTGTACGGAGCGCGCGGAGCGGGGGAGGGATGCGCTTTAAGCAATAGTATATTTTGGAATCCGCAAAGATCGGAAATGTGGCGCAAACGATTGCCCATCAAGGGTTTGCGGCGGTGCAGCGAAGAAAAATAGTGGTCAGGACTACGTAACAGGCGTTGCGTGTTCGCGACAGGCGGTCAACAGGAGGCGGGGATGCCTGTAGTCCGATTATTGACACATCGGCAATAGAGGTTTGTGTGGAGCATGGCTAATGAAAGGTTGTTCTCTCGCTATACTGCGATCTCTGCTTTCCGAAGCAGACTTTTTCGTTGACGGAAAAGATCTCCAAACCTTTGTCGGCGCGACTTCCCAGTCGCGCTTTTTTTTTGCCCCGTCGGTCCGCGCGCTATTGCGCGAACGAGCGCCGCTTGCGCTTGGCCGCGGGTGCGGCCTCCTTGGCTTCGTTGGGGGGCGGCGTGTATGTCCAGTCTTCCATCACGTAGTGACGGGCATCGAGAGGCGACGAGAGCAGGTTCTGCCAGTGATCGCCGTGCCAGGTCGTATCGAATTCGGTGTCGTACGGCGCTTCGCGCGAGGCCGCGGACTCGGCCAGGGCGCGGGACTTGCGGCGTGCGCGTCCGAGCCGGCTCGCGAAGCGCTTGATTCCGTCCAGCCACATGACCATCTCCTTCCTTCCGGCGTTAACCGAGCATCGCAATATCCTTGGCCTTCCGCAACCCGGAAAAAACCCGAGGAAATTACCGAGTCGATTTGTCCCCGGTAGGAATTTCACGACCACGATTATTAATGCTCCGATCCCGGTAATATTGACAGGTTTTTGATGCGAATCAATTAATCAGAGGCGCCGGTGTACCGATTCCAGTGGTATTAGCTCTTTTTTGATAAAACGATCGTCAAAAATTTCCTTGACGCACCCGGATTGTCCAATTTATAAATGTCAGCACTCCGTCCTCGGGCGGCGTGCTGGTGCGGGTGCTGGCGCAATGTTTCGGGATTTCGGGAAACGGCTATAAAAATAGCTTTTTTGGATCTAATCGAGTGGGGAACGAAGACATGGATACCGGTATCGTGAAATGGTTTAACGATGCTAAAGGTTTCGGCTTTATTACGTCGGACAATGGTGGTGAAGATTTGTTTGCGCACTTTTCCGAAATCAAGATGGACGGCTTCAAGACGCTGAAGGAAAACCAGCGTGTTTCGTTCGACGTGAAAGTCGGGCCGAAAGGCAAGCAGGCAGCGAATATCCAGGCGGTCTGACGCGCCACGCATTGCCGATCACGTCCGGCCCCCGCATTGCGGGGGCTTTTTGTTTTGCGGGGGCGGAACATTCGGGTTCGCGCTGGCCGCGAACCCGGATGCCGGTGCATACTCACGGAAGCATCGTTTTCCAGTCTTTTCATGTCTGATTCTCCCTGTCCGTCCGATCCCGCCAGCGAACAGCCGCTCGTTTTCGTCGACCTTGAAACCACTGGCGGCTCGCCCGCCGAACACCGCATCACCGAAATCGGCGTGGTCGAAATCGGCCCGCTCGGCGTGTCGACGTGGACGACGCTCGTCAATCCGGGGCAGTCGATTCCGCCGTTCATCCAGCAACTGACGGGCATTTCGGACGAGATGGTGCGCGACGCACCGTCATTTGCGTCGCTGGCGCCGGCGTTGTTCGAGCGGCTCGACGGCAAGCTTTTCGTCGCGCACAACGCGAGCTTCGACCGCGGCTTCCTGCGGGCCGAATTCGAGCGCGCCGGCTTCGCGTTCAATCCCGATGTGCTGTGTACGGTGCGGCTGTCGAAGGCGCTGTTCCCGCGTGAATCGCGGCACGGCCTCGACGCATTGATCGAGCGCCACGGCCTCGTGCCGGCGGCACGCCACCGGGCGCTGGCGGATGCCGACCTGGTGTGGCAGTTCTGGCGCCTGTTGCACGACATCGTGCCGCTCGAGCGGCTGCGTGAGCAGATCGCACGCACGACGCGCCACTTCCGTCTGGGCGGCGACCTGACCGAAGCGTGGCTCGATACCGCGCCGCCCGGCTGCGGTGCGTACGCACTATTCGGGGAGGAGGATGTGCCGCTGTATGTCGGCCGCAGCGTGCGTGTGCGGCAGCGGCTGCGTGCGCTGCTGACGGGCGAGCGCCGTTCGTCGAAGGAAATGCGGCTGGCGCAACAGGTGCGGCGGGTCGAATGGCGCGAGACCGGCAACGAGTTGGGGGCGATGCTGGCCGAAGCGCAATGGATTGCCCGGCTGCGGCCGTCGTACAACCGGCGTCCCGCGGCCGATGCTCGTGCCGGCACTGCGCCCTGGCCATTCGAAGGTGCCGTCGCGTTCGAGGCGAGCGGCGAGCGCCGCCTGTTTCATGTGATCGACGGCTGGCGCTATCTCGGTGCGACGGAATCACTCGACGCGGCTGCGCAACTCGCGGCCGACGGAGCGGACGGTGCGTTCGAACCTTTCACCCACCGCCTGCTGCAGACGCATCTCGCACGCGGCCTGCAGCTGATTCCGCTCGCCGCGCTCACGCCTGCGGGGCAGGCGGCTTAATCAGGCGCGGTCGCGCCACCCGCGCCCGCGGCCGTCAGCCGATCGCGCTTGCGCCGCCGGCCGAGCAGACGTGCGATAGCGCAGTGTCGAGTGCCTGCGTTTGCGTGGCGTCGTAGCGCGTGAGCGTCTTCCAGTTGGCGATGCTGCGCGCGAGCCTCGCCTGACAATCAGGCGCATCCCGCAGCGGCGCAACCTGCGCGAGCCCCGCGAGCATTTTCTGCGTCAGCCGGTCGAGAGCCGGGCGCGTGCTGGTCGCGAGATCGGGCGGCGTGCCTTCCGGTGGCCGCGTCGCGCGCCAGGTCGCGAACAGCGCGTTCTGCACATCCTTGCTCGCGGCGATCTGATCCTCGAAGAACGTCCGTGCGAACGCGGGATCGACGCCGGCCTGCGCCGCGCGCTTCTCGACCGATACGAGCAGTTCCGCTTCGCGCGGCCGGTCCTCGATTGCCTTGTGATTCGCCCATTTCCATCGAGCGACCGGTTCGGCGAGCGCGAGGCGCTGTGACGCGAGCGCGACGATATTGGTGAGGGCGGTGTCGTCACCGTCTGCATTGGCGATGCGCGGGGACGAAAAGAGGGCGACGCCGAGCGCGGCGACAGCGAGGCTGGCACGAATGGCTTGCTTCATCGGAACGATCGGGAGAGCCGGGCGGGCCGGAAGTGGAAAACCAGAAGGATAGACGAAGACAGTCGCGCGGCGTAGCGCAGCGACCGGAGAATCAGCAGGCGAGCTGATCCGGCACCGTCAGGCTGTTGCGGCCCGGGTGCGAGGCGAATTGCGCGCGATGCGCACTGATGAACCGCACGATAGCGATGATCGACACGTGGCGGTTACAGAACCGAACAGGCGTTCACTTCGGCGAGTACAGCTTGTGCTGCTCGTCGAAGAATGCCCGAACGTGGTCAGGCAATTCGGCGAGGAATTCCACGCCGACGGGTTCTGGATCCGGGCTCATCACTTGCTCCGGCGGTGGCATGCGAGTTGGTCTTTCGTCCATGGTCATTTCTCCAGCAGGTTCAATGATTATCAACCTCGTGCTTGGATTTATGCCAGTGGCGAATCGTTAGATTTTGTCTCTGTTGTATTAACGGCACATGCGCTCTGACGCGCGCTGCGATGCCGACTATTGCATCGTGCGGAATCGGCAACAATCGGGCCGCTTGTTCCACTTGCGCGCACTTTTTCTGGACCGCGATGCAACGAACGACGCGATGGATCGGCCTCGTGTGGCTGGCGCTGAACGTACTGTCGCCCGTCATCGGCTATGCGCGTCTCGCGTCGAGCGGCTCCGGCGAGCTCACGCTCGAATTGTGCAGTGCAGCGGGCGCGTGCGTGGCGTCGAACTCGCGTTCAGCGGCGAGAACGTCGGGTTGAAGGGGCTCGCGATTGACGCGAACGTGTCGGCGAGCAACGCGCGGATCCTCGCCGACGTCGCGAATCCCGCATATGTCGGCTCGCGCTTTCCGCGGATTGCGCGCGTGCATGCGAACCTGCTCGCGTCGTATCGCTTCGACGAGCACTGGGTGGCGAGCGTCGGCGTGCGCTACTCGGGCCGCCTGTCTAACACGCTCGACAACAGCGACGTGAACCCGGGCGTCTACGGCGGCACGAGTTCGTTCACGGTCGTCGACCTGAAGGCGCGTTACCGCTTCGACCGTCACTGGAGCGCGTCGCTCGGCATCGACAACCTGACGGACCGCCGCTATTACGTTCTCCACCCGTATCCGGGCCGTACTTTCAATGGAGAACTGAAATGGTCGCTGTGAGATCGCTCGCGTTGCTGTCGCCAGCCGGCTGCACGACGCGCACGACGTGCCGAAGACCGCCGATTCGCAAGCCGCGCGCATGAGCATGCAGGCCGCACCCGCGCGGCAGAAGCAGCCGCTCGCGACGGGGGCGGCATTCGACATGCATCACCGGCTGTGGGTCCCATGGGTCGAGGGCGCGCACGTTGTCGTCGCGCATTCCGACGATCCCGGTGACACGCTGTCCGCGCCCGTCACCGTCAACGCGATGCCGGAACCGATCTACACGAGCGCCGGGAATCGCCTGAGGATCACGCAGTATGCGAATGCGGAGCCGATGCCCGAGCGTCTGCGCTCGATGCGGGGTAGAGAGGGGAGATGCCGCGCACCGTGAGGATCGGACGCGATGGCGCACGCGAGGCGCGCAGCGGATTGCTGACGGCCGACGTGTTCGACAGCTGGTTGGAGCGCGCGAAGCGCTGAATGGGGCGACGGCGCGCGGCGAACGGGCCGCGCGCCGGCCTGATGCGAAAACGCGCCCGAAGGCGCGTGGAGAGAAGCGTCAGGCCGCTCGCTTGAATAGCCGGATCACGAACAGCAGGATCACCGCACCGACGACCGCGACGATCACCGAACCGATGAAGCCGCTGCCGATGCTGATGCCGAGTATCCCGGCGAGCCAGCCGCCGATCACCGCGCCGACGATCCCGACGATGATGTCGACGATCAGCCCGAAGCCGCCGCCCTTGACGAGCAAACCGGCAAGCCAGCCGGCGATCGCGCCGATGATGAGCCACATAATCAAGCCATGAGTCATGGTTGTCCTCTCCTTGAGTTGTGTCGAAAGACCGGACGTCGGCTGCGTTGCCGCAAGCTGAATGAAGGCGGCATCGCGACCTGCCGCGCCGCCCACGCAATGTAACGCGTTAGACGGGTCGGAATCGTTAAGTAATGTTATGCACCCTTAACGGGATTTTCCAGGGAATTTGTCTGCATACGGCTAGGCTCGTGCGTGGGTGATGCATGATGAAATGAAGTTGTAATAAACGGCCGCCGGTGAAGCAGGTCGCCCGTCGGCGTCATCGTTCGTGCACCGATGCCTGCATGCCCACGTCGGGCAATCCGTCGCCTGCGTCGGCGATCAGCCGTGCGACGGTCGCGGGTTCGCCGATCGCCTCGATCGACAGCAGTGCGAAGCGGGCGAGAAAGAGCGATGCATCGGCTTCACCGATCCGTGTCATCGTGTGGCACAGGTCGGTGTAGAGGACGTCGCGTTCGGTATCCGTCATCATGCGGTCTCCTGAGGATCGGTTGATGCGCACGGACGAAGTGCGCGTTCGAGCGCGGTGATCACGTCGCTCGCGCGAGCGTCGTGCCAGCGGCCGAGTACGTGGCCATCCGGACGTACGAGATAGACGGTGCCATCGCGCGCGCCGTACATGTCGAACAGCCGGCCGTCTCCGTCACGGCCGCCGCAGGCCGGTTGCCGCGGCGCCACATGTCGCGTGAGCGTCACGAGCGCGAACGGTATCCGCGCAGCCTGCAGGCGCTGTTCAAGGCCAGCGAGCGTCGGATCGGGCACGCCGTCGGACGTGAAGCAGAACGCGGTGAAGCGCGGGGCGACGAGATCGGTCAGGTGGCCGCGCCGCGTGGCGTTGCCGTGCGGCGCGTACAGCATCAGTGGACATTCGGCGAGCACCGTGCCGGGCGCGGGGCCGGCTGAAAACGTATCGCGTTCGACTGCGTTGAGCGACGACGTCGCATAGGCGATGGCCGTCGTCTGGCGCGGATTGATCAGCGAACGCAGCGCCGGATGCCGGACCGCGAGCGACAGCACGGCCTTGCGCATCAGGTCGAATGCAAACGACGGTGGCGCCATGAACTCGGTGCTCTTCGTGCCGTAGCGAAGATTCTCGTGCGTCGCGAACACGCGTTCGTCCGAGTAGCTGTCGAGCAGCGTGTCCGATGCAAGGCCGCGAATCACGTACGCGAGTTTCCATGCAAGGTTGTCGGCATCGTCGATGCCCGAATTCGCGCCGCGCACGCCGAAGATCGGCACGAGATGCGCGGCGTCGCCACAGAACAGCACGCGGCCGTGCCGATAGCGTTCGAGCGTCAGCGCATTCGCCTTGTAGATCGTGATCCAGATCGGCGACCAGTCGCCGCGCTCGCCCATCATGTCGAGCAGATTCTGCACGCGCGGGATCACGTTTTCCGGCTTGATGGCCGCTTCGGGATCCTCATCGTCGCGTAACTGGTAGTCGATCCGCCACACATTGTCGGGCTGCTTGTGGACGAGCACCGTTGAGCCCGGGTTCGACGACGGGTCGAAGTACGCGAGCCGTTCGGTCGGCCGGTCGCTGTCGAGCGCGATGTCGACGATCACGTAGCGGCCCTCGTAGCTCGTGCCTTGCAGCGACAGGCCGAGCGCTTCACGCATCGTGCTGCGTCCGCCGTCGCACGCCACGACCCAGTCGGCGTCGAGTGCGTAGCCGCCGAGCGGCGTGTCGACGTCGAGGCGCACGCCCTCCGGGTGCAGGGAGACGCCGGTGACTTTCGCCTGCCAGCGGATCTCGATGAGTTCGGGGCGGCGCAGTGCGGCGTCGAGCAGGAACTGTTCGATGTGATACTGCGCGAGATTGATCATCGGCGGCAGTTTCTGGTTTTCGTCCTGCGGCATCGTGAAATGCAGCACTTCGTCGCGACGGTAGAAGCTGCGTCCGCCGGTCCACGGCAGCCCCGTGCGCAGGAAGTCGTCGAGCGCGCCGAGCCGCTCGATGATCTCGAGGCTGCGCCGCGAGATGCAGATCGCACGGCTGCCGTGGCAGACCGCGTCGTCGGCCTCGATCAGTACACTCCGGATGCCGTGGTTCGCGAGACCGAGCGCAACGGCGAGGCCGACGGGGCCGCCGCCGACGATCGCGACGCGATGCCGGTGCGTGTCGATACCGTCGTCGCAGGCCGGCAGATGCGCGGGATGGCGCTCGGCGACGAACGGGTAGGGCTTGAAGTCGATATCCATCGTTGGCTTCCAGGGGAGAGCGGTTCGACGTGCACGCGCGCCGGGGCCGCGTGCAGGCAGTCGAAGCAGTATGGAAGCCGTGCGGGAATCCGCTGTCCCCATTCGGGGTACGGCAAGCCGACCGGGATTTACCCCGATTCGGTCATCGCAAGCCGGGTCGGTTCAAGGCTGCAGGCAGAGCGCGAACAACTGGCGCTGGCTCGAGATGCCCAGGCGCCGGTACGCGCGCTTCTGGTATGTGACGACGCTCGACGCCTTCACGCCGATCGTCTCGCCGATCTCGTGCGCGGTCTGGCCTTCGAGCACGCCGCGCAGCACGTCGAGTTCGCGCTTGGACAGCGCCGGGCAGGCGCTGCGTAACCGCGCGAGCATCCGTTGCGGGATGCCGATCTGCGCGGCACCGGCGAGTGCGTAGTGATGCTTCGCGGCCTGCGCGATCAGCGGGGCGAGCGCTTCGATCTCCGCGATCTCGCGCGGCTGGAACGCGCCGCTGCGATGCGCGCGGTACAGGTTGATCGACAGCCAGCTCGCATCGTTGGGCTGCATCAGCAACGACAGCCGGTCGGACACGTCGGGGCCGCGGTAGCAGGCCGCTCGATACGCTTCGTGATCGATCTCGTCGCCGGCCTGCTGGTGCAGCAGCAGGTCGTGGCGGCGCGCGCCGCGAGGCGCGCTCGATACGATCTTCTGGTTGCCGTCGAGCGTGTAGAAGTGTCGTGCGTAGATGTCGGCGACGTCACGCAGGTAGCGGCCGCCGCGATGGTCGGCGACGGATAGCGTGCGCGGGCGGTTGCCGAGCTCGTACGCGAAGATCGTGCATTGCGTGACCGACAGCGCATCGTCGAACAGCTTCAGCACTTCGGCTGCGAATGCGTTGGGCTCGTTGCCGCCGATCGCGGCGACAAGGCGCGTCGCACGTAATACGTCCAGTTGCCCGGTGAGGTTCGGTCGCTCGAGACGCCAGGTGCGCATGATGCTCGGAAAGGGCGGAGTGGTCCGGCGATTGTAATCGGCGGCGTGCTGCGCGGGAGTCGGGTGATGCCCGCAAGCGGAGCGGACGCAGAGAGAAGAAGGGCAGCGCACGATTTGGCGCCCGGAATGAGAAAAGGGCTGACAAGCATTGCTTGTCAGCCCTTTATAACTTGGTGCCGGAGATAGGAGTCGAACCTACGACCTTCGCATTACGAATGCGCTGCTCTACCAACTGAGCTACACCGGCATCAGAGAAACGAAATTATAAGGTGAAATCTGAGACCTTGGCAATAGGTTTTGCGAATTTTTTTCAGCTTGCTGCTGCTGTTTCGCGAAACTCATCGACTCGGCAAACTTCCCGCTTCGTTTCACTGCGATGCGACCCGTTGGGGTCACATCGAGAGCCGCGATTCTACGTACGTCGCGCGATACTGTCTAGTGCTGCAGTGCAAATTTATTCCTTTTCCTGGTGGTAGCCCGTCACGCGCTCGACTTCGTTCTTCGAACCGAGGAACACCGGGACGCGCTGATGCAGGCCCGTCGGCTGCACTTCCATGATGCGCTGCGTGCCGGTCGTCGCGGCGCCGCCCGCCTGTTCGACGATGAACGACATCGGGTTCGCTTCGTACATCAGGCGCAGCTTGCCCGGACGGTCGGGCGTGCGCTTGTCGGCCGGGTACATGAAGATGCCGCCGCGGTTCAGGATCCGGTGCACGTCGGCCACCATCGATGCGATCCAGCGCATGTTGAAGTTGTCGCCGCGCGGGCCGTTCTTGCCGGCGTTCAGTTCGTCGATATAGCGCTTGACCGGGTCGTACCAGTGGCGCGCGTTCGATGCGTTGATCGCGTATTCGCGCGTGTCGGCCGGGATCTGCATGTTGCTCTGCGTGAGCACCCACGAGCCGACTTCGCGGTCGAGCGTGAAGCAGTTCACGCCGTTGCCGGTCGTCAGCACGAACACCGTCTGCGGGCCGTACACGGCGTAACCGGCCGCAACCTGCTGCGTGCCGGGCTGCAGGAACGATTCCTCGGTGGCCTGCTTGCCGTCCGGGCAGCGCAGCACCGAGAAGATCGTGCCGATCGACACGTTCACGTCGATGTTCGACGAGCCGTCGAGCGGATCGAACACGAGCAGGTACTCGCCGCGCGGGTAGTTCGCGGGGATCGGGAAGAACGTTTCCATTTCTTCCGATGCCATCGCGGCGAGGTTGCCGCCCCATTCGTTCGCGTCGAGCAGGATTTCGTTCGACAGGATGTCGAGCTTCTTCTGCACTTCGCCCTGGACGTTCTCGCTGCCGGCGGTGCCGAGCGCTTCGCCGAGCGCGCCCTTCGACACGTTGTAGCTGATCGCCTTGCACGCGCGTGCGACGACTTCGATCAGCAGGCGCAGGTCGGCGGGGAGGTTGTTGGTCTCACGTTGCTGTTCGATCAGGAACTTCGACAGCGTGGTGCGGCGGGCAATGGACATGACAGACTCCAGAAGGCCAAAGAATCCTTGAATGGCCGCAATTTTACCCGTCGCGCCTTCCGTGCCGCCGGGTTTTTTCGTCCGGTTACACGGCTGGGCAGCCGGACCGGCCCGCTTTCCGGTGGGGGAAACCGGCGCGACACGCTTCGCGGCAACGGCAGGCGGTGTGATCGGACCCTGCGATTGCGCGCGGTTCCGGGAGTCTTCACACAATAAAAAAGCCGGTGCCGCGACGGGCGGCACCGGCTGTATCGCGCAGGCGCGATGCGGGCGATCGCGTTACGCGAGTGCCTTCTCGACGATCTCGCGCACGTCGCGCGATTTCGCGCCGGCGGCAACCTGCTCGAGCGCTTCGCGCATCCGGTCGCGCAGTGCCGGCGTGAAGCGGCGCCACAGTTCCAGCGAGCGCGCGAGGCGCGCGGCAACCTGCGGGTTGATCGCATCGAGCGCGAGCACCTGTTCGGCCCAGAACGCGTAACCCGAGCCGTCCGCCGCGTGGAATTGCGCGGGGTTGGCCGCGCAGAAGCTGAAGATCAGCGAGCGGGCGCGGTTCGGATTCTTCAGGTTGAACGCCGGATGCGCGAGCAGCTTGCGCACTTTCGCGAGCGTCGGCTGCGCGGGCGTACCGCGTTGCGCGGCCTGCATCGCGAACCACTTGTCGATCACGAGCGCTTCCTTCTCGAAGCGGCGGTAGAAATCGTCGAGTGCGTGCTCGGCCGGTTCGGTCGCGCCGGCGGCCGCGGCGGACAGCAGCGCGCCGAGCGCAGCCGCGCGATCGGTCATGTTGTTCGCCGCGTCGTATTGCGCGGTCGCGAGGCGCACCGCATCGGCCGGATCCTCGAGCTCGGCGAGATACGCGAGCGCGAGGTTCTTCAGCGCGCGGCGGCCGGAGGCCTCCGGCGTCGGTTCGTAGGCGCCGGGCGTCTGGTGCTGCTCGTAGGCGGCGAGCCATTCCGCGCGCAGCGCGGTGGCGAGCCGGCGGCGCACGAACTGGCGCGCGCGATGCACGGCGGCCGGATCGGCTTCCGCCATCTGGTCGGCGAGGTAGGTTTCCGACGGCAGCGTCAGCGCGAGTTCGCGGAACGCCGGCGACAGCGTCGCGTCGGTCAGCACGCGGCGGAACGCGGCGACGAAGTTCTCGCCGAGCGTGAGCGGCTCGTTCGCGGCCGCACGCGCGGCGAGTGTCAGCAGTGCGCGCGTCGCGAGGCGCTGGCCGGCCTCCCAGCGGTTGAACGGATCGCTGTCGTGCGCAAGCAGGAACGCGAGGTCGTCGTCGCTGTAGTCGTACTCGACGATCACCGGCGACGAGAAGTTGCGCAGCAGCGACGGCAGCGGGTGTTCCGGCACGTCGACGAACGTAAAGGTCTGCTCGGTGTCGGTGAAGTCGAGCACGCGCGTCGTGCCTGCGGCGGCGGCTTCGCCGTCGAGACGCAGCGGCAGGTCGCGGCCGTCGCGGCCGATCAGGCCGATCGCGAACGGAATCAGTAGCGGCCCCTGCTGCGTTTCGCGCGCGGCCGGCGACCCGTCGCCGTAGCCCTGCGCGAGCGTGACCGTATAACGGCGCGCGGCCGCGTCGTACGCGGTGCGCACCGACACGCGCGGCGTGCCCGCTTGGCTGTACCAGCGCTCGAACTGCGCGAGGTCGCGCCCGTTCGCGTCGGCCATTGCGTGACGGAAGTCGTCGCAGGTCACGGCGTGTCCGTCGTGGCGCTTGAAGTACAGGTCCATCCCCTTGCGGAAGCCGTCGCGGCCGAACAGCGTCTGGTACATCCGCACGACTTCCGAGCCTTTCTCGTAGACGGTCATCGTGTAGAAGTTGTTGATCTCGACGTAGCTTTCCGGGCGCACCGGGTGCGCCATCGGGCCCGCATCCTCGGCGAACTGCAGCTGGCGCAGCACGCGCACGTCCTCGATGCGCTTGACCGCGCGGGCCGCCGATTCGACGTCGTCGCCCGCGGCCATGTCGGCCGAGAATTCCTGATCGCGGAACACCGTCAGGCCTTCCTTCAGGCTCAGCTGGAACCAGTCGCGGCAGGTCACGCGGTTGCCGGTCCAGTTGTGGAAGTACTCGTGTCCGACCACCGATTCGATGTTCGCGAAGTCGGTGTCGGTCGCGGTCTCGGGGTTCGCCAGCACGTACTTCGTGTTGAAGATGTTGAGCCCCTTGTTCTCCATCGCGCCCATGTTGAAGTCGCCCACCGCGACGATCATGAAGCGGTCGAGATCGAGCTCGAGGCCGAAGCGCTTCTCGTCCCAGCGGATCGAGTGGATCAGCGAATCCATCGCATGACGCGTCTTGTCGAGGTCGGCCGGCTCGACCCACACCTGCAGCAGCTTTTCCTTGCCTGAGCCGGTCGTGATCGTTTCCTCGATCGCGACGAGCTTGCCCGCGACCAGCGCGAACAGGTAGCTCGGCTTGCGGAACGGGTCTTCCCATCTCGCGAAGTGGCGGCCGTCGGGCAGGTCGCCGGAATCGACGAGGTTGCCGTTCGACAGCAGCACCGGGTACCCGGCCTTGTCGGCGCGCAGCGTCACCGTGTACGACGCCATCACGTCCGGGCGGTCGAGGAAGTAGGTGATGCGGCGGAAACCTTCGGCTTCGCACTGCGTGAAGAAGTTGCTGCTCGACACATAAAGGCCCGACAGCGTCGTATTCTGGTCGGGTGCGCATGCGCTTTCGAGCGTCAGCTCGAAGGCCTCGGGAACATTCTCGACGGTCAGCCCGTGCTCGTGCGTGCGCACGGCGCCATGCGGCGCGCCGTCCAGGTGCGCGCCGAGGAATTCGAGCGCTTCGCCCATCAACTCCAGGTGCGGCGCGGGCGCGGCGTCCGGATTGCGGCGCACGCGCATCGTGTTCCTGACGATCGTGCGGGCCGGCGCGAGATCGAATTCGAGCGCGACGGAATCGATGAGGAAGGCCGGCGGCGTGTAGTCGGCGCGGCGGATCACGGTGGAAGAGGCGTTGTCGGACATGGTCGTCGAGATCGGTGGAGTAGGGGACGGGCCCGTGGCACGGGCCGGGCGAACCGGGCCATTGTACAAAGGCTGGCGGCCGCGTGCCGGCCGAACTTTTTACCGGTTCCGGGAGTCCGCGTATTATCGGCATCCCGTTACGGTTCGCGCGGTGCGACGAACGGGTGACGGATCGAAGAGGATCAACATGAAACGCGAATGGATTCAACGCGGTGCGGGCTGGGCGGCGGCGCTGTGCGTGGCGCTGCTGACCGGCTGTACCAGCTACGTGACGACCCAGGTCACGGCCTTCTCCGACTGGAGCGGCAGCGACGCGACACGCACCTATGCGTTCACGCGCACCGACGCGCAGAAGAACAGCATCGAGCAGTCGACCTACGAGCCGATCGTCGCGAACGAGCTGTCGACGTATGCGTTCCGGCAGGTGCCGCAGGCGCAGGCGCGGTACCTCGTCGGGCTGACCTATGCGGTCGGCAGCGATCTCGTGACGGTACCGCAGCCGGTCTATTACGATCCGTGGTTCGCGCCCGGGCCGTACTGGCGGCGCGGGCCGTGGGGCCCGTGGGGTCCCTGGGGGCCGATGCCGGCCGGCTACGTCGCGCAGACATACCAGGTGTTCGACTACACGCTTGGCATCCGCATCACCGAGCGCGCGACGGGCAAGGAGGTGTACAACGTGTCCGCGCGCACGACCGGCGACAACGGCACGCTGCTGTACGCGATGCCGTTCCTCGCGCGCAGCGCGCTCGCTGATTTCCCGCTGTCCAACGGCGCGGTTCGCTCGGTCCGGCTGCCGGTCGACAAGCGCGGCGGCCCGGCGGCGCCGGCTGCCAACGAGCGCGCGGTGCCGGCGGCGCCCGCCTCGGGTGCTGCCGCCGCGAAGTAACGCGGTATCCCTCTCGGCGCGGCCGTCCGGCCGCGCCGGCCATGCCCTTCCGTCAGACCCCGATACCCAGCAGCGCCAGCGCGCCGAGCACGACGAACAGCACGGCCGCGATCGCGTGCACGAGCTTCGTCGGCAGGCGGTGCGCGAAGCGGTCGCCGAGCAGGATCGCGGGCACGTTCGCGAGCATCATCCCGAACGTCGTGCCGGCCACGACACCGATGTAGTCCTGGAAGCGCGCGGCGAGCGCGACGGTCGCGATCTGCGTCTTGTCGCCCATTTCCGCGAGGAAGAATGCGACGAGGGTCGCACCGAACACGCCCAGCCGCGAGCGGTTGGCATTGGCTTCGTCGGCATCGAGCTTGTCCGGCACGAGGATCCACAACCCCATCGCGATGAACGAGAATGCGAGCGCCCAGCGCATGATCGACGGCGTGACGAGCGCGCCGAGCCATTCGCCGAGCGCGCCGGCGAAACCGTGGTTCACGAGCGTCGCGACGAGCACGCCGAGAATGATCGGCACCGGCTTGCGATAGCGCGCGGCCAGTACGAGGGAAAGCAGTTGGGTCTTGTCGCCGATTTCAGCGAGGGCGACGGCGCCGGTGGAGATCAGGAAGGCTTGGGACACGTATGGGGTTCCACGGGCCGATGTTGTGCGTGCGAGCGACGATCCACCGCGCGCCGGGCCCTGATGCGGCGCGCTGTGAACCATCGGTCTCGCCAGGCCTAGGTGGCTGCGTCCGCCATGGCCGTATGGCCAAGTCTGTTGACGGACGCCTCCGTCACGATGCGCGCCGGGGGCGCGGGACATCGAGCGGAGCGGCTACTCCCCAATGAGCGGCGAATTCTAGCACGGCGCGTTACGCGCGGGAAAGCGGTTGGCGGGCGCTACGCCCCGAGTCGGGGCGGGATCGGCGCATGGCAAGCTCGGCGGCCCGGCGCGCGCGGCGGTGGATGCCCGCACGTGCCGGGGCGCACCCCGGCAGGTCGTTACGCGGCGGGGCGGGGTGCCGCGCCGCGCTCGTGGACGAGTTGGCCGGCCGCATAGGTGCGGTACACCGCGCGGTCGTCGCCGAGCAGCGCGAACGCGAACAGCAGTTCCTCGAGCGAATCCGCACGCTTCGTGCGGCGTGCGAGCAGCGGCGTGGCTTGCGGATCGAGCACGACGAAGTCGGCTTCGGTACGCGGTGCGAGCGTGCCGACCGTGTCGGCGAGGTCGAGCGCCTGCGCGGCGCCGGCCGTTGCGAGCCAGAACATCCGCGTCGCGGTCAGGTGGTGGCCCGACAGCCGCGCGACCTTGTGCGCTTCGTTCATCGTCTGCAGCATCGAGAACGACGTGCCGCCGCCGACGTCGGTCGCGAGCGTGACGGGCACGTCGTATTCGCCGGCCTTGTCGAAATCGAACAGCCCGCTGCCGAGGAAGAAGTTCGACGTCGGGCAGTGCGCGACGACGGTTCGCGTCTCGGCCATCCGGCGGCGGTCCTCGTCGTCGAGGTGGATGCAGTGGCCGTACACCGCGCGCGGGCGCAGCAGCCCGTAGCGGTCGTAGATGTCGAGATAGCTGCGATGGCCGGGGAACAGCTCGCCCACCCATTTCACCTCGTCGACGTTTTCCGCGACGTGGCTCTGCACGAACACGTCCGGATGGCGGCGTGCGAGTTCGCCGCACGCCTCGAGCTGCGCCTCGGTCGACGTCGGCGCGAAGCGCGGCGTGAGCGCGTACATCTGGCGCCCCTTGCCGTGCCAGCGGTCGATCAGCTCGGCGCTGTCGTCATAGCCTGATTGCGCGGTATCGCGCAGGAACTCGGGGCAGTTGCGGTCCATCAGCACCTTGCCCGCGATCATCCGCAGGTCGCGCGCGTCGCTCGCCGCGAACAGCGCATCGGCCGACTGCTTGTGCACCGTGCAGTAGACGAGCGCGCTCGTCGTGCCGCAGGCGAGCAGTTCGTCGACGAAGAAGTCGGCGACTTCGCGCGCGTGCTCGGGATCGCCGAACTGGCGCTCGGTCGGGAACGTGTACTTGTCCAGCCACGGCAGCAGGCCCGGTGCCGGCGACGCGATCATGTCCGTCTGCGGATAGTGGATGTGCGTGTCGATGAAGCCGGGCACGATCAGCTTGTCGCGCAGCTCATGGACGATCGCGTCGCGCGCGAGCGTCGCGGCGAGCTGCGCGTACGGGCCGGCCGCGACGACCTTGCCGTCGTCGACGATCAGGAGGCCGTCGGTCTCGTAGATCGCGGCCTGGCTCGATTGCGCCGGGTCGCCGTTGAAGGTCAGTAACTGGGAACGGAAAGCGGTTTGCGTCATGACGAATGATCCTGCATCAAGGTAAGGCGAACAGAAGAAAACGGGCGACGCCGCACGGCGGCAAGACAGCGCCTGGCGAGCGGGTGCGGCACGCTGCGTGCGGCACGACCGGATGCGATTGCGCGGGCGAACGTGGCGGCCGAAGCCGCCCGCGAGTGGTTGCCGGCGGGCCTCGCAGCCGTTGCGCTCACGACCGATGCGGCCTTGAGCGAAACGGCAAATCGCGACGGCAGGCACGCGCGAGCGACGACGAACAGCGCCGTCGCCGCGCGCTCACGCACGCGATAGTCCCGGCGCAAGGCCGGGCCGGTGGTCGCGAAGCGGATGCCGTTGCCGTGTTTCATCTGTCCAGCGTTCCTCGATGCCGGCCGTCACGCGGCCTGCCAGTACGCGTCTAGGCGCGCGTACAGTGCGTCGCGCTGCGCCGGTTCGATGAACGACGCCTCGAAGCCGTTGCGGATCACCGCATGGACTTCGGCATCCGTGAGTTGCAGCCCTTCGGCCGTCGCGAAGTAGTTTTCATTGACGTAGCCGCCGAAATAGGCCGGATCGTCGGAGTTGATCGTCACCGCGACGCCGCGATCGAGCAGCGCTTTCAGCGTGTGCTTCGCCATGTCGTCGAACACGCACAGCTTCAGGTTCGACAGCGGGCAGACGGTGAGCGCCGTGCGGGTTTTCGCGAGGCGCTCGACGAGCGCCTCGTCCTCGATGCTGCGCACGCCGTGGTCGATCCTGTCGACCTTCAGCACGTCGAGCGCTTCGTAGATGTAAGCGGGCGGGCCTTCCTCGCCCGCGTGCGCGACGAGCTTCAGCCCGAGCGCGCGCGCCTTCTCGAACACGCGTGCGAACTTCGTCGGCGGATGGCCGAGCTCGGACGAGTCGAGGCCGACGCCGATCAGGCGATGGCGATAGCGCTCGAACAGCGGCAGCGCGGATTCGAACGTCGCGAGCGCGTCCTCTTCGGACAGATGACGCAGGAAGCACAGGATCAGCTTGCTCGACAGCCCGCGTTGTTCGGCATCGGCGAGTGCCCGCTCGATACCCGCGACCACCGTCTCGATCGATACGCCGCGCTCGGTGTGCGTTTGCGGATCGAAGAACAGCTCGGTGTGGACGACGTTGTCGGCGAGCGCGCGTTCGCAATACGCGGCCGTCATGTCGTAGAAATCCTGCTCGGTCAGCAGCACGCTCGCGCCGGCGTAATAGATGTCGAGGAACGACTGCAGGTCGGTGAACGCGTACGCGGCGCGTAGCGCGTCGATCGAGTCGTACGCGAGCTTCACGCCGTTGCGCTGCGCCAGCGCGAAAATCAGTTCGGGCTCGAGCGAGCCTTCGATATGGATGTGCAGCTCCGCTTTCGGCGCGCGGGCAATCTTGTCCTTGAATGTCGGGGTCATGGCGTCGTTCTTGGTCGGTCAGTAGGTAGGGGAAGCCTGCGTGGACGCGTTCGCATTCGCGTTGGCCTCGACGGCCTGCAGCAATTGCGCAGCCACCGAGATCGCGATCACTTCGGGTGCCTTGTCGATGATGCCCTCGACACCGATCGGGCAGCGCATCCGTGCCACCTGGGCCGGGTCGATGCCGATCGCGGCGAGGCGATGATCGAACTGCACGCGTTTCGTGTGCGATCCGGTCATCCCGAAGTACGCGTAGTCGCCGCGCCGCAAAATACGCTCGGCCAGCACGAAATCGAGTGCGTGGTCGTGCGTCATCACGACGAAGTATGACTGCGGCGGTGCGGCGTCGACCGCGTCGGCCGGGGCAGCGGCCGCTTCGATCGCGAGGTTGCCGATGCCGGCGAGCGCGTCGGCCGGCGGGAACACCGCATCGGGCCCGTCGATCCAGCGCACGTGGCACGGCAGCGTCGCCAGCACCTTCACGAGCGCGGTGCCGATGTGCCCGGCGCCGAACAGCACGACGGGGAACGCATACGGCGCGATCGTTTCGGTCATCAGCGACACGCCGCCGGTTTCCCACAGCAGGCAGTCGGCACGCGCGGCTTCCGATTCGGGCTCGCTCAACAGCGGCGCGCCCGGTGAGGGGCCGAATGATACGCTACGCACGGTCGCGGCGCCGGCCGCGACACGCTTCGCGAGCGACATGATCCAGCCGAGATCGCCCACATCGAGCCGCTCGAACGCGAGCACCACGGCGCCGCCGCAGCACTGGCCGAGACTCGGGCCGAGCGCGAGCCGTTCGAGCCGGCGCGCGTGCGGCACGTGCGCGCCATCCTTGAGCAGATGCCGCGCGATCTCGATCGCCTTCCATTCCAGATGACCGCCGCCGATCGTATGGCGGGCCATGTCGCGCGTGACGAGCATCTTGGTGCCGGCTTCGCGCGGCGCGGAGCCGTCGGTGTGCGCGACCGTCACGAGCACGGCCGCTTCGCCATGTGCGAGCAGTTGCTGCAGATCGCCGAGCCAGGCTTCCATCAGCACGCTCCGTTCGGGGCGACGCGGCACGACACGCGGCGCGGGCTGGCGGGCGCGGCGGCAACGATGGCGGACGGGAGCGAGGCGGGCCGGCCGCACGGCCGATGCAGTGCGGCGGCAGCGCGCGAACGGCGCGCGCGGTCGGCACCGCCGGATGCGCGGACGCCATGAGGATGACGGATGCGGATGGTTTGCGTTGTCATGATGAATCCAGTCGACATTGCGGATCGGGCGCGCGTTACGCAGGGGTGGTGAGACCGCCTGGCCTCGCGCACGTAGATCGCCATCCAGTCACGAAGATAGCACCGCAAGGCGACGGGAACATTGCCAGGCGGTGATCCGGACTATCAGGAGGCGATCATGTCGATCATAGGCCCGCCGCGCGGGATCGGGGCGCCGATGCGTGCACATCGGGCCGAAACGCAGGCGTGGCGGGGCTGGGCGCGGAAGTCGCGCGATGCGCGTTCGCCCGGAGAGCCGGGCGGCGGCGGGGTAGGTGTTTACGCTTGACGGGCCGGATGCGGCTCGCCGGGCCGGGACGGCGGGTGCGCCGGAGCCGGGCGGCTACCGGCCGGCGGCAGTGTGCGCCCCGGGGCGAGCGGGCCGCGCGCAGGCCGGTCGAAACCGGCCGGTCAGGCCGCGAGCTTGCGGCGATGGCGCCAGAGGCTCGCGACCACGGCGATCAGGATCACCGCGAAGCCGATCAGCGCCCAGCCGGGCAGCAGGATGCCGAAGATCGGCGGGTAGACCGTCTCGCACAGCCCGGCGACCTTGAACATCCCGGGGAACCACTGCGCGGGCGGCAGGCTGTCGACGATCGGCTGCAGCGTGTCGAAACCGCAGCTGAAGCCCGGATTCATCTGGATCGACAGGTGCCGGGCGGCCGTGCCGACGCCGCCGGCCGCGGCGATCGCGATCAGCAGCTCGAGCACCCAGACGCCGCGCCAGTTGCGGATCCCGGCGGCCAGGAACGCGAAGATCCCGATCGCGCAGAAGAAGTAGCGCTGGATGATGCACAGCGGGCACGGATCTTCGTTCTTCACGTACTGCAGGTACAGCGCACCGGCCAGCAGGGCGATGCACACCCACCCGAGCAGCATCAGCAGGCGGCGTTCGCGGCGGAGTGCGAGCGTGTAGTCGTTCATGTCGGCGGGGTTCCTCGTGGGTCGGTCCGGAAAACAATCGCGCGATTTTAGCGCGAATGGTCTGGCACGAAACTGACAGCGCGCGTGCGGCAACCTGCCGCATCGCGCGTCGTGTCCGCCGGCGTTTGGACGGTTGCGCTCAGCGGATCGTGTTCAGCACGGCCTCGACCGCCTGGCCGATCGCGAGCAGCGCGTCGTCGCGGTGCGGGGCGGCCGCGAGCATCAGCCCGACCGGCGCCGCGTCGCGCGGATGGCAGGGCAGCGACAACGCGCACGCGTCGAGGAAGTTGAACGCGCTCGGGTTGCGCAGGATCAGCGCGTTGGTGCGTGTGAACGCGGCGTCGTCCGCTTCGAGTTCGGCGATGCGCGGCGGCACGACCGGCACCGTCGGCGCGACGAGTGCATCGAAACGCGACCAGACCGTGTGGGCGGCTTCGTCGAGCATCGCCGTGCGTGCGGCGAGCAGGTCGAGATAGTCGGCCGCGGTCGCGGGTTCGCCCTTCAGGATCCGCGTGAGCACGCGCGGGTCGTACTGGTCGCGGTGCTTGGCGAGCAGCGGGCGATGCCACGCGTAGGCCTCGATTGGCGAGAAGCCGAAGCGGTTGACGTCCGGCAGCCGGTCGAGCGCGGGGAAGCGCACTTCCGTGACGATCGCGCCGGCGGCTTCGAGATGCTTGAGCGCGGCGTCGAGCGCGGCCGCGACGTCGGCATCGACACCGTCCGTCACGTAGTTCGTCAGCACGCCGAGCCGCACGCCTTCGAGCGGCCGGGCGGCCGGCACGTGCGGTTCGAGGCCCGCGAGCATCCGGTCGACGAGCGCACAGCACGCAACCGTCAGGCCGATCGGGCCGAACGAGTCGAGCGTCGTCGACAGCGGCACGCCGCCTTGCGTCGGAATCCGGCTCGCGGTCGGCTTGAAGCCCGTCAGCCCGCACAGCGCGGCCGGAATGCGGATCGAGCCGCCGGTGTCGGTGCCGAGCGCGACGGCCGCCATGCCGTCGGCGACGGATGCGGCGGCGCCGGACGACGAGCCGCCGGAAATCCGTGCGTCACCCGGCACGTCGCGGTGGTACGGCGAGCGCGGATGGCCGAAGTGCGGATTCAGCCCGAGCCCCGAGAACGCGAATTCGCTCATGTTGGTGCGGCCGACCAGCACCGCGCCCGCGCGCTTGAGCCGCGCGACCGCGACCGCATCGGTGCGGGCGGGCGGCGCGCCGTCGAGCACGCGCGAACCCGCACGCGTCACCTGCCCCGCGACGTCGAACAGGTCCTTGACCGACACCGGAATGCCCGCGAGCGGCGACAGAACGGTGCCCGCGGCGCGCAGCCGGTCGTGCGCGTCGGCGGCCGCGCGCGCGTTGTCGGCATCGACTTCCGTGAAGACGACCGCGCCCTGGCCCGACGGATCGGCGATCCGGTCGAGCGCGGTGTCGACGAGCGCGCGGCTCGTGGTCCGGCCGGCGGCGAGGTCGGCGGCGAGCTGGGCGAGCGGGGGGAAGGGCGTGAAAGTGGTCATGGGCGGCTCAGGGGCGAAGATGTTGAAGAAGCGCGGAGCGGAACGAATCGATATGACTTTCGACGGCCGCGCGTGCGCCGGCGGCGTCACGTGCGGACAGCCGGTCGAACAGTTCGCGATGCTCGTGCTGGACGTCGGCGAGATGGTGAGGTTCGGACAGCGTGACGAACCAGAAGCGCAGCGAGCGCTCATGCAGCCCGCGCAGGATGTCGGCGAGGACCGCATTGCGCGCGGCCGCGGCGATCGCCTGGTGGAATGCGCGGTCGAGTTCCATCATGCCTTCGACATCGTGCGTGTCGACACATGCCTGCCCGCCGTCAAGCAGCGCGGCCAGGCGCGCGAGATCGTCAGGCGTTGCGTGGCGTGCGGCGAGTTCCGCGCAGTGCGCTTCGTTGATGCGCCGCACGTCGATCACCGCGACGATGTCGTCGAGCGACAGCGGCTGCACCATCAATCCCTTGCGCGGCATCACGGACAGCAGCCCTTCGAGCACGAGCCGATGCACGGCCTGGTGCACCGGCGTGCGGCCGATGCTGGTGCGGGCGACGAGGTCGGCTTCGTTGAGGGCGGCGCCGGGCTTCAGGCGCATCGTGATGATGTCGCGCTGGATCAGCGCATACGCGCGGTCGGCGAGGCTGGCCGTCGGTGCGGCCGGGGGCTCGCGGGTGACGTCGGTCAGGGCATTCATGCGGGGTGCGGCGCGGTGGCCGGGCGGGGCGCGATCATGGCGCAGGCTGGCGGGAAACGTGGACGATGCGTGGATATTATTGTGATATATCACTGGTGTCCAGTGCCGGAGGCGCTGTAACAGCCTCGCCGGCGCGTGGGCGGGGACGCTCCCCGACGCAGTTTGCCGCCGACTTGCAACAATATCGACAGGATGTTGCAGGTTTGCCGCTCGATCGTGCGCTGAAGCATAATGAATCCTCGTTTATCCATACGCGTGAGCGACGTACCAGACCATCGTCATGAGCGAAAACACGCCTTCCCCGGCCGGTCTGCCCGGCACCTCCTCCGTTTCTTCCGATTCCCCCCGTTCCGATCCGGCGAAAGCGCCCGATGCGCCGGCTGCCCAGGCCGCCGCGCAGAACGTCGCTGCCGACGGCGCGTCACCGGTTACGGCCGCGTCCGAGCCGGGCGCGCCCGGTGCGACCGGCGCCGCCATCGATGGTGCTGCTGCCGCCGTGCCGCCGAAGGCTGGAACGCCGCCACCCGGTTTCGGCGCACCGCCTGATTTCGACACGCCGCGCCCGCCGCCTGCGAGCGCGCAGAATGCGCCGCCGGCCTATCTGAAGCAAAGCGACACGCCGTGGTCGGTATTCGGCCGGATCGTGGCCGCGCGCGCGCGCAGGCTGTTCGACCGTGCAGGCCAGCGCATCACGCAGCGCACGCTGCGCATCGGCGTGTCGGCGCGGATCTTCCATCCGGAGCCGGGTGCGAAGGGGCTGCGGGGCAAGACGCTCCAGTATCTCGAGGAATCGATCGCGCACTGGGTCATGTCGCGCGACGTGCTCGTGTTCATGATTCCGACCGTCGGCCACCAGGGCATGATTCACCCGAGCAACATCCGCCTGCGCGACTACGCGAAGCATCTCGACGGCCTGCTGCTGCAGGGTGGCGCGGACGTATCGCCGCAAACCTACGCCGCATCCGACGCCCGCCCCGAATGGCCGGGCGATCGCGTGCGCGACATGTACGAGCTCGAGCTGCTGCACGAGTTCGTCGAATCCGGCAAACCCGTGCTCGGCGTATGCCGCGGCTGCCAGCTGATCAACGTCGCGTTCGGTGGCTCGCTGTACCAGGACATCGCCACCGACGTGCCGACCGCGAATGCGCACGTGAGCGAGCATTACGACCAGCATCGACACGCGATCCGCTTCCCGGATTCGTCGACGCTCGCGAGCATGTTCCCCGGGCGCAGCGAAGCGATCGTCAACTCGATCCACCACCAGGCGATCCGGGATCTCGGCCGCGATCTGAACATCGAAGCCGTGTCGGCCGGTGACGGGATCATCGAGGGCATTCGTCATCGCCGTTCGCCGTTCGTCGTCGGCGTGCAGTGGCACCCGGAGTTCCATCGGGCCGGCGGTTCGGAACTGCTCGACTGCACGCCGTTGCTCGATGCATTCCTGCGCGCGGCGCGCGAAACCCGCCTGTAGCAAGCTGGATGCTTCGCGTCGCACGACGACCGGCCGCAGTCCGATAAATTCGAGATGCGGCCGTTTCGTTTTGAACGATAATCGCGAGTTCCGATTCGTTCGCCGGAGTCTGACGTTGGCTTTCCGAAATTTTTCCCCTGCACGGTGCGCAACGTGGATCGTTGCGCTGGTTGCCTGCACGCAAGCGGGTGCGGCCTGGTCTGCCGACACGACCGCGCCCGCCGCCGGAACGCGTCCGGCGGTCACGAGCTTGCGCGGCGACGCGGCGGCTTCCAATCCGGCTGCGACGGATGCGTCCGCACAAGGCAACGTCGCCGAGCTGACGCAGATGCTGCGCGATGGCCGCATCGTCGAGATGCGTACGACCTACAACGGCAGCTACGGTGCAAGCCTGATGTTCGACCCGCGCGAGATGACGTACTACGTCGCGCTGTTCCAGGACAAGCATCTGTGGCGTGTGATCCGGTCGCAGGAAAAGAGCCGCGCGGAGATGGTGTATGCAAACTTCGTTCAGCAGACCGTACAACTTGCCGACATCGAGATCCGCCGTACCGAGCTGGAGGCGCAGAAGGCGTTTCTCGAGCGCGTGATCGCGCTGCAGGCGAATCGTGCACAGCAGTTGCAGGCCGACCTGAGTGTTGCACGCAGCCAGCAGGCCGAAGTCGCGCAGCGGCAGCGCTCGGCGCAGGAGCAGGCACAGGCGCTGCAGGTCGAGAAGCGGGCTGCGCAGTTGCAGCTGCGCGATCTGCAGGAGCAGGTGCGACAGCTCGAGAAGCAGACCGAGACGGGGCTGCCCACGCACAAGTAACGAATCGTCAGACCGACACAGAGACGAGCAAAACCCGGCGAAGCGAGCTTCGCCGGGTTTTTTTACGGCCGTGCCGTCAGCGCGCGAACGCGTTCGGCGTGTCGGTCAAGCGGCGGTGGGACAGTTGTGCCGTCCAGTCGAAATTGACGGGGGGAGCGTGCGTTGCGCGGGCTGGCTGCGTCGCGCGCAGCGCGCCTGCCATGGCGATCAGCGTGAGCGGATCGTCGAGCGCATCGTGTGAATTGGCGATTGCGTGCGGCGCGGTGGCGAGCCGATCGCGTGCCCGGGTGTCGATCGGGTTGTTCCGGACCGGCGGACGCGCAGCCAGCCGCTGCACGGTCGGGCGCCCGGCCGGTGCCACTGTCGTGCGCTTGCCGTTCGAATGGAGCGACGAGGCCGTGGCGGTGCGCGGCGTGTCGGATTTAGCCGGCGGACGAAGCGACGCCGGACGACGCGTGACCGGGTGCGCGGCCGGCGGTGATCCGGCCGTCGTCGCGACGGTGGCGGCCGTCTCGTGCTGCGGCATGGCGTTCGTCGACGCATGCGGCTGAGCCATCGCGACCTGCACCGTGCCGGACGACGACGTGGCGTGATCGGGCGCGCCATCGGCCGTTCGAATCGCGTAGGTGGGCCAGAATTCCGTCATGGGCTCGTGCGCGGCGATCAGCCAGCCAATGATGCCGAGCGCGCCGATGCTCCAGCAGAGCGCGTACTTCGCACGCCGGTCGCGAGCGCCACCGGCGATACGGTGGGGGCGCCGGCCGGCGGCGGCCGGAATCGCAACCGGCGGCCTGGTGGAAATCGGTGCAGGCGCGATCGTCGGCAGCGGCTTCCAGTGGCACGTGCGGTGCGGCCGGTCGACGTCGATGCAGGACGTTGCCAGTGTCGCGAGGCAGTGCTTGCCGGCGCGCGCACCGGGTGCGCCGCGAAAGATCCAGTCTTGGCCGAACGACGGGACCTGATCGAGCGGAGCGATGCGAGGGCGGGCAAGCGCGCCGGCAACGGGGACGAGGTGCGATGGAGTCATGAGGGCGGTGCGCCATGCGGCACGGACATCCGTGCCGGTGCGGCGCGGATATGTCGTCGCAAATCGAGACATTGTCGTCAGCCGGCGAAGGCCGGTCGATCAGATCAATCTGATTTTTGCTTCCGTTTCGGGACGACTAGTACGAGGAGAGCGCCGCGACCTCAGCGGCAGGGGCGGCACAAGGCAAATGTCGGGTTGGCATGGCATGATGCGCGAACCATGCCGGTGCGCGCGTCGTTGCGCGGCGCGCCGCCGGCGGGCAGCGATGCCCGTGCGCGCCGGCCCGGCGCCGCGTGCGTCGTCGGATCCATGCGGCGCGGATTCGCGCCATCCGAGCTGAGCGAGAAAACATGTCCACAGCGTCACACGCCATCGCGCAGGAATCGAAATTCCGCACCGTATTCCGGGTCGTCAGCGGCAACTTCCTGGAAATGTACGATTTCATGGTCTACGGCTATTACGCGTCGGCCATCGCGAAAACCTATTTTCCGAGCGGCAACGCATTCGCGTCGCTGATGCTGTCGCTGTCGGTGTTCGGTGCGGGCTTCCTGATGCGGCCGGTCGGCGCAATCGTGCTCGGCGCGTATATCGACCATCACGGCCGGCGCAAGGGGCTGATCCTGACGCTCGGCCTGATGGCGCTCGGCACGCTCACGGTGGCCGCGATACCCGGCTATGCGACGATCGGCGTGCTCGCGCCGGCGCTCGTGCTGCTCGGCCGGCTGCTGCAGGGCTTTTCGGCGGGCGTCGAACTCGGCGGCGTGTCGGTCTACCTGTCGGAGATTGCGACGAAGGGGCACAAGGGGTTCTATACGTCGTGGCAGTCGGGCAGCCAGCAGGTGGCCGTCGTGTTCGCCGCATTCGTCGGCGTGCTGCTGAACCGCGCACTGCCGGTCGAGGAGATGACCGCGTGGGGCTGGCGCATTCCGTTCCTGATCGGCTGCCTGATCGTGCCGTTCCTGTTCCTGATCCGTCGTTCGCTGAAGGAAACCGACGAGTTCCTCGCGAAGCGTCATCGTCCGACGATGGGCGAGATCATGCGTTCGATGCTCGACAACTGGGGCATTGTGGTGGCGGGCATGGGGATGGTGATCATGACGACGGTGTCGTTCTACATGATCACCGCCTATACGCCGACGTTCGGCAAGGAAGTGCTGCACCTGTCGTCGCTCGATGCGCTCGTCGTGACCGTCTGCGTGGGGATCTCCAATCTCGTGTGGCTGCCGCTGTCCGGTGCGTTGTCCGACCGCATCGGCCGCCGCCCGGTGCTGATCGCGTTCACGGTGCTGACGCTGTTGACGGCTTACCCGGCCGTGCTGTGGCTCGTCGGCGATCCGTCGTTCCTGCGGCTGCTCGCGGTCGAGCTGTGGCTGTCATTCCTGTACGCGTCGTATAACGGGGCGATGGTCGTCGCGCTGACCGAAGTGATGCCGGCCGACGTGCGCACGGCCGGTTTCTCGCTGGCATACAGCCTGGCGACGACGATCGGCGGCTTCACGCCCGCAATCTCGACGCTGCTGATTCATCAGACCGGGAACAAGGCGGCGCCGGGTTTGTGGCTGAGCGTTGCCGCGATTTGCGGGCTGATCGCGACACTCGTGCTGTATCGCACGCCCGAGGCGCGCAACCAGTACAAGGCGGCCTGACCGGCACACGTATCACGCGTGGCGGCGGCCGCACGCGATGTACTGAAAAGGGAGCGCGGCGCGCTCCCTTTTTTCGTCTGCGGTCAGGCTTCGCGCAGCATGCCGGCGACCGCGGCCGCCACGTCGTGCCATTCGCCCGGCGCGGGCTGGCGGGCGAGCCTGGCCTGCGGATACCACGGGCAGTCGTCGCCGGTGAACCAGCGCCAGTCCGGCGCGAACGGAAGCATCACCCACAGCGGTTTGCCGAGCGCGCCGGCGAGGTGCGCGACCGCCGTATCGATCGTGACGACGCCGTCGAGCCGATCGATCAGCGCGGCCGTGTCGGCAAAGTCGTTCAGCCGGCCGTCGAGCCGATGCACGCGCGGATGTGCGTCGACGCGCGCTCGCTCGTCGTCGTCGAGTGCGGGTTGCAGCACGATCCAGTCGATGCCCGGTAGCGCGAGCAGCGGAGCGAGTGCGTCGAACGGCATCGAGCGATTTTCCTGCGCCTGCCGGCGCCCCGACCACGCAAGGCCGAACTTGCGCTTCGACCGCCCGCCGAGCGAGCCGCGAAAGCGCCGGCCGGCGCCGTCGGGGACGTCGAGGTAGCGCGCGCCCGCGACGATGTCCTCTTGCGTCTGAAGCCCGAGCAGGAACGGCAGGCTCATCAGCGTGCACGCGACATCCGCCGCAGGCGGCTTCGCCGCGCCCAGGGCGACGAGCGTCACGCGCCAGCGTGCCGCGGCCGGCGCCAGCAGCGTAACGAGTTCCGGCTGGACTTCGAGCACGACGCGCGCGCAGCGTGCGCGGGCGAGCGGCACGAAACGGACGAACTGCAGCGTGTCGCCGAAGCCCTGTTCCGCGCGGATCAGCAGCGTGCGCGACGCAATCGGCTCGCCTTGCCAGCGCGGCAGCGTGCCGAGCGGCGTCGCGCCCGGCGTGTCGTGGCGCGCTTCGTAGGCGGGCAGGCCGCGCGTGAAGTCGCCGAGCGTCAGCAGCGTGACCGCGCGGTGCAGCCGTGCCAGCGTGAGATCCGGCGCGACGCGCAGTGCCTGGTCGAAGGCGCGCAGCGCCATCTCGTGCGCACCGAGCGCGTGATGTGCGTTGCCGAGATTCAGCCAGGCGAGGCTGAACGACGGATCGAGCCCGACGGCACGCTCGTAGTAGGGCAGCGCGTCGCGGTGGCGGCCCTGCGCGCCCAGTGCGTTCGCGAGCCCGAACAGCGCGAGCGGAAACGACGGATGCAGCGCGAGCGCGGCTTCGAACGCGGCGGCCGCCTCCGCATGCCGGCCGACCGCGTCGAACGTGTTGCCGAGATTGAAATGGGCGGCGACGAAGCCCGGCTGCGCGGCGATCGCGGCCTGGAAGTGCGCGATCGCGTCGTCGGCACGGCCCATCGCGTTCAGCGCCATCGCGAGGTTGTTGTGCGCCCCCGCATGTCCGGGCCGCAGCTCGAGCGCGCGATGGAACGCGGCGAGCGCGTCGTCGTGGCGGCCGAGCGCGTTCAGCGCATTGCCGAGATTGTTGTGGATCGATGCATCGTCGGGCGTGAGCCGCAGCGCGCGGCCGAATGCGTCGATCGCATCGTCGTGGCGCTGCAACGCCGCATACGCGTTGCCGAGGTTGTAGTGCGCGAGCGGAAATTCGGGCGCGAGCGTCAGCGCGTTGCGAAAGCGGTCGACTGCTTCGTCGAGCCGGCCAAGTGCCTTCAGCGCGTTGCCGAGATTGAGCTGCAGCGCGGCATCGCCCGGCCGCAGCGCGACGGCGCGACCGACGAGATCGGCCGCCTCGGCGTGCTGGCCCTGCTGGTGCCGCAGCACGCCGAACAGATGCAGCGCGTCGGCGTCGGCGGGATTGGAGGCGAGCGCGTTGCGATAGCCGTGCTCGGCCTCGGCGAGGCGGCCCGCGCGGTGTGCGGCATACGCCCGGTCGAATGCGGAATCCATAACGCGAAAACTGACGGAAAGCGCGTATTTTCCCACACCGCGCGGGGGTGCCGCGCGTCGGCCGATCGGCATATGGCCCCGTCACGCGGAGCGGCGTAGACTTGCAGGGTCGCGTGTCATCGAGGTTCTCATGGCTGACACACTGCCCGATATCCAGCCCGTGCTGATCGTCGGCGCGGGGCCGACCGGCCTTGCCGCGGCGATGAGCCTCGCGCGAGCCCGCGTGCCGGTGCGCATCATCGATCGGCTCGCTGCACCCGCGCCGCATTCGCGCGCGATCGGCATCCAGGCGCGCACGCTCGAACTGCTGGAGCAGCATCGCGCGGTCGAACCGTTTCTCGCGCTCGGCCATCGTGCCCATGCGGCCGCGCTGCATGCCGACGGCCGCGTGATCGCGCGGCTCGATTTCGATCCGCTGCAAACGCGCTATCCGTACCTGCTGTTTCTCGACCAGACCATCACCGAGCGCCTGCTTGCCGACCATCTGGCCCGGCTCGGCGTGACGGTCGAGCGCGGCGCGACGCTGACCGCATGCGATGCGGGCGGTGCGTCGCTCGACGTGTCGATCCGCTGCGCGGACGGCCGCGACGAATCGTTCGCGCCGTCGTACCTGATCGCCGCCGACGGCGCGCACAGCACGGTCAGGCATCTGCTCGGCCTGGGTTTCACCGGGCATGCGTTCGAGCAGACCTTCCTGCTCGCCGATTTCGCGGCAATACCCGACTGGCCGGACGAAGAGATCCACCTGTTCACGACAGCCGAAGGCATCGCAGGCCTGTTTCCGATGGGCGGCGGCCGTTACCGGCTCGTGGCCGACCGGCCGCCCGGGAGCGACGCATCGCCCGATGCACCGACCCCGTCGCTCGCGGAATGCGACGCGATCGTGCGTGCCCGCGCCGGCGCGTCGATCTCGCCGAGCGATCTCGCCTGGTCGTCGTATTTTCATCTGCACAGCCGGATGGTCGACCGGCTGCGTCACGGCCGCGTGTTCTTCGCGGGCGACGCCGCGCACGTCCATAGTCCGGCCGGCGCGCAGGGCATGAACACCGGCATCCAGGAGGCGTTCAATCTCGGCTGGAAGCTCGCGCGCGTGCTCGGCGCGGGCACGCCCGAGCGGCTGCTCGACACGTATCACGCGGAGCGTCACCCGATCGAGCGCGACGTGTTGCGGCAAACCGGGTTCGTCACGCAAATCGTCGAAGCCGAGCGCGGCGCGATGAAGCTGCTGCGCGATCACGTCGTGCCGGTGCTGGCGTCGTTCGGGCCGATGCGCGACGCAGTGCGGCGCACGGTCAGCGAACTCGGCGTGCAGTACCGGAAGAGTCCGCTGACGCTCGAGCGCGTGCTCGATGGCGGGCCTCGCGCAGGCGAGCGGGCACCCGACGCGCGCGTGCGGGTGCTCGACGGGCCGCTCGGTCAGGCGCCCGGAACGGCGCGGCTATACGACCTGCACGATCCGGCGAGCTTCACGTTGCTGCTGCTGGAAGAGCCGGTGAACGCCGATACCGGCGCAGTGCCGCCGATGCCGACCGATGCGCAGGCGCTCGTGCAGGGGCTCGAACGGATCATGCCGGACGCGGTGCGCGTCTGGCGCGTCACCGATGCCGAAGGCGGCGATGCCGGCCTCGCGCAGGAATACGGCCGCTCGCGGCCGTCGTTTTACCTGCTGCGGCCGGATGGTTACGTCGCTGCGCGCGGGCGCACGGCGACCGACGCGAACGCGCTGCTGCGCCACTGCGAAAGCTGGTTCGCTGGCATGTCGCGGTCCGCGTAGCGGTGCGGTCAGGCGCTCGCCGCGGCGGGTATGAGCGACGCGCGGTGCGCGGCGATCGCGTCGCGCACGATCGGTGCCGCCCGTTGCCCGGCCTCGCTCGACGGATCGTCGAGCGCCGCGAGCAACGCGCGACGCATCCGCGGCTCCCAGAAGCGCCGGATATGGTCGGCGATGCCGGTCAACGCTTCGTCTCGATCGGGCATCGATTCGAAGAATGCGCCGATCTGGTTGGCCATGTCGATCAGGTGTCCATTGTCCATCGCTTCCTCACTTGCCCGTCGTCACGCCGGCGGTCGCGGCGGCGCGGCGCTCGAGCAGGTCGAGCTGCTCCGCGTTGAAGCGCGCATACGCTTGCTGCCAGTCGGACGGCTGCGCGACGGGCAGCACCTGCACGGCCGTCACCTTGTACTCGGGGCAGTTCGTCGCCCAGTCCGAGCTGTCCGTCGTGATCACGTTCGCGCCCGATTCGGGGAAGTGGAACGTCGTATAAACGACACCCGGCTGCATGCGTTCGGTCACGAGCGCGCGCAGCACCGTCTGCCCCGCACGCGATTCAATGCCCACCCAGTCGCCGCTGCGGATACCGCGATCCTGCGCGTCGTGCGGATGGATCTCGAGGCGATCCTCTTCGTGCCACCGCACGTTCTCGGTGCGGCGGGTCTGCGCGCCGACGTTGTACTGCGACAGGATGCGGCCCGTCGTCAGGATCAGCGGATAGCGCTGCGTGACCTTCTCCGGCGACGCGATGAACTGCGTGATCACGAACTTGCCCTTGCCGCGCACGAATGCGTCGATGTGCATCGTCGGCGTGCCTTCCGGTGCGTGCTCGTTGCACGGCCACTGAATGCTGCCGAGCGTATCGAGCTTCGCGTAGGACACACCCGAAAAGGTCGGCGTGAGCCGCGCGATCTCGTCCATGATTTCCGACGGATGCGCATAGTCCATCTCGTAGCCGAGCGCGCGCGACAGCATCAGCGTGACTTCCCAGTCCGCGTAGCCCGCGAGCGGCGGCATCACCTTGCGCACGCGCGAGATGCGGCGTTCCGCATTCGTGAACGTGCCGTCCTTCTCGAGGAACGACGAGCCGGGCAGCAGCACGTGCGCGTATTTCGCGGTCTCGTTCAGGAAGATGTCCTGCACGACGATGCATTCCATTGCCGACAGCGCGGCCGCGACGTGCTGCGTATTCGGGTCCGACTGGACGATGTCCTCGCCCTGGCAGTAAAGCCCCTTGAAGCTGCCGTCGAGCGCCGCGTCGAACATGTTCGGGATGCGCAGCCCCGGTTCCGGTTGCAGCTTCGCCGACCACGCCGCTTCGAACTGCGTGCGCACGACCTCGTCGCCGATGTGCCGGTAGCCGGGCAGTTCGTGCGGGAACGAGCCCATGTCGCACGAGCCCTGCACGTTGTTCTGGCCGCGCAGCGGATTGACGCCGACACCTTCGCGGCCGATGTTGCCGGTTGCCATCGCGAGGTTCGCGATGCCCATCACCGTCGTCGAGCCCTGCGCGTGTTCGGTCACGCCCAGACCGTAATAGATCGCGGCATTGCCGCCCGTCGCATAGAGGCGCGCGGCTTCGCGTACCAGCTCGGCCGGCACGCCCGTCACGGCGGCGGTCGCCTCGGGCGAGTTGTCGGCTCGCGAGACGAAGTCGCGCCATTGCTCGAATGCGCGCGTCTCGCAGCGCTCGGCGACGAATGCGTCGGCGACGAGCCCTTCGGTGACGATCACGTGCGCGAGCGCGTTGACGATCGCGACGTTGGTGCCGGGCCGCAACTGCAGGTGGTGGGTCGCCTTTACGTGCGGTCCGTCGACGACGTCGATGCGGCGCGGGTCGATCACGATCAGCTTCGCGCCTTCACGCACGCGCCGCTTCAGCCGCGAGCCGAACACCGGGTGGCCGTCGGTCGGGTTCGCGCCCATCACGACGATCACGTCGGCCTGGCCGACCGACGCGAACGTCTGCGTGCCGGCCGATTCGCCGAGCGTCGTCTTGAGGCCATAGCCCGTCGGCGAGTGGCACACGCGTGCGCAGGTGTCGACGTTGTTGTTGCCGAACGCGGCGCGCACCAGCTTCTGCACGAGGTAGGTTTCCTCGTTCGTGCAGCGCGACGACGTGATGCCGCCGATGGAATCGCGGCCGTACTTGTCCTGCAGCTTGCGGAATTGCGTTGCCGCGTAGGTGAGCGCTTCTTCCCAGCTGACTTCGCGCCACGGGTCGGTGATCTTCTCGCGGATCATCGGCTTCGTGATGCGGTCCTTGTGCGTGGCATAGCCCCATGCGAAGCGCCCTTTCACGCACGCGTGGCCCTCGTTCGCTAGGCCGTTCTTGTGCGGCGTCATGCGCACGACCTGCGTGCCCTTCATCTCGGCCTTGAACGAGCAGCCGACGCCGCAGTATGCGCAGGTCGTGACGACCGAGTGTTCGGCCTGCCCGAGTTGCACGACGGATTTTTCCTGCAGCGTGGCGGTCGGGCACGCGGCGACGCACGCGCCGCACGACACGCACTCCGATGCCATGAACGATTCGCTTTCGCCGGCGGCGACGCGCGATTCGAAGCCGCGTGCGGCGATCGTCAGCGCGAACGTGCCTTGCGTTTCCTCGCAGGCGCGCACGCAGCGGTTGCAGACGATGCACTTCGACGGGTCGTACGTGAAGTACGGGTTCGATTCGTCCTTCGTGTCCTTCAGGTGATTCGCGCCGTCGAAGCCGTAGCGCACTTCGCGCAGGCCGACCACGCCCGCCATGTCCTGCAGCTCGCAGTCGCCGTTGGCGGGGCAGGTGAGGCAGTCGAGCGGATGGTCGGAGATGTACAGCTCCATCACGTTGCGACGCAGCGACTGCAGCCGGTCCGATTGCGTGCGCACCTTCATGCCCGCTTCGGCAGGCGTCGTGCACGACGCCGGATAACCTCGGCGGCCTTCGATCTCGACGAGGCACAGCCGGCAGGAGCCGAACGGTTCGAGCGAATCGGTCGCGCAGAGCTTCGGGACGTTGACGCCGGCTTCGATCGCCGCGCGCATCACCGACGTGCCGGCCGGCACCGTGACCGGCTGGCCGTCGATTTCGAGCGTGACGTCGGTATCGGCATGACGTTGCGGCGTGCCGTAGTCGGTATCGTCGAACGGATCGCGGGCACGCGCCTGAGCGGCGCTCTTGCACGCGCATTGGCCCGAGCCGCAGCCGCCTTGGCGGACGTTGTTCGTGTCGAGGGACATGCAGGGCTCCTTCTGGGTCAGGCCGCAGCCTTGACCGGACCCGACGCGGCATGTTTGCCGGCAGCGAGCCCGAAATCTTCGGGGAAATGGTCGAGTGCGGACAGCACCGGGTAGGGTGTCATGCCGCCCATCGCGCACAGCGAACCGGCGAGCATCGTGTCGCACAGGTCGCGCAGCAGCGTGACCTGCCGCTCCGACGTATCGCCGTGGCGGATGCGTGCGATCGTCTCGACGCCGCGTGTCGATCCGATCCGGCACGGCGTGCACTTGCCGCACGACTCGATCGCACAGAACTTCATCGCGTATTCGGCGAGCTCGGCGAGGTTCGACGTGTCGTCGTGCAGCACGATGCCGCCGTGGCCGACCACCGCGCCGATCGCCGTATACGCTTCGTAGTCGAGCGGCACGTCCCACTGGTGGTCGGGCAGGTAGGTGCCGAGCGGGCCGCCCACCTGCGCGGCACGTGCGGGCCGGCCGCTGGCCGTGCCGCCGCCGAAGTCGAACAGCAGCTCGCGCAGCGTGACGCCGAACGCGAGTTCGACGAGGCCGCCGTGGCGGATGTTGCCGGCGAGCTGGAACGGCAGCGTGCCGCGCGAGCGGCCCATCCCGTAGTCGCGATAGAACGCCGCGCCGCGCGCGAAGATCACGGGCGCCGTTGCGAGCGTGATCACGTTGTTGATGACGGTCGGCTGGCCGTACAGGCCGGCGAGTGCGGGCAGCGGCGGTTTCGCACGCACGACGCCGCGCTTGCCTTCGAGCGATTCGAGCAGCGCCGTTTCCTCGCCGCACACGTAAGAGCCCGCGCCTTTCGCGACGTGCAGCTCGAACGCGTGCGCGGAGCCGAGCACGTGCTCGCCGAGCCAGCCGGCTTCACGTGCGCGGACGATCGCGGCTTCGAGCGTGGCGATCGCGTGCGGGTATTCGCTGCGCACGTAGATGTAGCCGACGGTCGCGCCGGTCGCGACGCCCGCGATGATCATCCCTTCGATCAGGCAGTACGGATCGCATTCCATGATCAGGCGGTCGGAGAAGGTGCCCGAATCGCCTTCGTCTGCATTGCAGACGATGTATTTCTGCGCGGCGCGCGCCTGCCGGACCGTGCGCCACTTGATGCCGGCCGGGAACGCTGCACCACCGCGGCCGCGCAGCCCCGATTCGATCAGCGTTTCGCACGCGGCATCGCCGTCGAGCGCGAGCGCGTTCTTCAGGCCGACGAGCCCTTCGTATCGCAGGTAGTCGTCGATCGACAGCGGGTCCGTCAGGCCGATGCGTGCGAACGTGAGGCGTTGCTGGCGCGCGAGATACGGCAGTGCATCGACGAGCCCGACAGCGCTCGGATGCGTGCCGCCTTCGAGCCAGTTCGCGTCGAACAGGGCCGGCACGTCGGCGGCCGACAGATTCGCATAGCCGACGCGGCCGGCGGCTGTGCCGACCTCGACGAGCGGCTCGAGCCACAGCAGCCCGCGCGAACCGTTGCGGACCAGTTCGATGGCGATGCCGCGGCGTTCGGCTTCCGCCTCGATCGCGGCGGCGAGCGCGTCGGCGCCGAGTGCCAGCGCGGACGAATCGCGCGGAACGTAGATGCGGGTCGTCATGCGGCCTCCGGGGTGTGAGCGGCCGCGTCGGCGAGCAGGGCGTCGAACTTCTCCGGCGTGACCTTCGCGTGCAGCACGCCATTGACCGTCATCGACGGCGACTGCGCACACAGTCCGAGGCAGTAGACCGATTCAAGCGCGACGTCACCGGGCGCATGCGCATCGGCGGCATCGCCGTGCGCTGCGTCGAACCGGCAACCCGTGCGGGCTTCCGCATGCGCGGCCAGCGCTTCGCAGCCCATGCTGCGACACGCTTCGGCGCGACACATCTGGATCGTCACGCGGGCGGGCGGTGCGGTGCGGAAGTGGTGGTAGTAAGTCAGGACGCCGTGCACTTCCGCGCGCGACAGGTTGAGTGCGCGGGCGAGCGGCGCGACGCAGCCCGGCGGCACGTAGCCCGTGTCGTCCTGGATCGCGTGCAGGATCGCCACGAGCGACCGGCCGGCGCGTGCATGGCGCTCGACAAGTGCGTCGGGCGCTTGGGAATTCGGGGACATCAGCTGTGCTCCTCCAAAGTCTCATATGTGCTCGTGATTCATATAGTGCACATTGAAACTTCGTTCTGATTGATTTTGAACAACGATAAGCGGAAGATCTGGCGGTCGCAATAGGAAATCAGAGTGCATAAATGATTCGCATCGAATGCGACGCGTATCTGACCGTACGCGACACGGAAGGTCGTGCGGCCGGCCTGTCGGATGTCGCGCCGCTGCTCGAACTCGTGGCCGACACGGGCAGCATTGCGCAGGCCGCGCAAGCGAAAGGGCTGTCCTACCGGCACGCATGGGGCATGCTCCGCGCGCTGGAGGCGTGCATCGGCGGGGAACTGATCGAAACCGCGCGCGGCAAGGGCTCGACGTTGTCGGCGCTCGGGCAGGCCGTCGTCGATGCGCAGCGCCTCGCGCGCAGCCGTCTCGACGGGAACCTGCGCACGCTGGCGGCCGAAGTGGCGAGCGACCTGAACCGGCGGCTCGCGCAGCGCGACGGCGCCGTGCGCATCCATGCGTCGCACGGCTATGCGGTCGCGACGCTCGTCTCCGCGCTCGTCGATGCGCAGGCGGCCGTCGACATCAAGTATCGCGAGAGTGTCGAGGCCGTGCAGGCGCTTGGCCGCGGCGAGTGCGACCTGGCCGGCTTCCATCTGCCGCGCGGCGCGTTTCGCGCGCGGTGCGCGCAGATCTACCGGCCGTGGCTCGACGATACGCGCCATGTGCTGATCCACCTGACACGACGTCAGCAGGGGTTGTTCATTCCGCGCGGCAACCCGAAGCAGGTTCGCGGGCTCGCGGATCTCGCGCGCAATGACATCCGCTTCGTCAACCGCCAGCCGGGGTCGGGAACGCGCATGCTGCTGGATCTCGCGCTGCGCGCGATCGGCATCGATCCAGAGCGCATCGACGGCTATGCGTCGGCCGAGCTCACGCACTCGGCGATCGCGGCGTTCGTCGCGAGCGGGATGGCCGATCTCGGCTTCGGCGTCGAGCCGGCCGCCCGTCATTTCGGGCTCGATTTCATCCCGGTCGTCGACGAAGACTATTACTTTGCATGCGAACGCGCGCGGCTCGACGCGCGGCCGCTTGCCGGTGTGCTGGCGCTGCTGCGCGATGCGCGCTTTGTCGAGCGCGTCGCGCATCTCGACGGCTACGATCCGGCTGCGTGCGGAACGCTGACGAGCATCGCGTCGGGGCTCGCCGGCGGCGACGGCGCGAGCGCGCCGGAGGGCAATTCCCGGTAACGCGGACGCAATCTAACCGCGATGCAGCAGCAGGGGATTTGCGCTACGCTTGCCGCTTGACCAACGTTCCAACAAGCACGCCGTTCAAGCGTCATCCCGCCATGAAATTTTCCGTTTCCCTCACCGCGGCAGTGTTGGCCGCGGGGCTGCTGGTCGCTGTTTCGCCGTTTGCGCTCGCGCAGAATTCGCCCGGGGTGCCCGGCGGTATCCTGAGCGAACAGTTTCGCCTGAACGAGCATCCGCAGATGCCGTTCGCGGCGTCTGCGCCGTCGCAGAAATACCAGAGCGGCAACAAATCGGCCTTGCGCCGCAAGGGCGACCTGGGCGATCCCAACGGCTGCAACCTGAAGTGTCCGATGGATAGCCGGTAACCTGGCCGACGGGCGCGTTCGCACGAGAGGCCCGCAGCACGGGTTCGACTGGCGGGTGTTGCGCTCGCACGCCGACCTGGCTGATCGGCGGCAGCCGGACTACCGTGCGATTCCGATTTTGTCCGAGCCCCGCGAAGCGTTGCCGCTTCGCGGGGCTTTTGCTTTCCGGTGAGTCGTCGTGCAATTCGATGCCGGGCGACGCAGGGATATGCGTATCGCCGGCCTGATGGGTGATTTAGGGTTAACCCGTAAATCAGCAAGGATGACTTCCAGAAACCTGCCTTATTCTTAAGCATTCACCTACATAAACTTCGGGTTGTCAGCGATGAACAAGGTGTTCACCGCGAACACAGACAAATCTGGAGGTAGGTCATCATGAAGTCGCTCGTTCAAGCTGTTGTCGTTGCTGCCGCTCTCGTTGCCCCGGTCGTGTCGTTCGCCCAGTCGGGCTCGACGATCACCCGCGCGCAGGTTCGCGCCGAACTGGTCCAGCTGCAGCAGGCAGGTTACAACTCCGCTCGCGGCGAAGATCCGCATTATCCGGAAGCGATCCAGGCTGCCACGGCTCGTGTTGCAGAGCAGCAGCGTGCCGCGCTGGCGCAAGCGCAAGGCGCCGATGCCAGCGGTTATGGCGCACAGGCGCAGGGCGCATCGGCAGCGGGTTCGCGTGCAATGGGCGTGCGTCCGGCCACCGCTGAAGAAATGAAGTCGCTGTATCGCGGCAGCTGAACCGCGTATCGCCCGGTGTGCGTGAATGCCGGGTGCGACGACGCGTCGCGCCTGGCGGCGTAGCACCCGGGCCGGCCGCTGCCCGGCGCGATCGATGCGTGCGCGGGCAAGGCAGGATATCCGTCACCTCCTGTCGCCGGAAGTCCGGTGGCATTCCGCCCGGCCCGCCCGTGGCCGGGCGCTTTTTCGAAAGAAGGGGGTGAGTGCGTTTTGCCGGCAACAAAAAACCCCGCAGACTTGCGTCATGCGGGGTTCGTGCGGCGAGCGCGGAATTTGGTGGAGGCGGCGGGAATCGAACCCGCGTCCAGAAGCGCTCCACGACTAGTTCTACATGTTTAGTTCAGTCATTTGATTTAACCGCAGCGACGCGGACGAACACGCTGCACTACGGCGATTCGCTAGGTTTTCGACCCTGGCGTCGCGACGCCGACAGGGCTTAACTGACGTAAATGACCTCTGGCGGTATTGCTACCGGTCTTGCGACACTAGCCCGTCAGTGAACTAGGCAGAGGACGGCGGCCGTTAGGCTGCCAGTGCGAACGTATCGTCGTTTGCAGTTACGATTTTCCCATTGATTAACGAGGTGACGGGTCCTCGACATGCCCTAGCCGCTTCACAACCCCTGTCGAAACCAGGTCGCCCCCGCGGATAAGATCAACCATTATAGCCCAACATCGCGCAGCAGTTCGCGCAGTTGCTGCGTCGTGTCGACGAGATGCTGCGCTTGCCAGTCGGCCGGTGCGGCGCCATCGCCGCAATAGCCGTACGCCGCCGCGACCGTCGCCATGCCGGCGGCGCTGCCGGCTTGGATGTCGCGCAGGTCGTCGCCGACGTAGACGATGCGCGCAGGTGCGAGCGTCAATTGGTCGGCCGCATGCAGCAGCGGGGCCGGGTGCGGTTTCGAGTGCGGCGTTGTGTCGCCCCCGACGACGCAGGCGGCGCGCGGCGCGAGGCCGAGCAGGTCGACGAGCGGCGCCGTGAGCCGCATTGCCTTGTTCGTGACGATGCCCCAGCGCACGCCACGCGCGTCCAGTTCGTCGAGCACGTCGCCGATGCCGGGGAACAGCGTCGTATGCACGCACAGATCCGTCGCGTAGTTGGCCAGGAACTCGTCGCGCATCGCTTCGTAACCGGGCGTGTGCGGATCGATGCCGAACGCGCCGCCGAGCAGGCCGCGCGCGCCGGCCGAGGCCAGCGGCCGCAGCACGTCGAGCGGTGTTTCTGGCAGGTCGCGCATGCGTTGCATCTTGTTGACGGCAGCCGCGAGATCAGGGGCCGTGTCGGCGAGCGTGCCGTCCAGGTCGAACAGCACGGCATCGCAGTGCAGCAGGCGCGGTTCGTCGAATGCAGCCCGCGCGGTCGAGAGGGGAGTCGTCATGCCGGTTGGAGGGTCACGCGCCGCGACGGCACGCGACGAGGTAGTTGATGTCGGCGTCGTTCGACAGCGCGAAGCGCTTGCCGATCGGGTGATACGTGATGCCCTTGATCTCCACGATGTGCAGATCCGTTGCCCGCACGAAGCCGGCCAGTTCCGACGGACGGATGAAGCGCGCGTAGTCGTGCGTGCCCTTCGGCAGCATTTGCGCGATGTATTCCGCGCCGATCACGGCGAACAGGTAAGCCTTCAGGTTGCGGTTCAGCGTCGAGAAGAACACCCAGCCACCCGGCTTCACGAGCGTCGCGCAGGCGGCGACGATATCGCCGGGCGACGGCACGTGCTCGAGCATCTCCATGCACGTGACGACATCGTAGGTGCCCGGTTCGCGCGCGGCGATCGCTTCGGCTGCGATGGCCTCGTAATCGACCGAGATGCCGCTTTCGAGACTGTGCAGGTCGGCGACGCCGAGTGCTTCGGTCGACAGGTCGATGCCTTTCACCTGCGCGCCGAGTCCGGCCATTGATTCGGACAGGATGCCGCCGCCGCAGCCGATGTCGAGTGCGCGCTTGCCGGCGAGGTGCGCATGCGCATCGATCCAGCCGAGCCGGACCGGGTTCAGGTCGTGCAGCGGCTTGAATTCGGCATTCGGATCCCACCACCGATGGGCAAGGTCGCTGAATTTCTGGAGTTCGTGCGGATCGGCGTTGGTCATGTCGGCAAACGGGCTACGGGAGGAGGGCGGTGCTGCGATTCGTCAGCCCCGAGTATATAAGAAGCGGACGAGCGGCGAAGCGGCGAGCGCCTGGACGAGCGTCAAAGAAAAAGCCCCGCCGGAGCGGGGCTTTGAAGCAGTCGAAAACCGCGGCTTAGTTTGCCGGAACGGTCGTCTTCTGGACTTCTTGCGTACCGACCACTTCGACTTCCACGCGGCGGTCCGGTGCGAGGCAGGCGATGAGTTGCTTGCGGTTCTTCTGGTTGCAGCCAGTCGTAACCGGGTTGCGCTTGCCCTTGCCTTCCGTGTAGATCTTGTTGGCCGGCACACCCTTGCTGACCAGGTACGACTTCACGGCTTGCGCACGGCGCAGCGACAGACGGTCGTTGTACTTGTCCGAACCGATGCGGTCCGTGTAGCCCGTTGCGACGACCACTTCCGTGTTCATGCCCTGGATCTTCGACGACAGTTCGTCCAGCTTTTGCTTGCCCAGCGGCTTGAGCGTTGCCTTGTCGAAGTCGAACAGTGCGTCAGCTTGATACGTGATCTTCTGGCTCGTGATTGCCGGAGCGACCGGAGCGACCGGAGCCGGTGCCGGTGCCTGGGCGACCAGTGCGCCATCGCACTTAGCGTTGGCGGTGGCCGGCGTCCAGAACGCATCGCGCCAGCAGAGCTCGTTCGTGCCGTTCATCCACACCCATTCGCCCGTGCCGTTCACCCAGTTGTCATTGACGGCTTGACGCGACGCCGGCACCGACTGTGCCGAAGCGGATGCAGCCATAACTGCGGTAGCTGCAATGAACGCGAGCTTTGAAAGTTTATTCATATTTCTCCTCTCGAAATTGAGATTACCGCAGGTTTACTGCGAGCCTGTTGACGGTGACAAGTCATACATTGCTCGAAGTATAACATTGGTGCGGCACAAAAAACGCGGCACCGCTCTGTGTAGACTTCGAGCAGCGTCTAACTTTCAGTGCGTTGGCATTTTGCCATATCGTTCCCTTCCTACGAAAAAAAATCCTCCCCACCCCAAGATCGCTTCAACTTTGTGGTGCATGCGCAACACCGACCTGCCGTAACTTTTAGAGATTGTCAAGAGTGTGGCGGCGAAATTGCGCGATTGCGTGCAGTTGTTTACTTGTGCGCGTGAAACGCGGCGGGTGCGATTGCCTGCGACGTCGAGTCGCGCGCGATTTCAGCCGATGATTTCGCCGATTCGTCGTGGCCGCGATTTTTGCTGTTTACATATAGAGGGGGAGGCGGATTGGCGGCTGATGGGCGCATGTTAGAATCTCGCGTTGCGTTGCGCATGCAGCGCCCACGCGAAAGGCGTTCGCCGTCTTCGCTCCGAAACGATACGGATACATGGATCAATTCGCCAAAGAGACCCTGCCCACCTCCCTAGAGGAGGAAATGCGCCGTTCGTATCTCGATTACGCGATGAGCGTGATCGTCGGACGTGCCCTCCCGGATGTCCGCGATGGCCTGAAACCCGTGCATCGGCGCGTGTTGTTCGCGATGCACGAACTGAACAACGACTGGAACCGCGCGTACAAGAAGTCGGCGCGTATCGTCGGTGACGTGATCGGTAAATATCACCCTCACGGCGACACGGCGGTCTACGACACGATCGTGCGGATGGCGCAGGACTTCTCACTGCGCTACATGCTGATCGACGGGCAGGGCAACTTCGGCTCGATCGACGGCGACAATGCCGCGGCGATGCGTTACACCGAAATTCGCATGGCGAAGATCGGCCACGAGCTGCTCGCCGACATCGACAAGGAAACGGTCGATTTCGAGCCGAACTACGACGGCAACGAAATGCAGCCGTCGGTCCTGCCGTCGCGCATCCCGAACCTGCTGATCAACGGCTCGTCGGGAATCGCGGTCGGCATGGCGACCAACATCCCGCCACACAACCTGAACGAAGTCGTCGACGCGTGCCAGCATCTGCTCGGCAACCCGGAAGCGACGATCGACGAGCTGATCGAGATCATCCCGGCGCCGGATTTCCCGACGGCCGGCATCATCTACGGCGTCGCCGGCGTGCGCGACGGCTATCGCACCGGGCGCGGCCGCGTCGTGATGCGCGCGGCCACGCACTTCGAGGAGATCGACCGCGGCCAGCGGATGGCGATCATCGTCGACGAGCTGCCGTACCAGGTGAACAAGCGCTCGCTGCTCGAGCGGATCGCCGAGCTCGTCAACGAGAAGAAGCTCGAAGGCATCTCCGACATCCGCGACGAGTCGGACAAGAGCGGCATGCGTGTCGTGATCGAGCTCAAGCGCGGTGAAGTGCCGGAAGTGGTGCTGAACAACCTGTACAAGGCGACGCAGCTGCAGGATACGTTCGGCATGAACATGGTCGCGCTCGTCGACGGCCAGCCGAAGCTGCTGAACCTGAAGGAAATCCTGCAGTGCTTCCTGTCGCATCGACGCGAAGTGCTGACGCGCCGCACGATCTACGAACTGCGCAAGGCCCGCGAACGCGGCCACGTGCTCGAAGGTCTCGCGGTCGCGCTCGCGAACATCGACGAGTTCATCGCGATCATCAAGGCCGCGCCGACGCCGCCGATCGCGAAGGCGGAGTTGATGGCGAAGCCGTGGGATTCGTCGCTCGTGCGCGAGATGCTCACGCGTGCCGAGAGCGAGAACGCGGCGGCCGGCGGCCGCTCCGCGTACCGCCCGGAAGGCCTGAACCCGGCGTTCGGCATGCAGGCCGACGGGCTGTACCGCCTGTCCGACACGCAGGCCCAGGAAATCCTGCAGATGCGTCTGCAGCGCCTGACCGGCCTCGAGCAGGACAAGATCATCGGCGAGTACCGCGAAGTGATGGCACAGATCGCCGACCTGCTGGACATCCTCGCGCGCCCCGAGCGGATCACGACGATGATCGGCGAGGAACTGACCTCGGTGAAGGCCGAGTTCGGCGATGCGCGCCGCTCGAAGATCGAGCTGAACGCGACCGAGCTGAACACCGAGGATCTGATCACGCCGCAGGACATGGTCGTCACGATGTCGCATGCGGGCTACGTGAAGTCGCAGCCGCTGTCCGAGTACCGAGCGCAGAAGCGCGGCGGTCGCGGCAAGCAGGCGACGCAGATGAAGGAAGACGACTGGATCGAGACGCTGTTCATCGCGAACACGCACGACTACATCCTGTGCTTCTCGAACCGCGGCCGCGTGTACTGGGTCAAGGTCTATGAAGTGCCGCAGGGCTCGCGCAACTCGCGCGGCCGCCCGATCGTCAACATGTTCCCGCTGCAGGAAGGCGAGAAGATCAACGTCGTGCTGCCGGTCAAGGAATTCTCGGCCGACAAGTTCATCTTCATGGCAACGTCGCTCGGCACCGTGAAGAAGACGCCGCTCGAGGCATTCAGCCGTCCGATGAAGAAGGGCATCATCGCGGTCGGCCTCGACGAAGGCGACTACCTGATCGGTGCGTCGATCACCGACGGCGCGCACGACGTGATGCTGTTCTCGGACTCCGGCAAGGCCGTGCGCTTCGACGAGAACGACGTGCGTCCGATGGGGCGCGAGGCGCGCGGTGTGCGCGGCATGCAGCTGGAAGACGGGCAGCAGGTCATCGCGATGCTGGTTGCCGGCAGCGAGGAGCAGACGGTGCTCACCGCGACCGAGAACGGTTACGGCAAGCGCACGCCGATCACCGAGTACACGCGTCACGGTCGCGGCACGAAGGGTATGATCGCGATCCAGACGTCCGAGCGCAACGGCAAGGTCGTGGCTGCCACGCTCGTCGATGCCGAGGATCAGATCATGCTGATCACGACGGCCGGCGTGTTGATTCGCACCCGTGTTTCCGAGATTCGCGAGATGGGGCGCGCCACGCAAGGTGTTACACTCATCAGTCTCGATGAGGGTACGAAGCTCTCTGGCCTGCAGCAGATCGCCGAGGCCGAAGAGGGAGAGGGCGAAGCCGACGAGGCGTCGGACGGCGAAGCCTGAAGAACGGATGAGACTCTGGCCGCCGCGGGCGAAAAGCGCCGCGGCCGGCGAGCAACCATTCATATTTCCAAAAGGGAGTGATGATGCAAAAGCAATTCAAGCAACTGGTTCTGCTGGCTGCACTGGTGCCGACGTTCGCGATGGCGCAAGCGCTGTCGAATTCCGCACCGGCAGCTCCGGCGGCAGCTGCGCCGATCGACGCCGACAAGAAGGCAGCGATCAAGGATCTGCTCGACGCGATCGACGCGCCGAAGCTCGTGTCGGCAATCGGCAACAGCGCCGAAATGCAGGCCAAGCAACTCGTCCCGGCGATCCTGTCGGACGCACTGTCGGAAAACAAGACGCTGAACGACAAGCAGAAGCAGGCTGCCGTTCCGACGCTGCAGAAGAACGCGGTGCCGAAGCTGGTTGACGGCGCAGGCAAGGTGTTCGGCACGCAGCAGTTCCAGAGCGACGCGATGTCGGCTCAGTACGACGCGTACGCGAAGTACTACAGCACGTCGGAGATCAAGGATCTGACGACGTTCTACAAGAGCCCGACGGGCCGCAAGTTCATCCAGGTTCAGGACCAGGTCGGTCGCGACGTGGTCAACGGCCTGATGCAGAAGTACATGCCGCAAGCTATCCAGGCAACGCGCACGCAGGCTGACAAGGAAGTCGCAGCAGTCAAGCCGGGCAAGTAAAGCCGTCGGGGTACGCCCCCGGCCGTTCGGCCGGGTTTGGCGGGAGCCAGACGACAGTGCGATAATGGCCGTTTGCGCGCGAGCGCAAGCGGCCATTTCTTTTCTGGCGCGTTCTGCCGGCGGCGAGCCGGTCGCGTCCCTCCGAGGTTTTCACGATGCGCGTCTTTAATTTCTCCGCCGGCCCCGCGGCGATGCCCGAGGAAGTGCTGCGACAAGCGGCCGACGAAATGCTCGACTGGCACGGCAGCGGCATGAGCGTGATGGAGATGAGCCATCGCGGCAAGGAATTCATGTCGATCCACGAGGCCGCGCTGACCGACCTGCGCGACCTGCTCGGCGTGCCGGCCAGTCACCGGATCCTGTTCCTGCAGGGCGGCGGCATCGCGGAAAACGCGATCGTACCGATGAACCTGCTCGGGTCGCGCACGACGGCCGACTTCGTCGTCACGGGCTCGTGGTCGCAGAAATCGTTCAACGAGGCGAGGAAATACGGCACGCCCCATCTCGCCGCAACCGGCAAGACGGAAGACGGCTTCACGCGTGCGCCCGCGCGCGCCGAATGGCAGCTGTCGGACGATCCGGCCTACGTGCATCTGTGTACCAACGAGACGATCGACGGCGTCGAGACGTTCGAGATTCCCGATCTCGGCGACGTACCGCTGGTTGCTGATGTCTCGTCGCACATCCTGTCGCGTCCGATGGACGTCGCGAAGTACGGCGTGCTGTTCGGCGGCGCGCAGAAGAACATCGGGATGGCCGGCGTGACGCTCGTGATCGTGCGCGAGGATCTGCTCGACCGCGCGCTGTCGATCTGCCCGTCCGCGTTCGAGTGGAAGACCATCGCGGCGAACAACTCGCTGTACAACACGCCGCCCACCTACGCGATCTATATCGCGGGCCTGGTGTTCCAGTGGCTGAAGCGGCAGGGTGGCCTCGAAGCGATCGAGGCCCGCAATATCGAAAAAGCGAAGCTGCTCTACGACACGATCGATGCGAGCAGTTTCTATCTGAACAAGGTCGAGCCGGCAGCACGTTCGCGGATGAACGTGCCGTTTTTCCTGGCCGACGAAACGCGCAACGAAGACTTCCTTGCCGGCGCAAAGGCGCGCGGGCTGCTGCAGCTGAAGGGCCACAAGTCCGTCGGCGGCATGCGGGCGTCGATCTACAACGCGGTGCCGCTCGAGGGCGTGAAAGCGCTCGTCGAGTACATGAAGGACTTCGAGCAGCGCGGCGCCTGACGGCGGCGCTGTTCAAACAGCACGGCAAAACGCATGGACGACGAACTGAATTCCCGCCTGAAACCGCTGCGCGATCGCATCGATGCGATCGACGCGCAGCTGATCGCGCTCCTCAACCAGCGCGCCGCGGTGGCGCTGGAGGTGGGCGAGGTCAAGAAGCATTTCAACGCGCCGGTGTTCCGGCCGGAGCGCGAGCTGCAAGTGATCGCGCGGCTGCAGGACATGAGCGCGGGGCCGCTCGAGAGCGAGCACATCAGCGCGATCTGGCGCGAGATCATGGCCGCGAGCCGCGCGCTCGAGCAGACGATCCACGTCGCGTTCCTCGGGCCGGTCGGCACGTATAGCGAGCAGGCGATGCTCGAGTATTTCGGCCAGTCGATCGAGGGGCTGCCGTGCCCGTCGATCGACGAGGTGTTCCGCTCGGTCGAGGCCGGCGCATCCGCGTTCGGTATCGCGCCGGTCGAGAATTCGACCGAAGGTGCCGTCTCGCGCACGCTCGATCTGCTGCTGCAGACGCAGCTGCTGATCAGCGGCGAACTCGCGCTGCCGATCCATCACAACCTGTTGACGCAGAGCGGCACGCTCGACGGCGTGAAACGCGTCTGCGCACACGCGCAGGCGCTGGCGCAATGCCAGCAGTGGCTTGCGGCAAATGCGCCGCAGCTCGAGCGGCAGGCGGTGGCGAGCAACGCGGAGGCCGCGCGTCTCGCGGCGGCCGATCCGACCGTCGCGGCGATCGCGGGCGACCGCGCAGCCGCACACTACGGCTTGCAGATCGCGTTCTCGCTGATCCAGGACGATCCGCACAACCGCACGCGCTTCGTGATCATCGGCAAGCAGCCGGCCGGACAGAGCGGTCACGACCAGACGTCGCTGATCGTGTCGGTGAAGAACGAGCCGGGCGCCGTGTTCAAGCTGCTCGAGCCGCTCGCGCGGCATGGCGTGTCGATGACGCGCTTCGAGTCGCGTCCGGCGCGCGTCGGCACGTGGGAGTACTACTTCTACATCGACATCGAAGGGCACCGGGACGATGCGTCGGTTGCGGCCGCGCTCGCGGAACTCGGCCAGAAGGCCGCGTTCCTGAAGATACTCGGTTCGTATCCGCGCGCACGCTGATGCGTGGCGGCCCGTCGCCTGTTTGCGCAGGCGTTGGGGCCGGGCGGGCAGGGCAGGCCGATCGGCGCTGCCGAAGGCGGGTTCGGGCGGCATCCGGCGCAGGTTGCGCCGGCTGCGGGCCCGTTGCCCGGAATCTGGAATTCCGCGTGCGGGGCGTCGTCCTGTGCGCGTAACTTGGCTCTTGTCGTGTCAGGCTTTGCATTCAACAAACTGGTCATCTTCGGCGTCGGCCTGATCGGCGGATCGCTGGCCCGCGCGCTGCGCGAGCGCGCGCCGGGCGGCGCGGGCGAGGTTGTCGGCGTGGGGCGTTCACGTACTTCGGTCGAGCGTGCGCTCGCACTCGGCGTGATCGACCGCGCGGCGGCGCTCGACGACGATGCGCAATTGCGCGACGCACTGGCTGGCGCCGATCTGGTGCTGCTGGCCGCACCCGTCGCGCAAACGGGCCCGTTGCTCGCGCGCATCGCGCCGTGGCTTGAAGCGACGACAATCGTCACCGATGCGGGCAGTACCAAGTCCGATGTCGTCGCGGCCGCGCGCGCAGCGCTCGGCGCACGGATCGCGCAGTTCGTGCCGGGGCACCCGATCGCCGGTCGCGAGTCGAGCGGCGTCGAGGCCGCGTTACCGGATCTGTACGTCGGCCGTAACGTCGTGTTGTGCCCGCTGCCGGAGAACGCACCCGAATGGGTCGCGCGGATCGACGCGATGTGGCGCGCAACGGGCGCCGATGTGCGCACGATGAGCACGGAGCAGCACGATCGCGTGTTTGCGTCGATCAGCCATCTGCCGCACGTGCTGTCATTCGCGCTCGTCGAGCAGATCCTCGGCGAGGCCGACGCGGAGCTGAAATTTTCGTATGCGGCGGGCGGCTTCCGCGATTTCACGCGCATCGCAGCGTCGAGTCCGGAGATGTGGCGCGACGTGTGCGTCGCGAACCGCGCGGCGCTGCTCGATGAACTCGATGGCTACACGCGTGTGCTCACGCGGCTGCGTGCGGCGATCGACGCCGGCGACGGCGCGGCGCTCGAAGCGGTGTTCACGCGCTCGCGTGCCGCACGCAAGGCATGGCAGGAGCGCGGCGGCGCGCCCGCTGCCGAACCGGTCAAGAAATAACAGGACGATTCCCATGGACTACCTCGATCTCGGCCCGTACTCCAGCGCTTCGGGCACCGTGCGCCTGCCCGGCTCGAAGAGCATTTCGAACCGCGTGCTGCTGCTCGCGGCGCTCGCCGAAGGCGAAACGACGATCACCAACCTGCTCGACTCCGACGACACGCGCGTGATGCTCGACGCTCTCGGCAAGCTCGGCGTGAAGCTCGCGCGCGACGGCGACACCTGCGTGGTCACCGGCACGCGCGGCGCATTCACCGCGAAGACGGCCGATCTGTTCCTCGGCAACGCGGGCACGGCCGTGCGGCCGCTGACCGCCGCGCTCGCCGTGAACGGCGGCGATTATCGCGTGCACGGCGTGCCGCGCATGCACGAGCGGCCGATCGGCGATCTCGTCGACGGCTTGCGACAAATCGGCGCGCAGATCGACTACGAGCTGAACGAAGGCTACCCGCCGCTGCGGATCAAGCCCGCGAACATTTCCGTCGACGCGCCGATCCGCGTGCGTGGCGACGTGTCGAGCCAGTTCCTCACGGCACTGCTGATGACGCTGCCGCTCGTGAAGGCAAAGGACGGCAAGATCGTCGTCGAGGTCGACGGCGAACTGATCTCGAAGCCGTACATCGACATCACCATCCGGCTGATGGAGCGCTTCGGCGTGACCGTCGAGCGCGACGGCTGGCAGCGCTTCGTCGTGCCCGCCGGCGTCCGCTACCGTTCGCCGGGCCGGATCATGGTCGAGGGTGATGCGTCGTCCGCATCGTACTTCCTCGCGGCCGGCGCGCTTGGCGGCGGCCCGCTGCGCGTCGAAGGCGTGGGGCGCGCGAGCATCCAGGGCGATGTCGGCTTCGCGAACGCGCTGATGCAGATGGGCGCGAACGTGACGATGGGCGACGACTGGATCGACGTGCGCGGCATCGGCCACGACCACGGCAAGCTCGAGCCGATCGACATGGACTTCAACCTGATCCCCGATGCGGCGATGACCATCGCGGTCGCGGCGTTGTTCGCGAACGGCACGAGCACGCTGCGCAACATCGCGAGCTGGCGCGTGAAGGAAACCGACCGCATCGCCGCGATGGCGACCGAGTTGCGCAAGGTCGGCGCGATCATCGAGGAAGGCCCTGACTACCTCGTCGTCACGCCGCCGGAAAAGCTCACGCCGAACGCGGCGATCGACACCTACGACGATCACCGGATGGCGATGTGCTTCTCGCTCATCAGCCTCGGCGGCGTGCCCGTGCGGATCAACGATCCGAAGTGCGTCGGCAAGACGTTCCCCGACTATTTCGACCGCTTCGCCGCGCTCGCCAAAGCCTGACCCCACTGTTCTGATGAAATCGACCCGCCCCTTTCACCCGACCCCCGTCATCACGATCGACGGCCCGACTGCTTCCGGCAAGGGCACCGTCGCCGCGCTCGTCGCCGCGCATCTTGGCTTCCACTTGCTCGACAGCGGCGCGCTGTACCGGCTCGCCGCGCTCGCGAGCGTGCGCTACGGCATCGAGGCGGAGGACATCGACGCGCTGGTGAAGCTGATCGACGATCTCCACATCACGTTCCGCGAAGGCTGCGCGCAGCTCGACGGCGTCGATGTGTCGAACGACATCCGCGCCGAGGCGGTCGGCAACCGCGCATCGGCGATTGCCGTGCACGGGCCGGTGCGCACCGCGCTCGTCGCGCGCCAGCGCGCGTTCCGCAAGACGCCGGGCCTCGTTGCAGACGGGCGCGACATGGGTACCGTGATCTTCCCGGACGCCGTGCTGAAGGTGTTCCTGACGGCCAGCGCCGAGGCGCGCGCGACCAGGCGGCATAAGCAATTGATGCAAAAAGGTTTTTCTGCTAATATAGATGACTTGCTCCGGGATCTTCGTGAACGTGATGCGCGCGACAGCAATCGCGCGGCCGCGCCGCTGAAGCCGGCGGCAGATGCCAAGCTGCTCGATACGTCGGCGCTTTCGGTCGATGAAGCCGTCGACCAGGTGCTGCAGTGGTACCGGGCGCTCGGCCAGCCCGCCTGAGAAGGCGGGCAGCGGTAGGTGCTCCGCGCGTAAGTGCGAAGCGTGTTTCGAACCCTTAACCCCGTGTGGACTTCGATCTGGCCCTTTCAGCCTGCCATTCCGGCCGGCGTGGCACAGCGATCCATGCACAATCAGATTTTTATGTCCGACCTGCAAACCTCTACCCCGAATACTGAATCTTTCGCGGCTCTGTTCGAAGAGTCGCTGACCCGCCAAGACATGCGCGCCGGCGAAGTGATTTCCGCCGAAGTCGTGCGCGTCGACCACAACTTCGTGGTCGTCAATGCAGGCCTGAAGTCCGAGGCTTACATTCCGATCGAGGAATTCCTGAACGATCAGGGCGAGGTTGAGGTGCAGTCGGGCGATTTCGTGTCCGTCGCAATCGACGCACTCGAAAACGGCTACGGCGACACGATCCTGTCGCGCGACAAGGCGAAGCGCCTTGCATCGTGGCTGTCGCTGGAAAAGGCGCTCGACAACAACGAGCTCGTCACCGGCACGATCACCGGCAAGGTGAAGGGCGGCATGACCGTGATGGTCAACGGCATCCGCGCGTTCCTGCCGGGTTCGCTGGTCGACACGCGTCCGGTCAAGGACACGACCCCGTACGAAGGCAAGACGCTCGAGTTCCGCGTGATCAAGCTCGATCGCAAGCGTAACAACGTCGTGCTGTCGCGTCGTGCAGTGATCGAAGCAACCCAAGGCGAAGAGCGCGCGAAGCTGCTCGAGACGCTGAAGGAAGGCGCGATCGTCAACGGCGTGGTCAAGAACATCACCGACTACGGCGCGTTCGTCGACCTCGGCGGCATCGACGGCCTGCTGCACATCACCGACATCGCATGGCGTCGTGTGCGTCACCCGAGCGAAGTCCTGTCGGTTGGCCAGGAAGTCACCGCGAAGATCCTCAAGTTCGACCAGGAGAAGAACCGCGTCTCGCTGGGCATCAAGCAACTGGGCGACGATCCGTGGGAAGGCATCTCGCGCCGTTACCCGTCGGGCACGCGCCTGTTCGGCAAGGTCACGAACATCACCGACTACGGCGCATTCGTCGAAGTGGAATCGGGCATCGAAGGCCTCGTCCACGTGTCGGAAATGGACTGGACCAACAAGAACGTTGCTCCGTCGAAGGTTGTCCAGCTGGGCGACGAAGTCGAAGTCATGGTCCTCGAGATCGACGAAGACCGCCGTCGTATCAGCCTCGGCATGAAGCAGTGCAAGCCGAATCCGTGGGATGACTTCAGCCGCAACTTCAAGAAGGGCGACAAGATCACGGGCGCAATCAAGTCGATCACCGACTTCGGCGTGTTCATCGGTCTGCCGGGCGGCATCGACGGCCTGGTCCACCTGTCGGACCTGTCGTGGAGCGAAGCTGGCGAAGAGGCTGTTCGCAAGTACAAGAAGGGCGACGAAGTCGAAGCAATCGTGCTCGGTATCGACGTCGAGAAGGAACGTATTTCGCTCGGCATCAAGCAGCTCGAAGGCGATCCGTTCAGCAACTACGTTGCAATGAACGACAAGGGCTCGATCGTCGACGGCGTCGTGAAGACGGTCGATGCGAAGGGTGCGGTCGTTACGCTGACGGGCGACATCGAAGGCTACCTGCGTGCATCGGAAATCTCGCAGGATCGCGTCGAAGACGCACGCAACGTGCTGAAGGAAGGCGACAAGGTCAACGCGATGGTGATCAACATCGATCGCAAGTCGCGCGGCATCAACCTGTCGATCAAGGCGAAGGATTCGGCCGAACAACAGGAAGCGATCCGCGGCCTGCAGTCGGACTCCAGCGCTGCTGCGACCGGTACGACCAACCTCGGCGCGCTGCTGAAGGCGAAGCTCGACGGCCAGAACCAGTAAGCCTCACGAGGTCTGCTGAAGTATGACCAAATCCGAGTTGGTCGCGCAGCTGGCATCGCGATTTCCGCAACTTGTCCTCAAGGATGCGGATTTCGCGGTGAAAACGATGCTCGATGCGATGTCCGACGCCCTGGCGAAAGGGCATCGCATTGAAATTCGGGGTTTCGGCAGCTTTGGCCTCAACCGTCGCCCGGCGCGCGTCGGACGCAACCCGAAGTCAGGAGAGAAAGTGCAGGTGCCCGAGAAGTTCGTGCCGCACTTCAAGCCTGGCAAGGAATTGCGCGAACGCGTCGACGGCCGCGCCGGTGAACCGCTGAAGGCTGATGATCCGGACGACGAGCGTTAAGCGTCATCCGGTTTGCCCGGAACCCATCCGGCGAAGGCTGAAAAGAAAAGCGCCCCTTGCGGGCGCTTTTTTCATTTCCGGCGATCGCCGCGCGACGGATGCGCGCAGGATCTGCGCAGCCGCGGAAACGCATCCTTTACAATACGGGTCGATTCGGCGCGACGAAGGGGAGTCGCGCGCCGCGGCAAACCTCAACAAAGAGAGGGCTTCATGAAGTTTATCGTCTGGCTGATCCGGGTATTGGTGTTCGTACTGCTGCTGGTGCTTGCGCTGGCCAATACGCAAACCGCGACGCTGAATTTCGTTGCCGGCTATTCATGGCAAGCGCCGCTGATCCTGATCGGCCTGGCGTTCTTCGCCGTGGGGCTGCTGGCCGGCTTGCTGTCCGCGCTGCCTTCGATCTTCCGCCTGCGTCTCGAGAACGGGCGCCTGAAGCGCGATCTGCGTGCGGCGCGCGAAACGCCGGCCGTCATCGACCAGCCGCCGATGCCGCCCGTCATTTAACACGGACGCCGCGCGATCATCGCGCGGTTTTCGTCTCTGCTTCGATATTTCGCATGGATCTGGATTTCTGGTGGTTGCTCGCGATTCCGGTCGCGTTCGCGCTTGGTTGGGCGGCGTCTCGCTACGACCTGAAGAATCTCCTGTCGGAGAGTGCCAACCTGCCGCGATCGTATTTTCGCGGCCTGAATTTTCTGTTGAACGAACAACCCGACAAGGCGATCGATGCGTTCATCGAGGTCGCCAAGCTCGATCCCGAGACGGTCGAGCTGCACTTCGCGCTCGGCAACCTGTTTCGCCGCCGGGGCGAGACCGATCGCGCGATCCGCGTGCACCAGAACCTGCTGAGCCGCACGGACCTGCCGGTCAACGAGCGCGATCACGCGCTGTACGAGCTTGGCCAGGACTTCCTGAAGGCCGGGTTGCTGGATCGTGCCGAAGAGGCGTTTCACAAGCTCGCCGACGGCGATTACGCGCTCGGTGCGCAGCGGGCGCTGCTGACGATCTACGAGATCGAGAAGGACTGGAACAAATCGATCGATACGGCGAAGCGCATCGAGTCGATGAGCGACAAGCCGCTCGGCGTCGAAATTGCCCAGTTCCACTGCGAACTCGCTCAGGACGCGCTGCAGCGCAAGAACGCGATAGCGGCCGCCGAACAACTGCGCCTGGCGCTGACCGTGAACCCGCAGAACGTTCGCGCGACGGTGCTGTCCGGCGACGCGGCGGAAGCCGAGGGCAACCACGCGGCCGCGATCGAGTACTGGAAGCGCGTCGAAGCGCAGAATCCTGCGTATCTGCCGCTCGTCGCCGACAAGCTGATGAAGGCGTATGTCGCGCTCGGCAAGAATGTCGAAGGCGCCGAGCTGCTGATGGGGTATATCGACCGCTATCCGTCGAACGACCTGCTCGACATCGCGTACCAGCACATTGCGGGGTTGCGTGGCCAGGACGCGGCGCACACGCTCGCGCGCACGCAGATGGAGAAGTCGCCGAACCTGTCGGGGATGCTGCATCTGCTCGACGCGCAAATTGCGGCGGCCGACGAACCGCGTCGTAAGGAACTTGAAATGATGCGTGCGCTGATCAAGCAGCGCACGAAGAATCTGCCGCGGTATACGTGCCAGAATTGCGGTTTCCGGGCACGGCTCTTCTATTGGCAGTGCCCAGGATGCAGCGGCTGGGAAACCTATGCGCCGCGCCGCGTCGAACCTGCGATGCCGGGCTGATCCCGGCACGCGGAGCCAACGCGCTGCGGTTGCCGCCGGGCTCGTCCCGGCGGCCAAGTTAGTCAATTACCGGGAAGTACCGGAACATCTATGAAAATCACCATCATCGGCACCGGCTATGTCGGTCTCGTCACGGGCGCCTGCCTCGCGGAGATCGGTCACGACGTCTTCTGTCTCGACGTCGATCAGCGCAAGATCGACATCCTGAACAACGGCGGGATGCCGATTCACGAACCGGGGCTGCTGGACATCATCGCGCGCAACCGCGCGGCGGGGCGCCTGCGCTTCTCGACCGATATCGAGGCGAGCGTCGCGCACGGCGAGATCCAGTTCATCGCCGTCGGCACGCCGCCCGACGAGGACGGCTCGGCCGACCTGCAGTATGTGCTCGAAGCCGCACGCAACATCGGCCGCCACATGACGAGCTTCAAGGTGATCGTCGACAAGTCGACCGTGCCGGTCGGCACCGCGCAGCGCGTGCGCGGCGTGGTCGACGAGGCGCTTGCCGCCCGCGGTCTGGCAGGCAGCGTCGCGCATCGCTTCTCGGTCGTGTCGAATCCGGAGTTCCTGAAGGAAGGCGCCGCGGTCGAAGACTTCATGCGTCCGGACCGGATCATCATCGGCGTCGACGGCGACGAGACGGGCACGATCGCGCGCGAGAAGATGAAGAAGCTTTACGCGCCGTTCAATCGCAACCACGAGCGCACGATCTACATGGACGTGCGTTCGGCCGAATTCGCGAAATACGCGGCGAACGCGATGCTCGCAACGCGCATCTCGTTCATGAACGAGATGTCGAATCTGGCCGACAAGGTCGGCGCCGACATCGAGGCCGTGCGCCGCGGGATCGGCTCCGATCCGCGCATCGGCTACCACTTCCTGTACGCCGGCGTCGGCTACGGCGGCTCGTGCTTCCCGAAGGACGTTCAGGCGCTGATTCGCACGGCCGGTGAGAATGGCCAGCCGCTGCGCATCCTGGAGGCCGTCGAGGCGGCCAACCATGCGCAGAAGGACGTGCTGATCAGCAAGATCGAGCAGCGCTTCGGCGCCGACCTGACCGGTCGCGAGTTCGCGGTCTGGGGCCTGGCGTTCAAGCCGAACACCGACGACATGCGCGAGGCGCCGAGCCGCCGCCTGATCGCCGCGCTGCTCGAACGCGGCGCGACCGTACGTGCGTACGATCCGGTCGCGGTCGACGAGGCGCGGCGCGTGTTTGCGCTCGATTTCGGCGCCGATGCGGACGCGCTGGCGCGGCTGCATCTCGTCGAGACGCAGGACATCGCCGTGACGGGCGCGGACGCGCTCGTGATCGTGACCGAGTGGAAGGAGTTCAGGAGCCCCGACTTCACGCGCCTGAAGGCCGAACTGAAGGCGCCGGTGATCTTCGACGGTCGCAACCTCTATGAGCCGGATGCGATGGCCGAACTGGGCATCGACTACTACGCGATCGGCCGGCCGTATGTCGATCCCCAGTCGTCTACCCGTGGCTGACCACACGATGAATACTCTCCGCGAAGTCGTTCCGGTGCCGCGCGAGCAGCTCGCGCGCTCGCGCGTGCTTGTCGTCGGCGACGTGATGCTCGACCGTTACTGGTTCGGCAACGTCGATCGCATTTCGCCTGAGGCGCCGGTGCCGGTCGTGCATGTGCAGCGTCAGGAAGAGCGCCTCGGCGGTGCGGCCAACGTTGCGCGCAACGCCGTGACGCTCGGCGGCCAGGCCGGATTGCTGTGCGTCGTCGGTTGCGACGAACCCGGCGAGCGGATCGTCGAGCTGCTCGGCAGCAGCGGCGTGACGCCGCATCTCGAGCGCGACCCGGCGCTGCCGACCACGATCAAGCTGCGCGTGCTCGCGCGCCAGCAGCAACTGCTGCGCGTCGACTTCGAGGCCATGCCGACGCACGAGGTGCTGCTCGCGGGGCTTGCGCGCTTCGATGCGCTGCTGCCGCAGCACGACGTCGTGCTGATGTCGGATTACGCGAAAGGCGGCCTGACGCACGTCACGACGATGATCGAGAAGGCGCGTGCGGCCGGCAAGTCCGTCCTCGTCGACCCGAAAGGCGACGACTGGGCACGCTATCGCGGCGCGTCGCTGATCACGCCGAATCGTGCGGAACTGCGCGAAGTGGTCGGGCAGTGGAAGTCGGAAGACGATCTGCGCGCGCGCGTCGCGAAGCTGCGTGCGGAGCTCGGCATCGACGCGCTGCTGCTCACGCGTTCGGAAGAAGGGATGACGCTGTTTTCCGCCACCGGCGAACTGCACGCGCCGGCGCTCGCGCGCGAGGTGTTCGACGTGTCGGGCGCGGGCGATACCGTGATTGCAACGGTCGCGACGATGCTCGGCGCGGGCGTGCCGCTCGTCGACGCCGTCGTGCTCGCGAATCGCGCGGCAGGCATCGTGGTCGGCAAGCTCGGCACGGCCACGGTGGATTACGACGAACTGTTTCACTGAGCGCATGCGGTGGCGCGACGAGCGCGCCGCACGCATGGCTCGCACTTTTCAGGCAGGACGATCATGACCCTCATCGTCACCGGCGCAGCCGGTTTTATCGGCGCGAACATCGTCAAGGCGCTCAACGAGCGCGGCGAAACGCGCATCATCGCGGTCGACAACCTGACGCGCGCGGACAAGTTCCGGAATCTCGTCGATTGCGAGATCGACGACTATCTGGACAAGACGGAATTCGTCGAACGTTTCGCCCGCGGCGATTTCGGCAAGGTACGCGCGATTTTCCATGAAGGCGCCTGTTCGGACACGATGGAAACCGACGGCCGCTACATGATGGACAACAACTTCCGCTACAGCCGCGCGGTGCTCGACGCCTGCCTCGCGCAGGGTACGCAGTTCCTGTACGCATCGTCTGCCGCGACCTACGGCGGGTCGACGCGCTTCGTCGAGGAGCGCGAGGTCGAGGCGCCGCTGAACATCTACGGCTATTCGAAGTTCCTGTTCGACCAGGTGATCCGCCGCGTGCTGCCGACCGCGAAGAGCCAGATCGCCGGCTTCCGCTATTTCAACGTGTACGGCCCGCGCGAGACGCACAAGGGGCGCATGGCGTCGGTCGCGTTCCACAACTTCAACCAGTTCCGTGCAGAAGGCAAGGTGAAGCTGTTCGGCGAGTACAACGGCTACGCACCGGGCGAGCAGACGCGCGACTTCGTGTCGGTCGAGGACGTGACGAAGGTGAATCTGTTCTTCTTCGATCATCCGGAGAAGTCGGGCATCTTCAACCTCGGCACGGGCCGTGCGCAGCCGTTCAACGATATCGCATCGACGGTCGTGAATACGCTGCGTGCACTCGACAACCAGCCGCCGCTGACACTCGCGCAGCAGGTCGAGCAAGGGCTGATCGAATACGTGCCGTTCCCCGATGCACTGCGCGGCAAGTACCAGTGCTTCACGCAGGCCGATCAGACGAAGCTGCGCGCGGCCGGTTACGACGCACCGTTCCTGACCGTGCAGGAAGGCGTCGACCGCTATGTGCGTTGGCTATCTGGCCAGGTTTAAACGGAAGCGTTGCATCGATAGACTGGGTCTCACGGTCGGCAGCCGCCGGCCGTTTTTCATCGGAGATCCAGCACATGATCAGGAAATGGTTGGCCGCAGCGGCAATGCTCGGCACGATCGCGTCGGCCTGGGCGGCCGTTGACGTCAACACCGCGAACGAGGATGCGCTCGTCGGCATCAAGGGCATCGGCCCGGCACGAGCGAAGGCGATTCTCGACGAACGCGGCGCACGCGGTCCGTTCAAGAATGCGGAAGATCTCGCATCGCGCGTGAAAGGCATGGGCGGCCATACCGTCGAGCGGCTTCAGCAGGAAGGCCTGACGATAGGCGCGGCCGGTACGGGCACTACGCCGCCGGCGCCGGGCAAACCGCCCGGCAAGCCAGCGGCACCACCCGCCCGCACAGCACAGAAGTAACGCGTCGCGCGCGACCGACAACGAGCTCCTTCAGTCGCCGTCGTTGCGACGGCTTCCCGCGGCATGCCGCGGGTTTTTTGCGTGGGCACGGCGTATGGCGACCGTGCGTTGCACGGCACGTGTATTCCATCGTCGTAATGGGGTTGCCGGCGCGAGCAGCGGTGCTGGTTTACAATCGATCGATTGATCGGCCTCGTACTCACGGTATATCCATGGCTTACAAAACTATCGAAGATACGATCGGCAATACGCCGCTCGTCCAACTGGTCCGCTTGCCGGACGATGAAATTCGCGCGCGCAACAACGTGCTGCTCGCGAAGCTCGAAGGCAACAATCCGGCTGGTTCCGTGAAGGATCGTCCGGCACTGTCGATGATCAGCAAGGCCGAGGCGCGCGGGCGCATCAAGCCGGGCGATACGCTGATCGAGGCGACGAGCGGAAACACGGGTATCGCACTCGCGATGGCCGCGGCGATCCGCGGCTACAAGATGGTGCTGATCATGCCGGAGGACCTGTCGGTCGAGCGCCGCCAGAGCATGGCCGCCTACGGGGCCGAAATCATCCTGACCCCGGTGAAGGGCGGGATGGAGCTGGCGCGTGATCTCGCGGACCAGATGCAGCGCGAAGGCAAGGGTGTGATCCTCGACCAGTTCGCGAACCCCGACAATCCGATTGCGCATTACGAAGCGACGGGCCCGGAAATCTGGCGCGATACCGAGGGGCGCATCACGCATTTCGTGTCGGCCATGGGCACGACGGGCACGATCATGGGCACGTCGCACTATCTGAAGGAACAGAATCCGGCGATCGAGATCGTCGGTGCGCAGCCGGAAGACGGTTCGCGCATTCCGGGCATCCGCAAGTGGCCGGAAGCGTACATGCCGACCATCTTCGATCGTAGCCGCGTCGACCGCGTCGAGAGCGTGAGCCAGGCCGCGGCGGAAACGATGGCGCGCCGGCTCGCGTCGGTCGAAGGCATCTTCGCGGGCATTTCGTCGGGCGGCGCGTGTGACGTCGCAATGCGCATCGCGCGTCAGGTCGAGAATGCGACGATCGTGTTCATCATCTGCGATCGCGGCGACCGCTACCTGTCCACGGGCGTGTTTCCCGCCTGAACGCAGGCAGGTGCGCGCCGTGCGCGTGCGATAAAAAAAGCGCCGCTACTGCGGCGCTTTTTCTTTGAGCGGTTGGCGCTTATTGCGACTCGGTGTCGGCGGTGGCCGGCTGAAGTGCGCCGCTCGCTTCCATCTGCGCCTTCACCGCCTCGCCAAGCTGGTACACGGTGAGCGCGTAGAAGAAGCTGCGGTTGTAGCGCGTCAGCACATAGAAATTCTTGAGACCGAGCATGTACTCGGTCGCACGCCCCGGCGACGGCAGGTCGACCACCGTCACAGGGGTGCCGCCTTCGGTCGTGATGTTGACCGTCGGCTCGTTCAGCGTCATGCCCGCGCGCAGCAGTTGCGACAGTGCCCAGTGCGGCTCGGGCTGGCCGTCGGCGGCGGCCTGGGCGATCCCCAGGCTGCCCGTATCGGGCGTGATCTGCCAGACCACCGGGCGGTCGGTTTCCCAGCCGTGCTGCTTCAGGTAGTTCGCGACGCTGCCGATCGCATCGACAGGACTGCTGCGCAGGTCGACATGGCCCGTGCCGTCGAAGTCGACCGCGTATTCGCGGATGCTGCTCGGCAGGAACTGCGGGATCCCGATCGCGCCCGTATACGAGCCGAGCACGGTGGTCGGGTCGAGCTGGTTGTCGCGCGTCCAGACCAGGAAATCCTCGAGGTTCTTGCGGAACGTCGCCTGGCGGCTGTCGCGATTCGGCGTGTCCGGATAGTCGAACGTGAGCGTCGTCAGCGCGTCGAGCACGCGGAAATTGCCCATGTAGCGGCCGTAGATCGTCTCGACGCCGATGATGCCGACGATCACCTCGGGCGGCACGCCGAACTGCTCGGATGCGCGCTGCAGCGTTGCCTGGTTCGCCTTCCAGAATTTCACGCCCGCGTTGATGCGGATCGGCTCGATGAAGCGCGAGCGATAGACGCGCCAGTTCTTGACCGTCGGCGACGGGGCCGGCTTCACGAGCTTGACGGCCGTCGCCGAGTAGCTGATGCGCGCGAACAGCGCGTGCAGGCTGGTGGAGTCGAAGCCGTTGCGGCTTACCATCTCGTCGATGAATGCATCGACCTTCGCGTTGTTCGCGTAACGCTGCGGAACAATTTCCTCTTCGAAGGTCTGGCCTTGCGGTGTCGGCTGCTGTGGCTGGGCCTGTGCGACGAGCTTGCCCGCCGACTTCGCGGGTTGCGTCTGCGCGCCGGCAGGCGTGGTGCCGAGAGCCGCGACCACGGCGGCCGCAACGAGCGGCGCGCGAGCACGGAACAGCGCGGAGAGAAGGGCGGCAGGCTTGCTGGGATTCATGTCGAAGCGGGCGGACGAGGCGATTGGGTTCGGCGCAGTATACCCGACGGATCCGGCGCGCCGGGGCGTGGCGGCCCCCCGTTGTGGTAAGTTAGCGGCGAATTCGCGGCAGACGATGGACATCATTGATGGAGACCTGCGGCGCACCGCGCGCCGCGGATGACAGCTTATGGCAACCGCTTTCTATACGCACCCCGACTGCATGCTGCACGAGATGGGGGAATGGCATCCGGAATGCCCGGCGCGCCTGTCGGCGATCCAGGATCAACTGATCGCGAGCCGCATCGACGACCTGATCGTGCATGAAACCGCGCCGTTCGCGAGCGAGGTGGCGCTGGGCCGGGTGCATACGCAGGCGCACATCGATTACATCCGGAGCATGACGCCGGTCGACGGCTATGTCGAGATCGATCCCGATACGCTGATGAACCGCGATACGTGGCGTGCGGCGCTGCGCGCGGCCGGTGCCGCGATCGCGGCGACCGACGCGGTGATCGAAGGCCGCTATGCGAATGCGTTCTGCGGCGTGCGCCCGCCTGGCCACCATGCGGAACCTGCGCGCGCGATGGGTTTCTGCTTCTTCAACAACGTCGCGATCGCCGCGCGGCACGCGCTCGACGTACACGGTCTGGAGCGCGTGGCGATCATCGATTTCGACGTGCATCACGGCAACGGCACCGAGGCCGCATTCGCGAATGACGAGCGCGTGCTGATGTGCAGCTTCTTCCAGCATCCGCTGTACCCGTTCTCGGGCGTCGATCACCAGGCGCCGAACATGGTCAACCTGCCGATGCCCGCGCGCAGCAACGGGATGGCGATCCGCGAGGCCGTCGACATGTTCTGGCTGCCGCGCCTCGATGCGTTCAAGCCGCAGATGCTGTACGTGTCGGCGGGTTTCGATGCGCATCGCGAGGACGACATCGGCAACCTCGGCCTCGTCGAAGCCGACTTCGAATGGCTGACCGCGCAGATCGTCGACGTGGCGCGCCGGCATGCGCAGGGCCGCATCGTGAGCTGCCTCGAAGGCGGCTACAACCTGTCTGCGCTCGGGCGCAGCGTCGTCGCGCACCTGCGCGTGCTGGCCGGTATCTGATTATCGATTGACCGGGGCTGTGTCGTGCGTGCTCAGCGCGCCGGCGCGCGGGCGTGAATCCACGCGATCAGCGCGTCGATCACGCGGTCGCGTTCGAGATCGTTCATCGTTTCGTGAAAGCCGCCTTCGTATAGCGTCAGCGTGCGATCGGGCGAGCCGACATGCGCACCGAACGCCCGGCTGCCGTCGGGCTCGGTCAGCTTGTCCTCGGTACCGTGGTAGACGAGCACCGGAACGCGGAGCCCACCGCGGCCGCTCTCGATGCGCGCCATCGCGTCGAGAATCTCCGCACCGGTGCGTGCGGGCACCGCGCCGTGATGCACGAGCGGGTCGGCACGATTGGCCGCGACGATGGCCGGATCGCGCGACAGCAGTGCTGCATCGATCTTGATGGCAGGGAAGGTCGGCCAGACGCGGCTGATGACGCGGCTCACCGCGAGCATCCAGCGCGGCACGTCGCGCCCCGGCGCGAGCGCCGGGCTCGACAGCACGAGGCCGGTTAGCGCGTGGCCGCGCGTCGGCGCGCGTTCGATCGCGTAGAGCGCCGCGACCGCGCCGCCCATGCTGTGCCCCATCAGGAACAGCTGCGAATTGCCGCGCGCGGCTTCGGCGACAAGCGCATCCGCATCGTTCAGGTAGCCGTCGAAGTGCTCGACCCACGCGCGCTTGCCGGGTGACTGGCCGTGCCCGCGCAGGTCGATCGCGAGCACGTCGATGCCGGCCGCATTCAGCCGGCCCGCGAGTGCGGCGTAGCGGCCCGCGTGTTCCGCAAGACCGTGAACGAGCGCGATCGTCGCGCGCGGCGGCGCGGTGCCGTTGCCGGCAGACCACCGGTACGACGCCAGTTCGAGCCCGTCCGCGGTACGCAGGCGGCCCATGGTCGGCGCGGGCGACGACGCAGGGCCCGGTCCTGCGGTGGCGGGTGCGGCGGCCGGCGTAGTGGTGGCGGTCATCTGGCGTGTCCCCTGTCGGTTGGCATGTGTGTTCCGGATCATAGTCGCGGCACCGTCGCGGCGCGCCAGCGGTGCTCCTCTAATTTCGTGTGGTTATGAAAAGATCGAAATCGATTATTAAGGGGAATGAGGGGTTTGCGGTAAAATCGACGGCTACTCCAGATGCATCGGCGGCCGACTGGCGGGCCAACTCGCCAGCCGGGCCGCCGTTTTGTTTACATGATCGAATTACGCAATCTTTCGCAGCGATTTCCCGGGCCGGGTGGCTGGGTCGAGGCGCTGCGCAACATCAACCTGACGATCCCGCAGGGTGAGGTGTTCGGCATCATCGGCCGAAGCGGCGCCGGCAAGAGCACGCTCGTGCGCACCATCAACCTGCTCACGCGGCCGACCGAAGGCAATGTCGTCGTCGGCGGGCGCGATCTCACGCTGCTGCCGGCTGGCGCGCTGCGCGAGGCGCGCCGCGAGATCGGCATGATCTTCCAGCACTTCAACCTTCTGTCGTCGCGCACGGTGTTCGACAACGTCGCGCTGCCGCTCGAACTGGCCGGTGCAAGCCGTACCGAGATCGAGGCCGCCGTGCTGCCGCTGCTCGACCTCGTCGGGCTGTCCGCGCAGAAGGATCGCTATCCGTCGCAGATCAGCGGCGGGCAGAAGCAGCGCGTCGGCATCGCACGCGCGCTCGCGAGCCAGCCGAAGGTGCTGCTGTCGGATGAAGCGACATCCGCGCTCGATCCCGAGACCACGCGTTCGATCCTCGACCTGCTGAAGCGCATCAACCGCGAACTCGGGCTGACGATCGTGCTGATCACGCACCAGATGGAGGTGATCAAGCAGGTGTGCGATCGCGTCGCGGTGCTCGATGCGGGGCGCGTGGTCGAGGAAGGCCGCGTGATCGACGTGTTCCTGCAGCCGCATCACGAAGTGACGCGCGCGCTGATCGGCGACGTGATCGCGCAGGAGTTGCCGCCCGCGCTGAAGGTGCGCGTGGCCGAGCGGCTGAAGACGGGCAGCGGGCATCTGCTGCGGCTCGCGTTCACGGGTTCGGGTGTCGACCAGCCGATCCTGTCGGAGACGATCCGCCGGTACGAACTCGATTTCAACATCCTGCACGGCCAGATCGACGAGATCCAGGGGCAGGCGTTCGGTTCGCTCGCGGTGCTCGCGGGCGGCGAACCGGGCAAGGTCGGGCAGGCGCTCGCGTTCCTGCGCGAGCAAGGTGTGGTGGTGGAGGAGCTTTCGTATGTTGAGTGAGATGTTCGATATGTTCGTGCAGTCGTTCTGGGAGACGCTGATCATGGTCGGCATCTCCGGAGTGGTCGGCGCGCTCGTCGGCCTTCCGCTCGGCGTGCTGCTCTACCTGACCGACCGCCAGGGCGTGCTCCAGAACCTCGCGGTGAACCGCGTGCTCGGCGGCATCGTGAATGCTGTCCGCTCGACGCCGTTCATCATCCTGCTGGTCGCGGTGATTCCGTTTACGCGGCTCGTCACGGGTTCGTCGATCGGCACGGCCGCGGCGGTCGTGCCGCTGACGCTCGCGGCCGCGCCGTTCATCGCGCGTCTCGTCGAGACGGCGTTGCGTGAAGTCGACCGCGGGCTGATCGAGGCTGCGCAGTCGATGGGCGCGACCACGTCGCAGATCGTCTTCAAGGTGCTGCTGCCCGAATCGCTCCCGGGCGTCGTTGCGGGCCTGACGATCACGTTCGTGTCGCTGGTCGGCTATTCGGCGATGGCGGGCGCGATCGGCGGTGGCGGCCTCGGCGATCTCGGGATCCGCTACGGCTACCAGCGCTATCTGCCCGAAGTGATGTGGACGGTGGTCGCGATCCTGATCGTGTTCGTGCAGATCGTGCAGTCGTTCGGCGACTGGCTCGTCCGCCGGCTGAGCCACAAGTAAAACAAGATTGATCCGTTAGGGGACACTCGATGCAACGACGCTTCATGCTGAAATTCGCGGCGGCACTGGGCGCGGCCGCGCTGTTCGCGGGCGCACACGCGCAGGCCGAAACCATCAAGGTGGGCGTGACGGGCGGGCCGCACGCGCAGATCATGGAAGCGGTGAAGAAGGTCGCGGCGAAGAGCGGCCTCGACATCCGCATCGTCGAATTCTCGGATTACGTGCAGCCGAACGCCGCGCTCGCGTCGGGCGACCTCGACGCGAACAGCTACCAGCACGATCCGTATCTGCAGGCACAGGTGAAGGACCGCGGCTACAAGCTGATCAAGGTCGCGGATACCGTCACGTTCCCGATGGGCATCTATTCGAAGCGGGTGAAGTCGCTGGCCGAACTGAAGCCGGGCGCGCGCATCGCGGTCCCGAACGATCCGACCAACGGCGGCCGTGCGCTGCTGTTGCTGCAGAAGCAGGGCCTGCTGAAGCTGCGCGCCGACGCAGGGCTGAAGGCGACGCCGCTCGATATCGTCGACAATCCGCGCAAGCTGAAGATCGTCGAACTCGATGCGGCGCAGATTCCGCGCTCGCTCGGTGACGTCGACGCGGCCGCGATCAATACCAACTACGCGATGGAAGCGGGGTTGAAACCGAAACAGGACGCGATCGCGATCGAGGGCCCGAGCGGCCCGTATGCGAACATCCTCGCGATCCGCGACGCGGACCGGAACAAGCCGTGGGTCGCGAAACTGGTCGCGGCCTACCATTCGGCCGAGGTGAAGCAATTCATCGAAGGCAAGTTCGGCGGCGCGGTCATCGCCGCCTGGTAACAGGCGAAGCACGAGGCGCCCGGCGCGATTAGAGTCGATGATCGAAAACCCGGGCTTTGCGTCCGGGTTTTTTCTCTTTTAAAATAGAACGACCGTTCGCTATCATTGGCGCGTCGCCAAGAAGCGGTATCCTCGACAACCACGAAGGTTGGGTCCGCTTGGCCGCGCAGTCATGAGGCCTCGCTATAAAATGGCCTCTGGTCGTATTCGTAACTTTGGAGCGTGTGCATGAAAATCCTGGTGCCAGTGAAAAGAGTGGTCGATTACAACGTGAAGGTCCGCGTGAAGTCGGACAACACGGGTGTC
>UFQX01000743.1:17192-214480 GCA_900497675.1 Arapaima gigas | reverse complement strand
AAAAAAAAAAATTAATTTCACAAAAAAAAAAGGCCGGGGGGGGGGGGGGGGCAAAAAGGCAGGAATAAAGCTTTGAGAAAAATCTTGTTAGAGAGAGAGGACTCATCTTCACTCACTTCAGGGGCTCATCAAAGCGGATGGTGGCAGCACAGTGAAAGATGACATGGATACAGGCACTTAGCTTGTCCTCATCTTTGAGACTGAGGCCCAGACCAGGCTGCATCAACTCGCTGCTGATAGGTATCAACTTCTGATGGAAATCAGGGCTGGTCTCTCGCAGATTGTCAAAAAGCTGTAAATATAGAGATGCATGTAACTTACCTGCATGTGTCATGTAAATATGTTGATAGATGCTAGTACATACATACATAAAAAATACAAGATGCTACATGATGAACTACTTTAACACATAAGCACAAAATTCATGCAGACTTGTGCAGAATGTATAAGAACTGCAGAAAGTTGACATTTCCAGTCAGAACTCATTGCCAGTATAAATGAAATACACTTTCCAAATAGTTTGAACCAGAGTTTCTACTATTGCCTCACATAACCTCAGATGTACAGGTCCAAATACTCATTGTTATCCAGATGAAGATTGGGATTTAGTTGTGAAATGCAGAGAAGTAAACAAACTAAGTGAACAAATACTAGCCCTTTTTTTATTATAATTAATTATTGAGCTCAAATCTTTGTCCAAGGTGACTTAAAAAAATTCTCATCTATACATCTATACAGCTGGGCATTTCATTTACTGAAGCAATTCAGGGCAGGTACCTTGTTTACAAGTAATATAGCATTTTTGTTTCTTTCTGGAAGCCACCGAAAGCAAACCCCATATGGATTCAAAGCAAGCATTAGCTTGCAATTCATCTCCATATCCCAATAAACCACACTACCAGTCAAATCAGAGACATAATCTGGGTTTGGCCCATTATAAAGTGGGAAGTCACTGGAGACTAAGTATGAGAATCCACATAAAACCATAACCTGAATCACTGCAACAGTGTAGCTGTACAGCTCCATAGGCTACATTTCTATATTTTTAATTAATAACAGGGAACTTATATGAACTATAAAGTTTAGAAATTGTAGGCACAATTTTAAAAAATTGCATTTAAAAAACTAAAATTAGTTACAGGTTCAGCCTGTTTAGAGTTCAAGAGATCTGAATTTTTCCAAAAAGTAGAGGAGCACTTGAATTCCAGTTGAGGTAAATATTAATCTCTACTGTATGCAGTGGGTCCCATACATAAGTAACAAATGTTTCATTGATACACACATTGACAAGTATTTAGGTTCTCTTCGTAAAAACACATAGCTAATGCAAATAAACTGCTGTTTTAAATTTTTCAAAATAGTGAAGAAGGTGTAAAAAAGCAAACAGAAGGCAAACAAGTTGTAGATTAACCTATGACTTCTGTATCTACCAGTTTTTAACCCATAAGTGAAGTGCCCCCCTGTCCATCGTCCTCCATCTCTTTGTAATATTGGATTGGCTCTGGAGTTGATGTACAGTTGTCTATGCTTCACGGAAAACAACATACAATTTACATTTGTTGCTTCGTCATTTGTTGCTTTGTAATGCCAACCATGCTGACCTTTTCTTGTCTGAAAAGCCCTGTCTGATGCCCTGTAGTCAGGGTTGCTAACATTTACATTACATTTATTCAGCGCAGGCTTTTATCCAAATTAACATACCACTCAGAGTACACAAAAGTGCATTTCACCGACAGAAACAGACAGACAAACTTGAAGTTCAGTGACTTAGTCCAATACCACTGTTTTTGCTAGAGCAAATTATACATTAAATTATACAAGTAGCTGGCCACAGAACTGAGGAACTCCTGGCCTCCTTGTCACTTTCAACTAACAAGCTTTGAGAAACAAACCAGCTTCCAGTCAATTATGTTTATTACATCAACTGTGTTCAAAATAGGCGACAGTGGTGCAGCATGTACCTCTGCTATCTCACAGAGTATTGGCTATTTGGGCACATGTTCAAATGCAGCTCAGTCTGTGTGGATATTTTCAACCTGTCTCTGAATGGATTTCCTCCAGGTGTTCTAGGTTTTACCTGCAGTCCAAAGACATGCATTTTCAGTTAACTGGTTAGTCTAAATTACTTGAAGTGTACGTGGTTACTCTGGAACAGACTGGCATCCCATCCAGTGATGTCAGTCCATGTGCCCTTTACGTAACCATCCATGTACTCTGATCAAACTAATGGCTTGTGTCTCCCAGATAGCTCAACAGATTGCCACTATGACCCCAACTTGGAAAAGCAGTTAATGAGTCAATATTTAGTCAAATATATAGTATTTATCTAAAAATATACAATATTCATCAAAAAACTCATTCCAGTCCTCTGCCCAACCAAGCAATCCAATGACCACCTTCCAGTCACTTCAAGGTTTTAAGCGTTCAACCATGTCAGGGATGGTTCAGCACACCTCTTACCTTGCACTTGACCATATCTTTGACACGCTCCTGCATTGACTGATTGGCCTTTGGCCTGACCAGGATGTAGAGAGCACGGACATCAGGACAGGAATGCAACAACTTCTCCACCAGCACTTTTCCCATGAACCCCGTGGCCCCTGTGATGAGGACATTCTTTCCAGCATAGTAGTCTGCAATGGAGGTCATGATGTTCCGTCAACCTGTCTAAGGAGTTAAATAAAATTAATACGGTATACAAGGCAAGTATCTACTTCCACTATAAACATTTCAGCAATGTATATATTTTGCTGATTATTCAGGAAATAAGCAGCACTAAAAAATAAATGTGACCTTTTATCAATAACTTATAGATAGAAATAAATCTGGAAGAGAACAGATTAAGTGGTTAATGATAATAATGGATGGATGATAACAAGGGAAATGAACAAACTATGCCAAAAATGGGGGTATTGTATAAACCCATTGTGCAATCCTTCAGTCAAATGCTGATAAACATGATTTGTCTAGGTAATTCTTCATTTTCTGCATGTTTCAGGGTGGACACTGACAGAAGAATTTTCTGGTTGAGCTGGTTTGGGGACAATTAGCATGTCTTGCAGATGTGAAGGATAATTGATCCTAGAGGTATGGCATTATACGTGGTGTGACCCTTGTTCTTTGACGCACGAGTTTCAGTTCCTGAGGGGCATTGGGCAGATTACTAGAATGGCACATCAAAAAGTGACAATTTTCAATGGAATTTTCTATTTGTTGAGCACTGATTGCTTCATTTGATTTCCAAACTTCTGTCGCAATACTCAGCATTGCAATAAAAAAAGAAACAACTCCAAAAAAAACAACTCAAAACTCAACAGCATGACAGTTGTGCATCTGAGCAGGAGCAGAACTCAACAAGAGGACCGTCAAACCCGGACGACCAACGAAAGCTTCAACAATATACATTACACATAAAAAAAAAAAAACAATTTCTACATCGTTCTGCCGATTACACATCCAAATGGATGCACAGTAGTTACTCACCCTTATCTGTCTAATGCAGGTTTTTGTTCCCCTCCTCAAACACTATTTCAATAAGAATCACTGTAAACAGCAATCTTTTTTCATCTTGGAAGAGTTTTCTTGAGAATTACCAACATTACCACACAAATTCCAAAACTACCCCAAAAGTTTTGTTTTAAATAAAAATATTAAATTCACTTTTAAATATTGCATCATTTAGCACTTAGTAACTGTGCTGCCTGTGCATATGAAAGGCAGGAATTGGATGAGAGGAGACATTCAACTAGCTTAGTAAGTCTAAACCAAGAAACTCCTGGCTCCAATGTATCACTTATTACCATGTAAATCCTAAACAATGTAATGGTTCAAAGAGTGGAGAGCAGCCGTGAGCTCTCAGATGAAGACTCACTTTGGAGAATGCAGGAGTAAAGGAAGATCAGCAGCTCTCAACAAGTGTCACATTGCCAGACAGTGACTGTTCTCCCTGAGCAAGTGCACCTCACGCCATTCAGAACATCATCCAAGATGTTTCAAATGATGAGCTCTGCTTTGTTTTTGTTTTGTTTACTAAATGGGAGTTTATATATATATAGCTATGATGTACTGATATATGTGTGTATATATATATATGTGTATATATATTAGTACATCATAGCTACTTTTAAACTGTTAACTGATTGCTGCCATTTTTTACCACATTTACAGTATCTCACTAGCTATACCTTCCCGACACAGATGGCTTCATTTTGAACAATTCGACGTGAAAAAATATACTTGATTGTAATGGAATTGTTAGAAAAAAGAAGTAGGAAAAAAATGTTACATACTACACACTCTTTAGAAACAGTTACAAACATAAGCGAATAAAAATGACTAAACCAAAAATTTTTATTCGGTAATTTCATCTGGATACATTTAAATACTGTACAGATAGACGGTGCAGTAACAGAACTTACAATATTGTAATTTCGATACATAAAGGTTATCGAGTAAATTACTCTTCATTCCCCCGGTTGACGACAGCAAAGCTGAAAACGGAAAATCGCATTTTAACACAAGTCAATGTGTGTCTGAATCACCTGTAGCGCTCTACTCAACCGCTGCCATTTCACCGAACACTCTCTACTTAGACGTCGTGTTTCGAAGAAGGGAAATAAGAAAGAGACGCACCTTTAAAAACGTCGTGTGCTCGTGTAGCTGCCGAAGGAGCAGGTACGGCGCAGGTATGGGGAAAAGACATCTCCCCCCAGGCGGGTGTGGCTTTTCCTACACAAGCCACGCCCCCGTCCCACACCTGTTTGGCCCAGGGTCAGGTATTCGACCTGAAGTTTCAACAACAGCTATGAACGTGCGTCGTGTTACGTTTTATGGAGTAAATCGTGTTAAAATAATTTTAAAAATGCAGGAAAAAAAATTCTTTATAGTTTTTCTTATTTATTTAAAGATAAAAATTAGGTAGTGTTGGATTATAGAAGTTAAATTTCATGTTTGCTTTGTTTAACTTTCTTCATACGATGTGCTCTAAAGACAACCAGAAGCAATGTTGTTCTTCACAAAAAATGAAATGAAATTAAACAGATAAAACTGCTGTGAGATCTGTTGTGTAGACCTAAATACAGTAAAAAAAATATTTCAATTCAGAGACAAACTGTATTTTTTCATAAAGAATGCTAGAATGTTAAATTCCATTTTAAAATGTTGGGGGGGGGGGGTGAATTGTTAACGTTAGGAGAATCAAAACATTCAGAGCAAAAATTTGTGTTTACGAGTAAAAGTCTTATTCTTATTCTTATGTTACCTGGAGCCATTAACAGAACATAGGGTAGAGAAACACAGAACTCACCTTCTGAAAAATCAAATATTTTAAAATCTTTTGGTTCATATGACCAAAAAACAGACAGTAAAATGCACTTGTTCTGTGATTGGCACAGTTATTTGTCCATCATCCCTTTAAATTTCTGTCTGATTTTTCTGCAGATAAATTTGAGCAGTGAACCTGTTTGAGATTTTTCAGAACATGAGTCATATTGTACTTTTCATTTCACCACATAAGCATCCCAGTGATGTCTTACAGACATCACATACATCATCTGTTGATAAACAGGTTTTAACATGTTTTAAAGAAAACATAACCAGTTCAATCTGTCACCGTTTCTCTTTTCATATCTATAGCTTCCTACGCACTATGACACTTCAATGATGACAACAGCATAACTGTCACGTAGCCCTAACTCTCCAGCAAGGATTTCAACGAGGACGTGGCTTTGGGTTGTTCACACCTGTTATAATATTGTTAGTATATCTGGGGACCTGAATAGGAACATCTGATTGAGGTGGGCTTTTGTGGTGCCAGAAGGGGGCCACACACGTGGTCTGGGGACACTTTGGAAGCTACAGTTTTTGGGGGGGTTAATGATGTACAGTACTGTACAAAAATCTGATCTCAACATGATCAAGTCAGTCTGGGAGGACATGCAGAGACAGTCAAAGTCTGCAGAAGACCTGTGGCCAGTTCCTCAAAATGTTTGGAAGAACCTACCAACCTTTACCTTAAACTGCATGCAAGTTTGCATAAGAGAATTGATGTTGTTTTAAAGGCAAAGGGTGGTCGCACCAAGTATTGATTTGATTGAGGTTTTTTTTGTCTACTGCACTTTTTAGAAGGTTTATTGATTAATAATTATTCATGGCATTATTTTTGGAACCATCCTTGCTTTATAGCATTTTTCCCACAGTGCCTAAGACTTTTGCACAGTACTGTATGTATTATGTGCAAAACAGTGTGTGTAGTATTTTGTGCATGTGTGTACCTAATGATTTTTTGTCTTGCCATGTCGCACATTAAGAAACTGATTTGGGGAGAATGGCTTTAAGACTTGTGGGATGCTGTGAACAGCAAATAAGAGGGGGAAACATGCAAAATCCAGGGTCATGCATCATTGGCAACAGACACACAAATTGTGTTCCTCAGTGTCTTATCACGACATTAAACCAACCCATCTGTTTTTAGGTAAAACACACTAACTCTGATTAATCTGACTGTCAATAAGTTACACAGTTCTTCTGATATGTGGGACATGAAGGACCTTCTTCAATTGTTGAGGATTTCCTTGGGGATCTCCACATTGGCAAAGACACAGAACAGCCCATCCATGAGAGTTGTGTTGGTGCTGTGTAATGGAACCACGTTTACCTACTGGGGTCATAATTTACAGTTATTAACGAGAAACAATATCACCATGCATTTTGCTAGAAGGGGACTGATGAGGGGTGGGAAAACTAAGGGTTTGTGCCTGTAATGTATTTTGTGGTACATGAATTAAAGAGCATTACTAGGACACAGCTGTGGTTCTCTGAGTTGTCTGTTGGCACAAGCTGCTCTTCTAGCTCCACAAACAGGTTTGAGGTGCAAGTGGTCGAGGGAGTGGACTGGCACACCAACACATCTCTAATGCCCACAGGAGTCTTTATAGATATAAATATAAGAAATAAAAGAAAATGTAACAATTTATGCATTAACTGCATTTTTTTGCTCGTTATTAATATTTGTTAGGCATATATGGTTATTAATATAAACAGTTTTGTCCCACAGTGTTATCAGAGGTTCCAAAGAAAGGATCTCCTAAATCCCATAGGTTCTGCCCTACCTTAAATTCTCCTAGTTAGGTTTATGTCAATGTGGAATCTATCCAGGAATCACTGAGTGAAGAGCTAGGAGACTATACCCTGGATGGGACACCTGTCTCACAGGTAGCCACACACAAACATTCATGCTCCAGTACACACACTAAAGGCAATTCACCCTGACTAGTTAACCTGAAACCCATATCTTCAGACTGTGGGAGGAAACCAGGGGAAACCCACACAAACTTGGGTAGAACATGCAAACTCCACTGACTAAGCTAAATTCAAACTATTGCCTGAACAACTCAGGCGTTCTGAGGGGGCAGTAGTACTCAATGTTGCCCCTCACTTCTATGTCTGCCCTATTCTTGTTCTGTCCATAACTTTAACATACAGCTGTAGTAGTTCTATATCAGCACACAAGATTACCGTGGTTCCCTGACTTACTCTTTTTTGAGTAACAAACTTTTTGCTGATACAGACTTTTTTGAGAAGTATTTAGTATTTATGGTTTTCAGGAAAGGTGACCAGCACATGCATTTTACTGTTATCACTTCCCCATTAGCTGACTCCTCAAGCTACAATTTCACCTGCACCAATTCGGGAGGGGAAGTTCCTCACTCTCCTAATTTCATAGATCTTGCTGCATGATGAATTTTGGCTGAGAATGACTCATGGGGGATGTATATGTGTGAGCAGATACTTATATGTGTATCTGGTGCAAATGCTTAGTGTGGAACCGTTTGGGTCTTACTTGACTAACACCAGCGAGAGACAAACATATCGTTGCAACTGTTGTCACCTCCTGAGGACTAAAGAGTACCCAATCATGGAGGAGCGGCTAAACAACAATCATCCCAAGAGCCCCCTGGGGGTTTTTGGATGGGCTGGGCAGAATCATTATTTTCCCACAAGAAACAATGGAAATAGCTGTCTCAGTTTGTACATTTTCAAGTTATACAGCCTTTTCAGGAACAAATTAGAAATGTAAATTAAGGGATAACTATACGGGGAAAATGATAACGTTAACTTCCTTCTGCAGGTAGTGAAGTTGTTGTTTTAATTATGTTTTTTTTTAATCTCTCACATGAGAGATTTGAATGACCCTTGGGAAAACTCCAGAGCAATTCTGTGACTGGATCGTTGACTTGAGGAGGGCTAAGGTTGCCCCTTGGAGCTGTGCCTACAGCAAATTCTCTAGTTACTGTGTCGCCATGTCTTTGTGTCTTTTTTTCATAAACCTTTGCAGCATTAGGTTTTCAGTTGTTACAATCTGCACTGCAAATCAACTGTAGATTTAAGTTTATAACAGGTTTCATCACAACACAGAGTACTGAGCAACTGGGCTGCAAAAACTGAACAAAATGAATCACAATTAAATCAGTCAGTGGTCTTTCCTATGTGTAATTTACCTCCTCATACCTCATTTAACATCTGGACTATGGTTTAAATATACAGCAACTCCTGTGACTTTAATACATAATTTCTTGGGAAGCTGATAAAATACAAGTTTCAAGTATTCATTCAACTACTCAAACTACACTCACTGGCAACTTTTTTAGGAACACCTGTACAACTGCTCTTCACACAATTATCTCATCAGCCAATTGTGGCAGCAGTGTAATGCATAAAATCATGCAGACAAAGGTCATGAGCTTCAGGGAATGTTCACGTTAAACTTCAGAATAGGAAAAAAAGTGATCTATGTGACTTTGACCATGGCATTGTTGTTGTCAGAAAGGGTGTTTTGAATATTTCAGGGATTTTCATGCAAACAGACTCCAGAGGTTGCACAGAATGGTGCAGAAAACAAAAAAACATCAAGTGAGCAGCAGTTTTGTGGGTGGAAATGTGTTGTTGATGTGAGAGGTGAGAGGAGAATGGCCTGACTCGTTTGAGGTAACAGGAAGGCTACAGTAACTCGAACAACCATTCAAGTTACCGTAGCCAGTGGTGGGCAGAACAGGATTTCTGAACACATGACATGTTGAACCTTGAGTCAGATGAGCTACAACAGCAAAAGACCACATTGGGACCCACTCTTGTCAGCTAAGAATAGAAAGCTGAGGCTACAGTGGGCACTGGCTTACCAAAACTGGACAGTTGAAAACTGGGGAAATATTGTCTGATCTGATGAAACTACATTTATGCTGCGACAGAGATTTTAGGGGCAGAATTTGGCATAAAGAGTATGAAGTCATGGATCCAGCCTGCCTTGTTCAGGCAGTTCAGGCTGGTGATGGTGGTGTAATGGTGTTTTCTTGGCACACATTGCTGCAATTATAAGAAGGTACAGAAGGTAAGATAATGCACTACGTCACAAAGCACAAGTCATCTCAGACAGGTTCCATGAACATGACAATGAGTTCAGTGAACTTCAGTGGCCTCTGCAGTCACCAGATCTGAATCCAGTACAGCACCTTTGGGATGTAGGGAGAACAGCAGATTGCCAGTACGAACGTACACCTGACAAATCTGTAGGAATTATATGATACAATTGGGTTAACATGGACCAAAATCTGCAAGGAATGTTTTCAGCACCTTGTTTGATCCATGCCATGGAGAATTCAGGCTGTTCTGAGAGCAAAGGAGGGTCCTATCCAATATGGCATTCCTAATAAAGTGGCTGGTGAGTGTATGTGAACAACTCAGTTAAAAAGTTTGCCAGTTTCATATTGAATATTATTTACACATTTGGTAGGGAATTGCATTTTGTTACAGTCTACACAAGAAACTTCAAATATTAAGTGACTTTCTATTGTTAAAAAGTTAATAATTGATATGCATCATTCTAATGAATTATGGAACATCTTAACACCCTTTTGGAATTTCTTAAGACAGTTCCATATACCCCTTCTATATACTGGTACTTTTTCCCCTTGTTGCTCTTGCAGTTTCCTCACTGTTAGTGTCTGGGCTCCTGTGATCTAGATCTGTCCTGTTGTTCATTAATAAAGAATTATCTGTATTTAAGGTTTTTAATTTTCAGCAAAGGAAACCATTGGCTTTCTGAAGCCATTACTGTTTTCCCCAATAAGGATAAACCACTTAGTAGCTGTTTCACTGATATTTTAACAACAGTCAATATTAAAACATCTAAGCATATATCCAATACACTTTCAGTAATCACTTGTCCTGGGTAGAGTTGTGGTGGTCTGGAGCCCATTTTAGACACTAGGCAAACAGGGAGTATACCCTGGATAGAACATCAGTACATCTCGGAGTAGCCAATCACACATTGGCTGCATCAGATCCCAGGTATGACAACATCTGTCTCAGTCCAGAAGAGGGCAATCGAAGGAACTGCAAAAATACTCTGCCATACCCTCAAACTTCCAGGCCTCTGGTAGGAGGGTTGACTCTGAGGAAAGTTAGCACCCACAGGGGAAAACTGAATAAGAAAGGATTTGTTTTTTTAATTTAGTAGAATTTCAATTTTGAATAACTTGAAAACAGTTTATGCACACAATCAATTACATATTATCATGATTCCTAAATTATGTTGCCAAGACCGTCACAGGATTCTGTAATACTGAAAGAATGGAAACCAAAGATCCTATAATACTGTGTTAAAGGAATAAACTGGATTCCAATGAAGATTTATTTTACAGCAATTTAAAACAACATACAGTATACAAGGTCCCATTATAAATTTATGGATTTTGCATGGTTGCATTTTATAAAAATAAACATCCTACTTTTGGGACTTGTGTTTTAAAACATGGATACAGCTGAACACTATACAGCAGCACTGATCATTATTACACCAAAATACATACTGTAGTCTACTGGTCTTTCAGGTTCTATTTACTGGCACTCCTAAAAGCTACTTTAGCAACTACTTTAGCAGTCACAGCTTTATGTCTTCCTGTAAACACAGTCTTGAGAGCCCCAGTAAACTGTAACATACAGTTGCAAGAAAAAGTTTTCAAACCTCCTTGGAATTACCTGAATTTCTCCTTTAATTGTTCATAAAATGTGGTTTGATCTTGGTTACAATAATAGACAAAAGCAATCTGCTTAAACTAGTAATACACAAACAATTGTGGTGCTTCTTGCATCATTTAAACACTGAAAGTCCAAAATGGAAAAAGTATGTGAACCTTTGGAAGTTAGGTGTTCCAGTAAATGAAATGGATGAAAGGTGTAGGCTGGAGGTACCCTGCTCCTAAGCACTAAAACATTTGATTACTGACAGTGTTTTCTCTTCTCAAGAAAGATCTGTTCATGTACACTGGGCCATGAATAAAATAAATTTCAGAGAATCTTAGAATTATGGATGCATAAACCTATAAACACCTACACAAAAGTATTTCAGAAGGCCTGGGTATCTACAAATGGAAGAAGATTCAATACTGCTGATACTCTCCTAAAAAGTGGGTGCTCAACAAAGGTGATAGCAAGATTGCAAAACAGTCCTGAAGGAAGGGAGAAATAACAGGGTTAGCTACACATTTAATGACTATGAGAACTGTACTACCTAGCAAAGTTATAAAGCAAGCCAGGTAGCAACCATGAAAAGGAAAACAAAAAACTCCAAACCAGAAGATGAGAGAGAAAAATAAAACAGGGGGACTACTGCCAGTGGCTGCCCACCACTCCTGGGTGTTGCAGGCAGAAGAAGAGAGCCAGTAGTTAAAGCTAACAAAAGAAAAATGATACAACTGTGTATGACATTGCTAGAGTTAATCAAAGGTAACTAGATATCCAGGTACAGGTTTGCTAATCTTGTCCATCATGGCATGCAGTAATCAGTTCCTATCAGCATGAAGTTCTAGTGTACCAGCTGGGCTCATCAGGGTCCTGTTAGTTTAACACACTGTGCCAACGATGGCTCCCTTCTCACCACTTGCCCCATGAAACACAAGCAAACAGCTAAACATATGGAGAGAGAAGGCACAGAGATGCGCTATCAAGATACAAGTCATGCTTGGTAAACCAAGACAAAGAAATGAATGTTAAGCCTGAATTTAAAGACCAAGACAGAAAGGGCATTCCTGACAACATCTAACAGACTTCCAAAGCTTAGGTGCTCTACAAGCTTTTAATAAAACAACAACGGTATTAATGGATGGACACCACTGAAGAAGCTACTGCTCTCCAAGAAAGAAGACTGTCTTAAGTTTCCAAATGACCACCTGCATGTTCCACAGTGCTTCTGGGATCATGTTCTTTGGATGGACGAGAAAAGAGTTCAACTCTCTTTAACTCTTGGACAGAAACACAAAATGTGTATGTGGAGGGGGGGGGGGGGGGGCACTGCACACCAACACCAAAATCACAACTGCGCAGCATATTGGAGGCAGGATCATAGTTTGGAGCTGCCTTGCTGTCGAAACNGGGGGGGGGGGGGGGGGGGGGGGCACTGCACACCAACACCAAAATCACAACTGCGCAGCATATTGGAGGCAGGATCATAGTTTGGAGCTGCCTTGCTGTCGAAACAGCTTGCTATCATAGAGGGAAAAATTAATTCCAGAACTGTATGAATAAATTTTACAGGTGTCAGTCACCTGATACTTGGGTGATGCAACAATACAGTAACCCCAATCACAGAAATAAATCAGAATGGTTTGAAAAAGCATGAAATATGTGTTACGGCATGGCCAAATCAGAGTCCAGACCTCAACCCAATGCTGTGACCTGAAGATAGCTGTTCATATATTAAGGAATCAGGGAAATATCAATGAACTGAAACAATTTGATAAGGAGCAATTATCTAAAAAAATCATCCAGTTGTTGTTACAGAAAACATTAGGTGGAGGTTATTGCTGCTAAAGCAGATTTTACCAGCTGCTAGATACAAATAAATACTTTTCACAAACTTCTTCCAGCCTTCAGTTTTCTCGTGTGTGAAGATCACTCAGTAGTTCTGGGAAGTGGGTGAACACCAGTCAGGCTTTGCTTCTTACACATGGTTTTCCATGGTGACACAAACCATTAGTCTCATGTCAGTCCATGCCTGCTTTAAAATCCTGCAAGTCTTCACAGCTTTGGTTTGTTCACCTCATGTGGAAGCCTTTCTCCAGCTGCTGCCGTTAAGATACTTCCTATATTGCTGTCAGACTGCACTTAATACTTGAGATTAAGAGCTTTGGTCTGAACAGGAGTGTAATCATTTCTGGGTTGGCACAGAGAGAAATCTTGTAGTTAAAAAATTTCATTCTTCTGACCTACATGTGTAAAGCACTCAATGATGTGCGATAATTCTGAATCTAATTTGTCCATAAAAATTCATTGGCTACTGAATTTTTTGGATCTCAAGTACCTATTTCCCATTATTTTAAATGGGGAAAAAAAGTAAATAAAAAAATAAATAAATAATGTGCTGTCAGCCCATCAGAAAACACGTATATAATTATCAACCACCATGATAAACCAGGGTAAACACCAGTTACCAAATTAGAAAACACATTCATGTAGATGCTTATACTGCATGGTGCAGTATGTACAGTACAGCACATTTCACATGTTAATGAGTTCAGTGTTATAAGATGTTACATAAAGGGAATAAAGACACGTGTCAAAGTAACCTGCTGCATCCACCTCTTTTTCTGACAAAACAACCAGAATCTAAATAAATATTTATTTTTAAAAAAGAAAATGTGCAATAAATATGGTGATGTGGTGCAAACGTTTTCAGACAAAGTGACTGAGGTGAAAACAGCTGATAACACCTGTGTACATGCTTATCTGGCTTCAGATAAATTCATAATAGTACAAAATAGAGTTCATTACAGTACATACAGTATTATTTTATTATGGTACTCATTTGTAGATTTTTTAATTTGTTCTGATTTTTTATTTGCATTTTAATTATTTATTAAGGATAAGCTTTGGATAAAAATTTGTTGTAGCAAAAGTTTCCATTCGAATACCAATATCTAGGTGTTAATATTACATGCGGTCTGATAGTGAATTTTTGGATTCTGGAGTTTGGAAACCGAGGAACGTGAGGGAAACTGTTGTTGGAATTACAAGCATTTGGTCTTAATAGTCAGAGAAAATGGCTTACTGATCATAACCAGGCCTAACACTTTCAAAGAAGTAAAGATGCAAAGCTTGTGTAATTCCAATAAATTTTGTTCACATTGTACATTTTGCATGTGTGCAATGATGTATCTGAATTGAAAAAGTTAGAAATTTAGGTCTGAGCTACTGTGAGCATGGCAGTGAATCTGAACTGTTTCAGAACTTCCAATATGTATGCTTTTCTAGATATTATATAGGTTCATATTCAAAGAATACATGAATATAGTATACAATATATATATCAGTATATATATCAGTATACATATATATTTCAAAATATATGAAATCGGATATGAAAATGAATATTAGAGCTATCTCTGACTGCAGGTGTTACTGTAAACACATCTTTGTGTAAAATAGTAATTCAGGTCTGCTGCACAAAACAAAGACAAAGAATTTCCCTGAAATTGTTACATTAAAATTATATTTTTACAATGTAGAAAAGAAAACATCAACAACATGAAAACAGTTATTTTTAACATAGAATTAGTAACATACATGGTTCTGCTGGAAACCTAAGACATTTTTGACTCAGTAGTTGAGCAGGCAAATATCTCATTCCAGAATGAGTTTTCCACATATCTTCTTGCCACATCCATCTTGACATGAGGAGAGAGCTAAAAGGTCTCAGAGTATTGCACTGTACATCTGACCTAAATTATGTCTTTACTTGCACAGTGCAGTGAATCCTGGCTCATAGCCGTAGGAAATATCTGCTGAACACAAACTTGGTCTGTCATACTCACGTCATTCTGCCTGGTGAGGAGTTGCTTTGAGACATTAGAAGAAATATCAGCATTCATATTGGATAAATTGCACTGGTGACATACACAAAAGAAACAAACAAATTAAGTTCTAGCAGAAGACATTCAGAAAGTAAGAAAATACAGTTTTTTGGAGGAACCAGTAGCAAACAGACCAAAGAAATGTGTCTCCCATGTCAAGTGTGAGCACAGTCCCAATGTCAGCAGTGTGCCACCTGTAACAGAACTTAACCCCACCTGACAGAACTGCCCCCGAAAAAGTGCCCGTACTATGCACGCATAACATTTAGATAACATGCTTTTTTCTTGCACTGCAATGTCAATACCCATCCCTCAGTTTAATACACTCAGCCTTGCTTTTCATCCTGTCATGATTTTCTCCCTTAGGTGTACAAGACCACTAGTGACACTCTACTTTGCACCTGCCCAGTTACACAAAGGGGGTTCAGAATTAACTGTAACAAAAAAAAGCATGAGGACTGAAGAAGCAGTACAGTGACAACTGTAGATCTGTGTGATACCTGCACAATGATAAGTCTATTCAAGAGCCCTCTGTTCTCTCATGTAGCTCTTTGTACTTTATCATATTTCAGAAACAGCATTAATTCATCAGGGTATTTCAAGATTTATATACATATATGTATATAACATAACTACAGTAAATCTGTAATCTTTGTTATCACTAAACTTGTATATATCAGTACAGATTTATTTAAGGCAGATTTCCATTTATGAATATCATATTTGTACATAGTAAAAGTTTTCATTCCTTTGCTTCAGCTGCAGATATTATGATGATAATCAACCCCTTTAAAAAGTTCCCATCCTTCCAAACCTAAAGTATTATTTAACTTTCAAGCCAGTTGATTCCTGGTTGTCTTCTCAGACATTAGGAAGAATCATAAAAAAAACTGCTTTCCATTAGTATTTGCTTAAAGAATAACTCAGAACTCATGCCATTTACTCATGTTGGTAGGTTTTTATAACTGGTTGCTTCCAGTCTTTAAGGTGATGGGTGCAATATTGTAAAATAATTTGAAACACAATGTATAGATTTTTTCAAACACATGGAGTTATACTGTTTTGCATATGATGCTGGGAAGTGTTAAAGTGGAAAAATATCTGGTCAGGGTCTTTGTATACAGTGCCTGGTATTCTGTGCCCAGAGCTGAGGTCAATGACTGCTGCATCACTAGATGCCTTGTCAAATCCTTGCAGTCAGTATTTCCTACTGTCTTGCTCCTGGATCTGCTTGTCTGTGACAGAGATGAAAGACTGATGGGTGGAGTTGTGCCACAAGCAAAACTTTCCCATGGGAGTTTTAATCCAAGGGCTATTGCTTCAATTGCATTGACTCACATCCATCACCCTCAGGTATGCCATGTCTATTTTCTCACTGTTTTATGCTCCTGCAACTTTATTGGATTATATCCTTGTGTGTTTCAGAGGGCTCTGACTTTGCAATCATTTCTTTGGGCTTTTTCATACTACCACCTCATGTTGCTGTCATGATGAGTGGACCTGCCACTCAAGGTCTTTCATCCTCGCCCACTAACACAGCAGCTTCCACTTGGTTCAGTCAATTTCTGCCCCAGGCCAGGCCAACCACATCTGAGCAAGCTTTCCTTGCCAAGGTTGTCATCATGTCCTTGTCTGCTGGCGTGCGTTGTCTCCCGTGCCTCCTCTGGAGAAAGCAGTTGGATGGCAACAGGGGGTGGGGCCAGATGAGATGAAGGCAATGGCATGGTCACAGTTTCAAGGAGTGAAGCTACTTCCGACACACTTGAGGATGCTGTAGGCCCAGTATCCCTGGGGGTGGGGCTATCTATTTAGAGACAATGGAAAGCATTAGTGACATACCCAAACACTGAAAAATTCACCTATTACAGACTTACTACATTGCTGAGAATCAAGTTTCATTCTGCTTTACTTGATCATATACATAGCCGTATATGATGGGGTACCCGATAGTGTAGTGGTTAGAGCCTCTGTTTTTTACACAAATGACCCAAGTTGGAATTCCATCTTCTGCTGTAATACCCTTGAGCAAGGTACTGCTGTATAAATGGATGAATCATTGTAAGTTGGTTTGGAGAAACGCATCAGCTAAAATTATAATAATAAATATGAATAGACATAAATGCATGCAGAACTGAGAGAGAGTACAGGGGTGTGTCATAGAAAGAAAGAAGTTTGGGAGTGTTGCCACTTCATATACTTGCTTTAAAAGAATGAAGGTTGCTGTGGACTGAAGAAAGTTGTCAGTATAGCCAGCCTATGCTCTGCAGACTTTTTTTTTAATTTCAACTCAGGCCTCAGTTCATTACTGATATCAAGCTACAGCTCACATGTCTAACTTGCCAAGTGAAAATGATGAATGAATGTTCCACAGAAACAGTTCAAATCTTGGTTGCTGACCAGTGAGATTCAAAGAAATGTTCAGTTTGTGACCAATTAGAATGTTGCTTAGACTCACAAAAACACCTGCTAATTTGCATTGTTTTTCCCAAAGTGCTCTTGGTCCTCAAGCGAAAAAGCAATCAAAAAATTATGCAAATAAGTAGGAGGCCAAGGAATGTGCTGATTTGCAAAACAAACTTTTAATTTGTGCATATATTTGGTGCAAAGTCCTGACTCGGAAAGAAATTATATTGGATTTCCCTTTTTCTTGTATGTGGTACTCCTCATCCTCCATAGTTTGTTGCAGTGTATTGAGCACTGAACACGTGTTTTAGGTTGACGGCTCACTTTAAAACTACCCATAGCATTTGAATGTGCTAATGTGCGACCCGCTCTGTGACTATGATCAACCCGACCCTTTGACTGAAAATGCTGCCAGGAAGCTGAAGAAGTGTGGGTTTGCCTCATCCTACATATCCCTGCTTGACTGGTTAGTCTAAAGAGTACTCAATCCTCATTGGTCTGATAACCTACTGGAGGTTTTATATTTTAACACATAAAAAGAGCTTTTGTGCCCAGTAAGGCTGAATCTCCATTTTGATTCCTGTCCTTGTATGAGTGTAAGTTGTATTAAGCTTTTGGGTGTGTAATAAAGTAAAATGGAATTGGAAAAGTATGGCTTGTCTGTTTCTTTATCAACAAAATCCTTCCACAGGGTTAACAGTACAGAATGGAAGAATGCTCCTAGCTCTTAAGTTGTGGGACAAATCTCTACGCCTCATTTCTCTTGCCACTTTTTTGACCTTTAATATGTTTTAATTTAGAGTCCTAAAAATAAGTAATAATCTTGAGTTAGAAAAAAAAATCAAAATGAGCACAAAACGTCTAACCAAAGTTTTCCCCTCCTAACCTTTTTACTCTGAGGAGGGTCTCAGATATATGAAGCCTATCCCAGAAGCAGCAAGCACAAGGCTATGAAACTGGCCCAGATGTCTTGCCAATTCATCACAGGGTGACCACACACCCGTTTACTTACACCGACTATGGGCAATTTAGATTGAGCAGTGACACAAAAGACATATCCTTGGACTGTAGAATGAAACCCATGCAGAGAAAATACAAGATCCACAGAGACTAAGCTGGTTTTAAACTCACACCCAACCACCCTATTTGCTGTAAGGCAGCAGCACTACGTACTGAGCTACTATACCACCCTAAAGTTTTCAATGCCAAAGAATCCTGCAAAAAATTAGACCACAGAGCAAACTTTGACTTACTTGCCAAGTGAAATGTGTGGTATAAACTCAAATGCAGTACTTTATCATATCAGTGCCATTCATTGTCATGCATCATGGAGAGTAACACTGAATGATTTCAAAAATGGTTAGAGCACAGGTAAGAATGAAAGGAAATACTGATTTAGTTTGTTATTTGAAATAAAAATTCACCTTACTACAACACAAAGACCCCAATATTAAAGCCTTTATGGTAGATAAAGAGAAAAAAGCTCAGGAGTTTTTTGCTTTCCTCTCCTCAGCTGCTGGCAGGTTTACTGTACAGCACTTTTACCCAGTATAGTTGCTCTTGTTATTAAATATATAACTTCTTACCTATAGCCTCAATTTATACCCATTATATTTATTCGGTTGTTTTGATCTGCTGTTCAGCACTCTGAGTGACTATGTGAAAGAAACACTCGGTAAAAATAAACTGAATTGAAAAAAATTCCCTGCTCTTTTCAGAAGTTGTGGTTCCTCAAGCTAGCCTGTGTAAATATTGTAGAGTTTGAGCCAAAATGACTTCAGGGTGTCACTGTTGTCAAACACTGAAACTTCAAATATTGTTTTGGGTATGAATTTTTTGTGCAGCTACAGTACACCTGCCCCCTAACGGTCTTATATAAAGGTGGTTATTTTGCTATAATGGCTTTCTGAGAAAATATATACTCTCTTTTCATAAAACAGGACAGCGAATTCAGTAGAGCAGCACTTTTGCCTGTTATGCAGTTATTGTACCTCAGTAAATGTGCTTAAGTTGATCCAGGGAAAGACACAACCAGCAGTACCAACCACACACATGCACTGAGACCAACATAGCTGAGTCCCCACAACACAATTCCCATCCCTGGTTATCATTTCAGAGCAGCCATTCAGCACAACAGAAACAAAGTAAACATAATATAAACCCTTAAGGAAACATATAAGAACATTTCAGATCATAGACATTAATTTACATATGTACAGAAATATAATTATAGTTAGTGTCAAGACAACGAGAGAAAAACATATTGACAATATCAACCAATCACGATGATCGAATGTCAAAACTGGAATAGCAAATCTATCTATCTATCTATCTACCTATCTATCTATCTATCTATCTATCTATCTATTTTTATCTTCTTCTTATCATTATTATTAATAANATCGAATGTCAAAACTGGAATAGCAAATCTATCTATCTATCTATCTACCTATCTATCTATCTATCTATCTATCTATTTTTATCTTCTTCTTATCATTATTATTAATAATAATAATAATAATAATAATAATAATAAATTTAGCTGATGCTTTTCGACAAAGTAGCTTGTTAAGCTTCTTCAAGTATTTACCCATTTATACAGCTGGATCATTTTTACTGGTGTAATTAACGATAGGTTCAAAATAATTTCTGTGAAACTACAGATAGGATGGACGGAATGCCAGAGATAGACTATGGGCAATTTAGACTGACCAATTAACCGGAAACATGTGTGTTACAGAAATAAGAAAAATATAAAAATAAATTTTAGCATGGATGCTCAGCATGGATAATTTTGACACTGTTATTTGTGCTAGTTCCAGAAATGGTGAGTAGTGAGCGATAACAGTGAGGAACTTGTCATGAGGAAGATTTGGGTAGCGGTTTCTCAGTAAAAAAAATGAGCACTCCAGTCTCATTCTTAGGGTTGTGTGCCCTCCTGTTGCATTTAAATAAATGTTGATTAACTTACTGACCCTCCTTGCTCAGTGCTTCATGCTACTGTGCCCACACAAATGGCCACAGGGATGTGCACTACAATTATGAACAGCTTTAATACAGTGAATATCCTTATACTAGCGTTAATAAAACCTTAATCTCATCATCAAATGAAGACCATCCAGCATCAAACATTTGTCACTAACGCTTCAAAGTGCTTCTAAAATACAGCATCCAGAGTAACATAAATAGTGTTCTTGGAAACTTTATTTCTATATTGTCTTCATCATTGTCATAAACATGGAACTGGATAAATTATCAAAATGCTTCAGTTCAGTGTACTGTGTATCAGATAGGATAAAATATTTTGTTTCTGTCATGAGCACGAACAAAAACACCTTCAGTTTGGTTCCTTAATTTGTGACACCTTAAATTAATTTGAGGTGTCACATTTATAATCTGGGAACCAATTTTTTTTTCCATAATAAATAATCTTAATTCAATAGCCTTATAAAGTGAAATTATCTAAGCATGAGGTCATGGAAAACATTAACTTTGTCAAGCAAGGAGTGGGTGTTTAGTCGTTTATTAAAAACTTTGTTGGCATATTTGCCTGTGATGAATGGCACCCCTTCCAGGGTGTAGTATCATACGCTAGTGCCCACTGATTCTGGGACAGGCTCCAGACCACCACGACCCTGCCCAGGATAAAGTGTTCAAGGACAATAGATGTATGAATGGTGTATTAGTCTTAAAGAACAACATGAATTTATATTTTACAATATATATTAAAAAATAAATATCTAATGTTTCTACATTATTTACCAATTTCAAAAATGAACAATACTCGCTATATTTTTAAAAATAGTCTGAACACTTTTGCAATCACAACAGAGAATTCATACATGCAGAAACATTACAAGTGATGTCATTTCACCCCAAAGAAGATGAGTTAATGTCTTCTAATCAACGGAGTACACAGCACATCAAGTTCAACAAAGTAGTGGAGGAGGTATTTCCAGTGTAACTGAAGCAATTAGACCACTGTGATAAGAGCACATGCAGAATTTTACACACCGTGTCTTTAGATTGTCCCATTAGGAAGAAATAAGGAGAGCCATGCTTGTCACCTTTCAGGCACACGGAGTGGCTGGAAGGAACCATGCCTAAAGGAAGGGGAAGAACAGCCTAGACAAATCATTAAAGTCAAGACAAAGATATTAAACAAATAGTTACACTATCGCTAGCCAAGAAATGAAAGGTTAATGTTAAAAGCTACAGACAGGAAGAAAGAAGAAGATACCCTGTTAGTTCAGCAGCCATGCTAGGTAAGAGTTTATATGAGCATTGTGTTAAGCACAAGAGGAATGTAAGTACCCGACTACATAAAATTCCCAGGCAGCGCTCCAATATCTCAGAGCGTTATCACAGAGATGGAATTATTCACCCTGCAGTCTGTTTTATCTGTTTGTGTTGGGGAGGAAGGGGACACCCACCATACTCAGGGACCTGCCCCGTGCCCCTCTTCAACAGTAGTCGCACCCTGCGGCCCCCAGCCCTGATAAGCTCAATGGCGTGGGCATGGGTCATGTCCCTTGTGCTTTCTCCATTGATCTCGATGATCTGGTCCCCCACCTGGCAGTTTGAGATACTAGATTAGCATAGTATTGAAAGACAGGCACACTATAGCTATTTGGTGAACCATGTGCTACTAAGGATGGAAATAACAATAGTTGATATTGCATGATTGCATGATATTCTGTTTTTTCAGAAATTGTGTGCAGTTCACTTTCTTGGACCAGTGCTTCAAATACTCCAAAGGATAACCATACACACACAATTGAGAAGGGTTTACAATTATAATCCTGTTTACATAAACACATAAAAATCCAATTAAACAGAATAAACAAAATAAAAATATAAAAATGCTCATAATCTCCATAAATCAAAATACCTACAAGAAAATGCATTTTCATTTTCATCAAAAATCATAATAAATATGTACAACAATCTATATGAACAAAAACACCAGCATGATTTGCAGTGTGGAAGTTAAAGACTTTCCAGCAATCTTGCTGGAAATAATGACCAACAAATTGCCCAAAAAGTCTTTTTGACAACCATTTTTAGCACTCAGTAGTATGTAGTTGTGGAAATGTAAAAGAAAATTGCTTGATTAGTGACATTTTAAGTCACTAAGTGTTGCAGTCAGTAACACTGTGTGTGTGAAGACAAGAAACTGGCTTTAGGCACAAGAATACAGCACACCCTCATTCTCCCATTACGAGTAGCAGCACCGTCTTCTGCCAGCCGTAGGACAAACAGGTCCATCTGGTACTCCCTTCCTCCACGAATACTGAAACCAAAGCCCTTTGTGCTCTTCTCCAACTCCACAGTGAAATAGTTAAAGGCCTGGAGATAAACAGAGACATAGCATAACAGGGACACATGCCTGATAATGCAATTACAGTGATTTATCATCTGCTCCTTGCAATAAAATCATTTCAAATGATAATCAGAGTTAAAACGACATTTCAAATTACCATATGCATCACTGAATGGACACATGTACTTGCTTGCGATTTAAGATTATAGGCTTTCTGGACGCATTTGCCTAAGTCACATTTAACTAAATCATATGGTAATGCACTAGCATCTTTGAAGGCCAGCGGGCAAGTAAGCAATATGATATTCATGTGGCGAGTGAGGACGAGGCAAGTTTTTCAATAATGCAAAACAAAAAAAAAAATTTACATTGTGAATATGAAAGAATAATATGGTCATTAGAAGCAACCAACATGATCAATGCAGGTAAAACCACAAAGATAAAGTTGCAAAAATTTGCTGCTTGTTGTTTGAAAATTATTAGTATGGAGTAATTCTGTTACACTGACCTATAAAGCCATCTACTGTATATGTGTATCTCTTTTTATGAACATCCAAGTCATGAATTTTCAAAGATGCAAACATTCCTGAGTTTATTTTCTTGTGGCATTTTCTTCATTCTATTTTCTAAAGCTTATTTGTTGCACAGCAACATTTGCATTCATTTCCTCTTTCTGCTCTTATTTGGCAGTAAAAAAACACTCATAAGGTGTGTTGCGGTTTAGATATGCGAGATGATGTGATGCTATTTCATATGTTACCACAGGTACCGCAGAACAATAAAATAGTGCAGCACAGAATGGCTAGTGAATTGCAGAAAGCATAAATATTCTTTCTTATTAATTGATAGATATCAAAATTCAAATCACAAATGAATGTGCTAAGAGTGTTTTGTTTTGTTCAGTCACACTCAGCCAAAATATATTTTATTGTAACTGTTACATGTGTTTATGTGATAATAAAATATGTTCTCTGACTTTTAATATTAGCACTCACAAACAGACGCACAAACTTGTGCACAACATGAAAGGTTTTTCTACCTTTAAAATGTTTTTGAATGCATTACAGTGAGTTTTCAATTTTGATAGTGATTTCTGGGCACAAAGTTTTGCTTTTCACTTTAGCAAATATTCAGATAGTGACATGCGGATAGCAAGCGATACCTGTGTTACAAATACCAACTGGGAAAAATAAAACATTTGAAATAAATAAGAATAAAATGAAATATTAAATCTTTACTACTCATGATTACTTATTCATAGTAACGTGACAGAAAAAGGGCAGTGCTTTCTGAATTATGAATTATGAATGAATTATGCAGTGCACATAACATTTGGCTTTTCTCAAATACTTCTCAATGCTATAAAACTGGAATATACACTTGTACATTATCCTGTGAACAGAGTTGGGACCAGAAGTCTGTTTGTAACTTGAAATTGTTCTTAAGTCTACCCAATATGTCACTAATAACAAACGTTTAAAAATACACCTCAATCCTTGATTTATTCACGATTAGATTCTGTTACAAACATCAGATGAAACTGTAATGATTTAAAAAATTTACTGTAAGACTTTTATTTATCCTGTTTTAAAAAACAACTTATGCAACTTGGGTCACAGTGTTACTTTATATGGAGAGCATAAGTTATTTTATTATGTTTTATTAAAATGTTGCTCAATGTTGAGTAATGAAGAGCTCAGCTGGAATAAACCCTTCATACCTGCATGATTTATGTGGATGAGGATTACAGGTAGTCTGATTACCTGTGGTTGTCTGTAGTCTGTAACTGGAAAGTCTCGAGAATCAGGGGAAAGTTGTCTGTAATCTATGAGAGGTGCCTGGCGGTAGTCCACAGTAGGAGGGTGTCTGTAATCCACCGGTGGCTGCCTGTAGTCTGTATATAAGTGTTGCTGAATGTCGGGCTTCACATCTTGTCTTGCCTTCACCTCGGACCTGTAGCTAACAACAGTGCAAGTTAAAGAAGCCCTTTGCAAAACACATGAATATGGTTGTATTTTCAATTTCAAACAAATATAACGTAAAAAACGTACTATACTATGCCAAGTGTTATGTACTGTAATTCCCACTATCCCAGTTATGTTTCCAGTCACTGTGTCATAACACCAGTAAATGTAATTCCCTCATTTCACTGAATATCCTATTTGAACTGAGTGTCCAGCTTTGAGGGCGGACTGCACACATTTCTGTACCTGTTGTCATGGCTGTATAGTTGGGATGCTGGGGTGACCGGCTGGATGACCAGTTGACTGACAGGCTGGATGACCATTTGGCTCACTGGTTGGACAACTGGCTGAATAACTAGCTGACTGACTGGACTCTGCTGGACTGCAGGGCTGGGCTGACTGACAGGACTGGCCTGGTGTGTCATTGGGCTCTGCTTCTCTGAGCTGGGTGCTGAGGGTGGGCTGTTCAGCTCTGTTATAGGAAAGTCAGCACACTATCATCATTGATGTGTAATTTCACATACTACCAATAACAACGCACACTTTCTCTACAGAAGTTTGTCACAGAATACTGCTAAAGTTTTGCACAGGCCAATACAGCATGCTTCCTGCTTCTCTATTTTGAAGTGACCTAAAATTGTCTTCTTGAACTTGTCTTAGTCATTGGATAATTTCCCAACAGAAGGAGATGTGGCTCACCTTCTTGCGGAATGAGGTGCAATGTGACACTAAGCCCGGCGTCCTTGATGAGCTTAACAATGTCGGCATGTGGCATGTCAATAATAGACTGGCCATTCACTGCCAGGATGCGATCGCCCACCTTCAACTTGCCGCAGCGGTCAGCCGGGCTGGCTTCAATGATGCGGCCAATCTTGTGGGGCACAGCTGTACACAAGTGCAAGCATAAATACTCAGATAAATGCACCCAGGCCCACATATACAACAGATTATGACTTCAGTAATCATTGTTTTTGAGTATCAGACACAAAATATCCAACAATGTACTGTTTCCCAAATCCTTAAAAATGAGAAATTCTTTCATTGCTGGGAATGGCAGTTGAAAAGAAATACTACACTGAGGTGGCACAGACACACATTGGGCAGTACTGGTGACCCAACTCCTGGGCTTTGGGTGTAGATGTAAGATATGGCTCTATCTATGAAGAATTTGCTTGACCTCCCCATGTTTGCATGGGTTTCCTCTGGGTACTCAGTTTTCTTCCCACAGTCCAAACATAATAAAAAAGTGTGGTTTAAACTGACCCATTGAAAAATGGGTAAACGATGGCAGAGTGCAGAGAAAAAGCATTTATCTTATTTTGTATTTTCTTTTCTCAGCTTTTTAACCTTAGATTTTATTGTGGTGTGTTAGAGGGATGCCACTTCTGGTGACTTGATTTCTGTGGTGGCACAGAGTCAATAAAATCATCAAGAAAGTGGGTCCAGTCATGGGTCAGAGCCCTGATTCAGTGGAGACCGTGGCAGGGGCCAGGATGAGGAGGAAGCATAGTCCATTCTGAACAATGGCTTACATCCCCTAAATGAAATGATCACCATAACCTCTTTTAGCCACCAGGTTATTCAAATTCATAAAAATACTATTCTCAGAACAGTTGTATCACTGCAGTTAACCATTATATTAAACAGTTTGTACAGAATCAAACTCATAAATAAATTGAGGGTCCTCTGTATTTGCAGACTTTCATTGATTAGTGGCTTAGCAGTAAAAGTGACTTTGATTTACGTCCATATATACCACCTTCCTATCCATATATACGACCCTTAGGATGCCTAGGAGGGGTGGTCAGTCTCTCCTTATTTTTGTTTTCCTCTCCCCAGTTGCCAGCTAGCTTATTTACACCAAGTAACTGTCACTTTGACTTAAAAGTCAATAATATATGTCATTTTCCCTGTTGTTCAACCCTTTTGTTCATGGACCTTTGTTCAGCACTTTGTCAGCTGTTGACAGTAGTGCTACATAAAAATAAATTTAAACTAAACCGAATGGAATTAAACTGAAATGAATTGAATTGAGGAGCCAGTGTATATTGGTCACAATGCCTCATGTACCTGATACATTTTATGAAAGAAGGGTGGTTCCTGAATCGTTGAGTAGTATTCTTTTGAATTTGGAGCAGAAAGCTTCTTAATACTTCTGAAAACAAGTCACTCACAACAGGTATAATAACACACATAACAACACAGCCTCAGAAACTGGAAATACGTACTGATAGAGCTACACTCTGGTCTGCTCAGTGAGCTGATGATGACAAAGCCAAAGCCTTCATTTTCCTTGCGCTGAATGACAACTTCACTGCTCTGCAGGCCACAGGACATCACTCCCTCTGCAGGAGAGGAGCAAGGGGCAGCAGGCTGGACACTGCCATGGTTGCTGGGTAATGTGGACAAGTCACTCTCAGGGGAGCTGTGCTGTGTGAATGTGGCCCCAGGACTCCTTCCAATTTCTGGACACTGATCACCTGCAGGAGGTGACAAAATAGTAGGTGGACAGTATGTTTAGAGCAGCTGTGAACAACAACTTAAGCACATACAAATCCACAGATACCTACTTTTTTGCAGGTAAAATGCTGTAATATTAGATTATATTGCTGCTATACTTATAATGCAGGGCTATCATGTCAGACTTTTACTACTAGTTTGTTGTTGGAAGAATTAGATTTTGAAGTAATTCAAATTGAGCCCTTAATGTCATCTGGCAACTTATTTACATTAGGAAGTTCTTCTGTTAAACTTTATATGCATAACAGCCTACTGATTTCAGGGTTTTCAGAAAAAAATGGTGGCATGCTAGGATGGAGTTGCTTCTCTGATACAACAGTGGTACTGTTTTTCTGGTTATTTTGTACTACATTACATTTCACTTTGCATTTAACTTATTCTTTTCCTCGCATCTCACAGCCATGTTTTTCTTCTTTTTGTTTTTTACTATACATTCATCTCCTGATTTATGTGCAATTGCATAAGGCATTTTTGCTAGAACACAATTTCAATTTTAATACCTTGATTTGATGTACCTGCTGGCCTGCTCTGTACAATGCACTCTGACCAAAAAAAAAACTGGTGAAAAAAACCATCAAAATTTTATCCAAACATCCTCTATATCTATAAATCTTTAAATGTTTATATCTATAAAGCTGACACAAACATGCGCACACGCATATATACACATGTACATTCACAAATTAGTGAAGTGTGCCTCCAGACAGTTCCCAGCTGATTCGTCAAGATGAACACAAATGAGCCACTTCACATACAAAAATACAGCTACACACACAGACACAGACACACACAGACACACAGACACAGACACAGACACACACACACACACACACACACACACACACACTAGTTATGGGTGCCACCAGATAGGTTCCAGTTGATTTACCAAGGTGCAGGCAAACCGGCCACAAAAACCCACTCACAGGGATCAGAATGGACACACCAAAACACAAAAGTGGTGTGTGTGTGTGCCAGTGAGTGCAGTCGCTCTTCATTTAATATAAAATACATTACATGGTGCCAGAACATTCCAAACTCCACCCAGGATGGAGGTCAGACCCTTCCCATCATTCTTTGCTGCATACTGTATGTTTTGTTTTAATTATGTTTAATAAGTATTTTCATGTATTTTGTAAAGTCTATGTTATGTTAATTTTGGTTTAGGAACTGGGGTGGATTGTTGTATTGTAGCTGTCTATTTGTAAAGTTTGGGTACCCACCCATTGTATGTCTTTTTTTTGCATTTGGTGGCCTCTGTGTGTGCGACCAGGTAACAACCAAGGGTATGTGTCTGTGCTGTACTTTGTGTTGCATGAATAACAAGCACCAGTGAATTCAAACTGGAGAAAAAGTTCGTGAATCAAAATGAACTAAATGAGAAGGAACAACTTATAGAAGGAGGAGATTAGCCGAGATACAGTCTTTAGTGAGTGTTACATGATATCAACATGCAGGTGTTGTTCCTGTCACCTGTGCTTTGCAATCTTCTTCTCACAGTTAGGCGGACCTCTCCATTGCGGGCTGCTGCATGCATCAGGTCAATGACGTGCTTGTGCTCTCTGCCTGCCACTGTCACTCCATCCACTGCCACCAGCTCATCTCCGGGTTGCAGCCGCCCATCTCGTTCTGCAGGGCTGTGCTCTATAACTGCTCCAATTAGGATCTGCATATGAGAAACCAAATCACCAACATTAGAAGTTAATGTAAACAGTGAAAAAAGTAGAACTTTTGAACAAGTTCTTATATAACTGATCATTCAAATTATTTTTAGTTTGGCCAAAAATACTGTATGTTAACAAATAATACTGAAAATTGCAGTTTTTTACTTAATGAACAGGGAACACATGTTTGTTTTGTAATTTTTTGGTGTCCACCTCATACCTGGTCACTCTGTTACCCGCAAAGTGATGCTGTCCTTGTCTATAGTTCGTGACTATGGAACTGCACATATTCATACAGTGTAACAGCTCACTACACAGCATACAGTGAATGTGCAAACAAAATCAACAGAGTTTTAAAGTTTTAGCAAGATTTCAGACTCACAGGTTGCACTGCTTCATCTCCACCTAGGATTCGGAACCCAAATCCATTTGCCTCCCTGTGCAGGTGAACCTCCAGCTCCTGGTAATCTGGCCCTAGTATTAAATAAAGGCAGCAAGCATTAGCATTTCAGATGTCCAAATATTTCTCCAGTGTTGTGAGAAAGAAACATTTACGATGCTGGAGTGAGATACCATAATGGCTGGCACAGATGATGCAGAAGAGGTTTGGAGCCACACACGGGTTGATGTGTTCCCTATTCTATCTACTACAGTAAAGGCAAGATTCTAGAAGGAATCTATCAGGAAACTATATCAGGGAACTGCCACACACAGTAGCAAATGTCAGGTTAATGTTGTTTTTTGGTGATTAAATGTTCCAATGCTGCGCTGTAATTCAGAGTAAATTCCAGTCAGAACACAGAGACTCAAATCAAAGCACTGTGTTGCACTGTGGCAATTATATTTCCAAACCTGACATCTGTACAAATCAAAAACGCTCAATGAATCTAATGTGCTAGCAGACAGAGATCAAAAATTTTGCAGTGCATTCAATTTTTCAAAAGAGTGGAGAATGTAGAATAAGTGAATAGAAAGTGAACAAGCAGTGGCTGTTCCTATACCTTCTACATATACTAGTTCTGAGACTTTATTAAAGTGTAACCTCTCCATCCTTCTGTGCATCCATGTGATATCTTGAGTCTAAACTGATGTGGAGTTGTTATCTGCAAATCAAGGTAAATATCATATAACTTAAACACTTTTTGAAATTTCTTGCAATGGGTATTAATGAATTTTATGTGAGCAGCTGGAGAACACTAACAGTGAGGCGTAGCTCTTTATTTGTAAATACTTCTGCCACGGTACATTTTTATTTTGTACAGCTTTTACAAATTGCTATTTATACTAGTGTACATATTAAGCTACTTCAACCTGCTGCCGCTTGGCATTATGGTGATGATGGTGGTGACAGTAACAGTGATGATGATGGTGCTTCTCCATCTCTTTAAGCATCCCACCACCACCGCCCAAAAAACAGTTAGATGAAGAACTATTTACACATATGCACAATCGCAACACATGATGGGAGAGCCACAGCTCCACCTGCTGCTGCAATATGTCATCAAACCTGACCACTCTTATTACCCTTAACTGGTTAAATTTTCCACGAGGTACCTGTCTGTGTTGTATGAACTCCCACAAGAAGGTCAAACCTCACTATTGTGTGTAGTGCCGTGTGTGTGTGAGAGAGACTAAGCGCTTTAGCATCATGGTTGTGCCATTTGTTCATCATTACGTATGCTTATTGATTGATGACACTATGTGCACCTTTCTAAGCCTTATTTCAAAGAACAAATTTTGAAAATAATAAACGGCCTTTTTGGAGTTTAATGAACTTGACTTTGTGCATAAACCTGACTTATAGTGCAAAGTATCTGTGTTTTAAGAGGTGCATAAAGAACAGACAGAGAAACAGAGACTGAGCTTTAGAGATATAGATTACATTTGACATTGTGAAATGTTTTTAATAAACAGTTTGTTCATCAATGTTTCACCTTCTTTATATCACCCCTAGGCCCCCTGTTCCGGACTACGCCTCTCATGATGGTTAACCTCGTGTACCTGTTCCTAGTTCCCTTCACTGGTATATATACCTGTGTCTCCCACTAAATCCTTGCAAAGTATTGCCATGGTCTTTGTGTGCATACTGAGCGTTTTTTTCTGACTGCTACTCTGGTTTTCGACTTGTTTTGGATTATGAATAACGTTTGTGTTTTACCCTTGTTTGTTACATCGCCTTTCTTGGACTGATTTCTGATTTGGATCTATGCTTGCTTTTCAGCTATGACTTTGGAATAACCCTTATTATTAAACAGAGTTCTTCGTTTTGCATCTGCACGCGTCTGCATCTTTACTGCAATGTGACACTTTAGCAATAAACAATTTCTCACTTCTTTCTTTCCCTACCCATAAAATGTCAACTTGTGAGCTTGTAGTGAAAACCAGCCAGTCCATCATTAGGACTTCCCTGCTCACCATCCAAACCACCTATAAAAAATGGTGTTTCAGGAGAATTATTAACACTGTGGACCCTTTTCATTCTCTCCACAATCTATTTACACTGCTGCTATGCAGAAAACAGTACTGCAGCTTGCAGACCAACACCACTAAGCTCAGAAACGGAATTTCTCCTGCATGCTATTAGAGTGCTGAGTTCCGGAAAACATAGCGGACCACGCACTCACTGTTTTGTCACCTCTGTCACTTTCAACTATCAAATATCTTGCACGATAATGTTTGCACTGCTCCATCACTTAGTTATCTATCTACTTTTTTTCACCACCAATTATCTCAATTTATTTTTGTGCATGCTATGTTGTTTTGTTGTCTGTTTAGTGTATTGCACACTGTAGTTCAGGAAACCACGTTTCATTCTCCTTGTACATTTGTACAACTGCAAAATGACACAAAAGTAAAATTTGAACCTTGAAGTAAATTAGTGTAATATAGCACACTTGTACATCATTGTCAGTGGTTTAGAGTCACTCAGTTTATAAAAAACTAAAACTAACCATTCCATTTCACTTTTGACAATTACATTCTATGTCACTTCATTCACATGTTATTTACTATTCAGTCTTCAGCAGAGTTTTGAATATAACATTTGGAGAGTGAAACTTATGTCATTATTGAGGCACAATGTTATTTATATATCTTTTTCATCCATCCGTCCATCCATTACTGTTAACGGACACCAATCCATCGCAGGTTATCAAAAGTACACATTCAGTAATTCCCCAGTATGTAATTCATTCTTGAAAACCTGTTGGTCACTGAACTTTCATATACTGAGTGCCTATTTCCCATTATTTTCATGGCACAAAAATTAATAAATAATGTGCTTCCAGCCCATGGGAAAACACATCAACACCTCAACATATCAACACCTGACCTCAGCAAGATAAAATACTGTAAACTCCAGTTACCTAATTAGACAAAACTTAATTTTGTCATTAATTTGCTTGTTTATACTGTGCGGTACAGTATGTACGGCACAGGACATGTCACATGTTATAGCCCCCCCCCCCAGCATCACTGCATTACACACGGAAGATGAGAGGGCATGCGTGGCTTTTGAGTTCAGTGTTATGAGATGATGAATAAAGGGAATAAAGATGTCTGTCAAAGCAACCCCTCCATATCTCCATGTCTGCTTCTTTGTTTCTGCAGTAAATGTGGTCATTAAACAAGTTCAGACAAAGCTAAATTAGCAGAAACAGCTGATAAAACACCAGCAAGGGAGCATGTCTAGCTTTGAATAAACAGTATACAACTGTATACTGTATTATTTTTCATTACAATACATGTTACAGTTCTGCACAGTATTCATCTGCTGATTTTTAGAAATTTATTTTGATTTTAATTCACATTTTGATTTTTTTATTATGGATAAGCTTGGATAAAAATTCAATATAGCAAAAGTTTCCATTTGGATACCGATATATAGATATAAATTTTCAAGAACTGTTATAGCAAAAATGAAAATACAGACAGTTTGGATACTGAGGGATTGCTGTATTTTTTTAAATAACTCTGATTTTTGTAATAATTTGATTATAATGAAAGTAATGGAGTTCTCTACAGATGCGATTCATTCATTCATTCATTCCTTGATTCTAGCAGGATCTTTATTGCTCAAAAAGCCAAAACAATTTGTGAATCTACTGTCTGTCCTGCTGCTAAACATAGTATTACTGAGATGCTTCCATTTCATTTCTTTTATTAAATGATATGTAATGACATATTAATCCAAAAAATTGTTCCTACACTCTGAGTTGCCATTTTTTTAGGTACACCTATCTAATAGCATTTTGCACCTCCTTTGGCCTTCAGAACAGCATGAACTTATCTGGGCATTGATTCCACAAGATAATGAATGTGTTGTGCAGGAAATGCTGTACAATGCAGAAATGATCGTTGTGTTGTGTAATTGCTGCAAAATGAATGGCTACATGATGTGAATAACGGTTTCCATCACATCCCAAAGATGCTTGATAAAGTTGAGATATGGGGACTTTGCAGGCCACTGAAGTAATGAAAACTCACTGTCATGTTTTTGGAAACATTTGGTGACAATATGTGCCATGTTACATGGTCATTATAATGCTGGAAGTATCCATTTCAGGGGGATAAACTGCAGCCAAGAAGGGATGAATATGGTCAGCAATGATGTTCAGAAACACTGTGCCAGTCAGACATTCTTCAGTGGGTATCACAGGGACCCCAATGTGTGCCAGGAAATCCCCACACCTACACTGCTGACAACAAACAGGATGACTTCATGGACTCATGTTGTTTGCAAGAAATTTTGATCTTTCTCATCAACATAATGCAAAAGGGACCTCAACAGTTCGGTTTTGTTATATATGTATTTATATATGACATATTATTTGTTGGAATGTACAATGTTTGTGAATGTGACTGTATACCTAAAAAACTGACAGTGTGTGTGCCAGTGTAATATGCTGCTGAAAATTTTACATTGTATAAGAAAAGTCAGAACAGGTTGTACTTTCTTAGAAATCTAAGTCTAGAAATCAAATCTGTTTAATGTGTACAGCAACATCCTCTACATGTTCCATCAGACAATCAGTTCCATAGTTGCTAGTCTGATGTTTTATGCTGCTGTATGCTTGGGGGGGGACATCACAACAAGTTAAAAGAGTAGAGTCAACAAACTTGTCAAGAAAACAGGTTCTGTCATAGGTCAGAGCCCTGGTCTGGTGGTGGCTGTAGGAGAGGTCAGGATGAGGAGGGAGCTACAGTCCATCATGGACAGTGACTCACATCCCCTAAATGAAGAGGTCACATGAGTTCTTTTAGCCAGTATGTTGGCACTAAGAAACCCTTCTGGGGGTCCTTCTTACCAATAGCCATCTACCTCCATAGTGCCACACAAGGACCTTTCCATGATTAGACTGTAAGTAGCATTTTTATTTTTTTTTTTATTTGAGTCTTATTTTATGTGTCTCGTGTTCAGCTGCTCTATGGTGAATTTCCCTGTAGTGATCATTAAAATCCTGTCCTACACCAAAATGGTATGTTTTCTTATTTATAAACTATAAACTATAACTTTATTGCAGTTTTTATTCAGTCTAATATACCTCCATAACATAAACTAATGGTTTTAATTTCTTGTTTTACAAATGCAACTTACATCAGTATGTTATGAATTTTCTTTTATATTTTTTCTGAAAAAATTTTTTGTTGAGATGTTAAGTTCTCATTTGCCATGTAAGTCAATGACATAGACAATGGTTTTTGCATTGCCTTGCATGGACAGACCAGCAAGCTAAAGTTACCCTTCAGGAGCCTACAGGAAGAATTTTTGGTAACACAAGAAAAAAAAAAAGTGCTGGGAAAATTTGGAAAGTTTTGCATCATGGTGGAATGCTGGGATCCAAAGGAAGGATGAGCACAAGCTAACTGAAGAAGGGGTGCAAAAAGCAATAGAGGAACACAGATGACTATCATGATGGGACAGACCATCAGAGACAAAGAATTAGAGGGGAACAGGCCATGAAATCTAAGGTCTCTTGATGTAAACAGCTTACAAAATGCAAAGTCAGGGTACCCTGTTGGACTGTTGAAAAGTTGATTGTTCATTATAGTGATGATATCCAGAAAGAGGGACACTAGAGCATGTTCTTGGCAGCTGTAGAAGACCTGTACAAGTGAAGGCCACTTTTGTTAGCGCTATGGCTAAATGACTAAAACTATGGCAATATGCAGATAGCACAGCAGGGGAGGCTAGTCAGCAAGGCAGGCTATAGCATTTTTTCAGAAAGATTGAAGAATAGATTCAGTACCCAAAGCCAGCATAGGACTCTTGATGACAGTACAGGATTGGCAGTTGATGGTTGATTTAAGGATTTTCAGGGACCATAACAAAGTCTGGACCATCACAACACAGGATATTGTTCTGTTGTCTGCAGCCTCTAGAAAATTCATCTTGCTTACAAGAGCTTACAGTCCCATCGTAAGAACGTACAGAAGTGCCAATGATATGAAGGAGATTAAGCACAAAGAAATGGTGGTGCAGTGCTGGTTGTAAGGCTGGGGGCAAGCTGTATGTCCCGTACAGCAGGTTGGAGAGGCTTTACTGGAAAGTTGGTGTATAGGGCCTTCAGTGGTTTGGGTTTCATTGGCAAACAGAAAAAGAACAACATAAAACAGTTATTGAGGTGGCAGAGAAGGCATTTAAATGGCTGTCAGTTAGGAGTGACATGGATACAAGCTAGACTCATCATTGTCTCCATGTGTTACTTTTTATCTTTCCACCACTACACTTTTTTGACCTGGGCAGTGCTGGTTAACTCAGCCAGTAATAACAATAAATTCAATTTTATTTAACAAATTGCATTTATATTAAACATTTCCATATCTTCGTCACAGCCTAATTTTTGGATAAAACAAAACACTCCAAACTAAAACCGCATCCCAACTGTGAAGCATGGTGGATGGAGTACAATGACCTTGAGTTGTTTTGCTGCTTCAGCATCAAAATGGCTTTCAACCATTGAGGAACCCATGAATTCCACATTCTATCAGGAAATCCTACAGGAGAATCTGTGAAACTCAAGAAAGGTGGGTCATGCAACAATGCAATCAGCCAAAACCTAAGAGCAAATCAAAAATACAAGTGGCTGAAAGAACACAAATTCTGTATTCCAGAATGTCCAAGTCAGAGTCTGGAGCTCAGTTCCACTGAAATGCTTGTTGTGGTCTGAAGTAAACTTTTCAAGCCTTCCAAATATATACTAGAACTAAAAGTTTTGAATGTAGTATCAGGCCAAAATAACTCAAAATTCTGTATAGGTCTGATCATAAGCTCCAGAAGGCATTTGATTGAGGTTATTGTCAATAAAAGTGGGTCCACTAGTTACTGAATATGAGTTACTATACTTGTTCCACTAGTATGGGCTGGCATTCCATCTGGGGTACAGCCTCCTATCCTAACGCCCAGTGAAAAGGTCTGAACCTGAACTGCTGCAACTATGCCCAGGATAAACTGAATAGAGATAATAGATGGATGGATAACTGTTTCATAAATTACTGTGGTGTGTGTGTTAGTTAAATCAGACTGACTTTATTTATTATTACAATTTACATCAGATCACATTTTAGGAGCCATTCAGGCAGAAATCCAAATAATTCCAAAGGGATCACAAACTTCATCTCTCACTACTGCAGTGCAAGTAATACGCTTAGCAATTTTTATGCTTTGGGATTTTACTTTTATGTTTGTTCCAGATTGTGCTGTGTGGAGTTGCAGGACAGCTACAGTGAAAGCTGTTCCATTATAAGAAATGTAAATTAAATTGAAAATGAAGCAGTACAATAGGGTTTTGTTACCCAGAAAAACAAATGTATAATTGCTATTTAAAATACTGTGGTACATTAAATTGCTGTAATACAAAAAATACAATATGATTATTACTGAAAATGTATCACATTTGAATAAGACTCCACTATAAAATGTGCAGGTTAGTCATACAGAATTATACACTTGATTCTCTACAATACATTTAGTTTCCAGGGTGTTTAATGTTAACACAAATATAGTCATAAATTTACCCTTAATCTCATCAACTCTCACTAACAACATTATGAACATTAGTAACAACAAACCTAGAACATAGAATTATGTACATTAATTAGATCCAATTTAGAAGATAAAGTGTCAGACAAAGGTATGACTCCTTTGATAGAAAGCATGATGGACATTACTCACGTCCACTCTCGTAGATAGCTCGGGACTTCTCATAGAGATCGTAGGGGTCAGGCATGGCCATATCCAGACCTTCTGCAGAATCCGGCCCAGAGACCCCATGTGGGAGTTGTGTGGCAGCAGGTGCACCCTGAAAGGCTGTAGGACCTGAACGGCTACCCTGGGGGCTACTCTGAATATCCCACTGGCCCAGAACCTGTAACCAGAGCATATTTTCTTTAGGGACAAGAGCCAAGCCCCATTTCCAGGACCACACCCACCAGGACTTGTCTGTATCTCCTCAGTTGCATCATGGTGCTCATCGTCCACACAGTACAAATATTAATAATGAAGCATGGTGGTCATCAGATTGTCATGCATATGATCCCTGAAGACAATATTAAAGTCCTGAAAAATGTTAAAGCTACTGTCAATATTAGTTTTAAGTATAGCCAAGGTTGGGACATACTATAAAGTTTACAGTTAAGTATTTTCAGTAATAATAAAGGTGAAACAGACACAGGAAGTGAACATACTCCATAAAAATCCATTACAAATTATAATAAATATAATAATTATAATTATTAAGTATAGAATAATTGCTACATGCAGAGTAAGCCTATGACCCTATTAAAGATAATGTGACAAGATATAAATCTTATGTTGAATGTTGATAAATATTGTCTGCAGTTATGGTTCAACCAACAAAAAGGTGAAGCATTTAAGTTTATTTAACTAAATACACTTGTACCTGTACCTAAATATACTTATATCTTACAAACACAATGGGGACTAGAAATCTGTAAAGTTCAAAGACTTATTCATTTGACATCAGAAATAAAAGTAAAAGTGAATATCACATATTAATGTAAGCGCAGTGCTGTGAACAAAATATTTACCCTTGTTTAGTATTCTCTACTTTTTCAGCGTTTTTTAACATAAAATTTCATCAGACCTTTTTATTAGTTCTTTGTTCTGTAAGCAAATTGGAGATTTACAAGTGCCTGTTGAAATGTTAAATAAATGTCAAAAATAATCATATTACAACTTCCCGCAACAAAAGACATGGTTAATGAAGGCAAACACTGATGGAATAAATGATAATACCTTATTTGCACAAGGATAATACAGCTGTTGAAACCATCAGTGTAAATTTTATTCAGCCATAGTTTCCCATTCACTTTCCTGCTTTCAAAACATTCTCAATGATAGCTTTTTACAAATTTCTATACAAATTATTGTACAGACATTCTAAACAAATTATTCACATTATCATATTCAACAATAATGAGGCTGTCAGGCGTAGGTATCAATAGATCCAGGTGCAGAGGGTATTACAAAAAAGAGATGGAAATATAAATTATGAACATGGGAGGAGAAGAAACGTGCTGAAAGGGGCTACGACTTAGCATGAAAAAACCAGTCTGACAAACAAACTAAAAGACGAGGAACACGGCTATCCTCAGGTAGGCAAAGCTGCTCATTAAGATTCCACAAAAAAACATCTGGGTTAGTGCTCCCTTTATCCTGTTCACGATTATGATGACTGAGAACAGGAGAGACTGCATGTATAGACCACAACACCAACATATTATTGAACTAATAAAGCTAATGGGAATAAAACCAACATGGACACCAATCAGAATGGTGTGTTTGCTTTGTTTTTACTGCTCTTTGAATGAATAAAACTAACCTGGAATAATAGCTTGAGTCTAACCTGGAATAAGATTTATGGAGGGTAGAATATAATATATAGTCCCTAATGTTGGGTGCATACATTAACCAGACCTAGACTGGTACTCATGTTCTTCATGGTAGCAGTGGATTTTAAATTTGATGTAAACAATGGTAATGATTTGTCATGGTTACAATTTTGTGCATAAATAAAATCGCCCACCAGTCACTCAGTTCACTCTGGGGAGTCAGACAAATGAATCTTCTTCTCATGGACACATCTGAGTCGGGCAAAAACGTAAAAAATCTTCTGATCAGAGAAAGCCTTATAAAATGCTGAAACTGTGCTGCCTCTGGATAATATTGGGGACAGCTGAGAGTGGACTCATAGATGGCAATCTCTGAAGTTAAATTCACACTTTGCTTAGGATATCCTCATTATTGTAGAGGCACACAAATTGCAACATTACATTTTTTAAGCAAGCGTTTGGATCGGGCGCCCTGGACAGATACCTATATGCAGAGTCTATCAGGACTGGAAGGGAATCGACTGGTAGACTCACCCAGAAATTGTTTAAGGAAGGTTTTTCCACCAACATACTCTGGGAGCCCTACAATTCTCAAATTATTGTTCTAAAAAGTATTTTTAAACATGTTGATTTTGTCCTTATATTGCTTCCCGTGCTTCACAAGGGCAACGTTTCATTTTGCTGTGTCTTCAGCCCAGAGATCTTAGTCTCAACCCCTTGTCAAAGTCTTCTAAGTGTTCAGTTAAACACACACAGTAAGTCTTATTTCTACAAGAGAGACAGAGGATGACAGCCTCTCTCTGTCTTGGTGTTGACCATCTGAGCTGCATGAAGCTCCCCCTCTTAAAAATGGCACAAACGAAAAAACCTAATATTTTGTTAGTGCTACCTTTGTGCTGTTTTGTGCTGCAAAAAACAGAATGTGCCATTTTTAAGATATAAGCAGTTATTTTTCCTAGGCTGTGATGTCATTTAGCCATTTAGTCTCCTACAATGACAGAGGTCTATTTTAAGTGCAAAATACCAAAGTAAATAAATAAGCTGTAATGTGGACACAGTTAATTTTTAACTGGTTTTTAATAGTGTTTGTGTTGTGAATGGTGGTGACATATGTTTTGATGCTAGATGTGTTGCATTTTGCTTTATTGTGCTGAACAGTGTGAATGTTTGAATTGTGGGTTTCATTTTGTTGGTGTCATGGAGTCCTGATGTGATTGTTGGAGTCTGGGTTCATGTATATTTTGTGGGATTTGTGATGAGCTTTTTTGGGGGTCTATTAGGGTGGAGACAATAATGTCTTATTGTGTTTTAGACTCTTGTGGTGTGGTGTTGAGATGGAAAGTGTGTTATGGGTATAGCTGGATGTATAAGCAAGTGTTAGTGATTAATGACTGTTTATGATTAATGGGTACTAGGTGTATAAAGTGGGTGGGTGGCTTCATTGGTCTACAGTTTGGATGTATTCATTAGGGACTTGTTCACTGATTGACGTGTTATTGAATATTTTTGACTGATGCTATGAATGATGATGTGAATGATGTATGTATTATTTTAATTAAGTGATTTATTTGTGGCTATGCGATGAATGTAAATTATGAATTTTTACTGTGGTACATTGATGATTTTTTTATTTTTTAGAATTATGTAAAGAATGTTCATTGGATCATTGTGATTAAGGTTTTCTGTGTATGTAGACTGCAACTGTGAGGCACTAATGATGATATGAATATCACTGTATGTGGATACTTGTGATTATTTGTTTTTTGTGGATCTGGATTTTATATAATTTTGCACCTTTATGTAATTTTATGAATTCTGATACACTGATGGTGATAAAGACTTCTTATGTGAACACCTTTGTTTATGGAATATAGAAACAGAGGAACTTGATTGTAGTGTTTTAAATGAGTTGACATTTTTGTTTGGAGTGTTTTAATATTTAATTGCAGTTTAACAACAGGGGAAGAAACAGAATTTGAATTACTGAGGAGCTTTATTTAACATTCCTGCTTCTACTTATGAGGCATTTCTTTGCATTTATGACTTTGGATTTGGAGTTTGGATTTCAAGCATGCTCTTGAATTATTATCATTGGGTATTAAAATGTACCATCCTCTGCTCTGGGGCTCCCCCTAGGAGCCAGACTAGCAACTGAATTGTAAATCATCATACAGTCTTTATTTGGATATTGGAGGGGACTATGTCAGTCTTGATTGCTGGGGAAACACTTGTGTATTAAATGTTTATGGACTGTGTGGTTTGTGGGATTCCACTGTTTATCATATGTACTTTTATATCTGGAAGGTTTTACATCGCCTTACATGTGGTCAAACTCTGTCACCCAGTACAGAAAAGTTCTTTTGCAGCTCAGTCTACATAATTCAACATCAATCAATGAGAAAAGCAGCAACTCTCACTTCAAACAATTCCCTGATGATAACTCTACTGCTGCAGTGCCCACTGGATCGACCAGCTCTAAATTTCTGAAGCATTGTGACTCAAACATAGATAACATGACTACAAATTGGAAAAAGCATCTCCAGTCTTGTTTCCAGCCTTGGTGAAGAACCCCCGCCTGGGTGTTACCTCACTTCATTCCAGCTTGTTGTTCAGCAGTACCTGGCAATGCTGGTGATGTTATTAAAACTGACTACCTGACAAATGGACCACATCCCAAAGACATATATTAAACCTTCATTCATTTGGTTATCGCATCCCATATTTAGCACAATCATTGCCTCTCTTATCTGGGATCATATTGAATTAATTCAAAATTGTGGTCCTGAAACCACCATCAGACCCTTCTATCCTCACCAACTTTAGACCTATTTCTAATTTTCTGATCATCTCCTGTGTCCTAGAAATGGTTGTTGCTAGCAGCTAATCTCATATCTTACTGCAAATGACTTTTGTGAAGAATTTCATTCTGGTTTTCATGTGTTCCACAGGACTGAAACCACCCTGGTCAGAGTCACCAATAACATCCTCCTGTCAGCAGATGCAGGTTTCCAAACGGTGCTGGTTCTCATGGCAGCCTTCAATACCATCAACCATGGCATCCTCTAGCACAGGTTGGAGTAATGTCTGGGACCTTCTGGTAACTGTTCACAAGTGTTTAACTCCTACACTGTAAATGGATTCCAACATGTCGTAAGGAAAACTCTCTTCAACCATGCCATCACAGCTTCGATACAGAATACATCAGGGTTTTGTGTTAGGACCACTAGTATTCTCATTATACATATTACCATTAGGAAATGTCATCAGGGAAAAAAATCAACTTTCACGTATATTCCGATGACACTCAAACTTTCAGAGGTATATGCCACCAAGCACCTGTCCTGCTGTCATTAATGCTCTGATGACATTAAAGCCTTAAAGCTGGATGAATTGGAGATCCTGTTTTCACAAACTAAAAATCAGTAGCAGCAAACTCCCTCAGTTGAGTCTTGTAGATCTGAATTTTAACACTGCATCATCTGCATGGAAACCTCATGTTGTCTTCAAACCATAGCAGTCTTACCAGCTGAATGTTATCTCAGTTATAAAGACTTGTCTTCTATAGTTGAAAAATATCTTCTAGCTAAAATGTTATCTGTTGGAGCTGGATACTGATAAGCTGGTTCATGTCTTTATTTCTGGCAGGCTTTTTGTTGTCTGACTGCTCTACATACATCATCACTCCCCTCCAACCCATTCAGAATTTTGCAGCCAGATACAGATGGTGTGTCCCTCAGACTTCAGCTATACTATAAATCTACTATGACAGACACACTGGACCTATCCATACATACTTCCACAACAGAAGGCCCAGGAGGAGTGGGCCCTAATTGGTACTTAGAGCCCAAGAGGTTTATTTTTCTCCCCTTCTTGCTATTGGGAGTTTTTTGTTTTCCTCTCCCCAATTGGCAGCTGGTTTATCTAGACAGCTAGCTCTCAGCATAACAGCAGATAGTCTATGTCCCATCATTCCCTTCCTGTTGTTTATAGATGCTGCCTATTGCTGTGGAGCAGACTACCACATTGTTAAAGTTTAATATTCCTGAAAGGGTGACACTGGTTCTTAATGTTTGTGCTGCAGTTCACTGTGAAAGATGTGCTGTAACCTGAAAATATAAACTGTGCAGTATTTGTGTCTCGTGCTTGATTTTTGACTTTGGGAGAGAGCATAAAAACTGCATTTTATGCAGACTACATAACTGTTGGGAAAACTCAGCAATGTGCAACACACTATGCTTTAGACATTGTAAAAGACTTATGTGAAATAAAATAGTAGGACGAATAGAGGAAGAACACAAATTCCCCATCCATCATTATTTAATTCTTGCCATATCCCCTGAATTTAGTTAAAAACTCTTATCCTCTAACAGTTTCCACCTCTGGCCACAATTTATGTCATGAAAAATGAGCACACAGTATGCAGACAATTTTATTTGTCTATTGGTAATAGTATAAACAATGATTTAGAACTAATTCAGTTTCTGCAAAATTTACAACATTTGCAGAAACTCCAGTTTCTGAGCAAAAATAGCTGTTTTCAAGTCACTTATCAACCAGATTCAGATGAGAACTTTGACCAGAGCATTCCATAACTTGATTTTTTAAAACTATCTTCCTGCCTGACTCAGCTCAGCTTCAGCTTTCACTGATAGCCTGACATTCTCCTTTACAATTTTCTGATACACAAGTGAATGGGTTCTACAGTGATAGCAAAGGCACCATGGTCCTGTGGCAGCAAAACATCCCCAAGGCATCACATTAGAATTGACAAAAAGATCTGATAAAAATGTAATGCCAAAGAGAGCTTGCAAAAACAGGGCAAATCCTTTTTTAACAGCACTGCATTTACACTAGTGACATTCAGACAACAAACTATAAACTAACATAAACAGTATTCCTTTCTCAAAGAGGTTATGTCTGGTCTAGAGACTTGACCTGAAAAAGTCCCGGGGACCTACAAATGCTGGTACATGTTTCTCACAAAAAATCACCCATTAACTGGAAATCAAGGCATATTGACTTAATAATATAAAACTTAATGTTGAGAATAAAACAGTGAACAAAGAAAAGTTTCTAAGGTTCAGCAAGTAAGAATGCAGGACTTAATGTGAAGGATGAAAAGAGGTCACACATCTTCTATTATAGCAGTTTTGGAGCATTTTACCTGTTTAGAGGTCTTCCAGGGTGAACACTGGCCTGCAAAAATAAGAAACCTAATTAAGGACATGGAGACCATTTGACTTATTATGTTTAAAAAAATTATTTGGAGGTAAAATCTTTGCATGAAATATATCAAATTATACTAAAACATAGGATGCAAAATGTCTAATCGTGTAAGGTAGACTGAAATACAAACATCCTGTTTTGTAACATTTGATATGTAATAAAGTGACGGTAAGGGGTGCAAGTGCAAGTGAGGGGGTGACTCATTATTCTGGACTTTCTCATTTCAGTGCACAGTCAGTTGTGTACAAAAGTTTCGTTATCTTTACCTTGCTTTTTTGTGTTACTGTGATCTTTAGAGAATGATAACTGAGTAAATTTTTCTATTAGCTTTACTATTATATTAGTAGTAGTGTTAGTAGCATATACTGTAGCAATGGCAAGGAGAGCCGTGGCTGTCTCATAATGCACTGCTATTGCATGTTCGTAAAAAGATGTTTAATTGTTATTGTCTAATTGTTGTGAGGAGTTATGAGATTGTGGACCCTGCGTGCAATGTGTTTGCCAGCTTTAGGGTACATAAGCTGTTGTGCTCTGAGCCCCTAAGGTGAGGGGTGAGAATTGTTTGTGTCTATAGTGGGACTACAACGGTCCCTGTGGATCAAAAAGGGGTGCTTGGGGGTTAACTATCCTCTTGAATGACTATTCCTGGCAGCTGGATATCCGGGAAAGTGTGATGGCTACTGTCCTGAATGAGATACGGAACATCCATGAGTGCATTCAAGCAATGTCCCCTAAAGATTAGGTACTAGGGGAATGTCTGAAGCAGATAGGGGATGTGAATAGTAGGAAGGCACAGAAGGTGCCATGGCAGGATAAGCCTCTGCATGGAATGTACTACTGACAGATAGTAGAGGTGGCCAACATGAGGAGATTCTACTAGTGGATGGAAAAGGCAAGACTGAAGAACAGTACAGGGTCACTGATCATAGCAGGACAAGAACAAGCCCTCAACACCAGGTCAATCAAAACAGAGGTACCATATCAGCCAGACTGGGCAAAGAAGACCATGCGACAATCCAGTACCTAGTAGCAGCTGCAAGATACAGGCAGGGACAACGAAACTGAGACGGATATCCAAGTGGCAGGGATCAAACATAAGAACATCTGTAAGGAATATGGCCTGGACACTCCCAAGTCTAAATGAGCGGTACCACAGAGAGTGGTGGAAAACAACAGAGACAAGATCCCATGGGACTTCCACATCCAGACAGATAAACAGGTAGTGACCAACCAACCAGAAATAGTGGTAATAGATAAGGAGGAGGAAAGAGCAGTGGTGATAGATGTGGCAATTCCGAGTGATAGAAACAGCAGGAAGAAGGAATATGAGAAGCTGGAGAAATAAAAGGGACTGAAACAAGAACTGGGGAGAATGTGAAAGATGAAAACCAAGGTAGTCCTGTTGGTGATAGGAGCATCTGATGCTGTGAGCCCTAAGGTGAAAGAGTGGCTCCATCAGATCCCAGGTATGACAACATTGGTCTCAGTCTAGAAGAACACAACCCCAGGAACTGAAAAAACTGTGCCATAGGTTGGACTTCACTGTATACATAGTATATGGCATCAAAAATACTGCTAGCCTTGGCCTGGATAGTGAGCAGGCTTAATGGCACACATTTCTGTGTTTGGTATTTGATCCATGTCATCAGGAGCATCTTCAAGTATCAGTTTTTCTCTCTGCTTTATCAAAATAGTTGATTTCATTGGTGCAGATCCTTTTACACCCTCCTGTATTTGTCCTTTGTCTTTTAGGAAGGTTGATATTATTGAGTGTGATAATCCTAATTCACGTGACGATACCAATATCGGTTTACCTCCATAATGTTGATTTTTATCTTTAACTTCAAATCAGTTGCCTTTCTCTTCATTTTGCTTTTAATGGCACATTCGCTTTCCTTTAGAAGCCATATTTGAAACTGTATTTAGAGAAATTATGGCAATTTTGGAATATTTATTTATTTAAAGTTATTTAATCTTTCTTAGCTTGAACTTGCGCTTGTACTTGATTTATGACTTAACATATTATTTTAAAAAATAACAAAATGAAAATGGCATGTACAAAAATATCGGAACCCTTAGCGTAATATTTGGTAGCACAGTCTTTGGAGACAATAGCTGCAGTCAAGCACAAACTACTCCAGTTCTCTCAGGTTTAATGGATGCCTTCTCCCAAGTGTGAGTTTCCGCTCTTTCCACAGATGTTCTATGAGAGCCAGATCATGACTCATAGCAGGCCGCTTCAAAACAGTCTGGTGTTTTCTTCTTATCCATTCTGGTTACTGTCTAAGTGGTGTTTTGGCTCATTGTCCTGCTGGAGGATCCATAACCTGCAACTGAGACACAGCTTTCTGACACTGGGCTGTTCATTTTGCTCCAAAATGCTATGAAAGTCTTCTGATTTCATCATGTCCTCTACAGATTCAAGGCACTCAGAGCCAGGGGCAGCAGAGCAACCCCAAAACATCACTGAACCTCCTCCAAATTTTACATTAGGGTTGGTGTTCTTTTCTTTGAAAGCTTTTTTTGATTTCTGTCAACATAGAGCTGGTGTGATGTACAAAAAGCTGTAATTTTGTTCAGTCTGTCCAAAGCACATTCGCCCAGAAAGACTGTAGCTTCTGGGAAGCAGACCTCAACAAGGAACATAACTAGTCTCTCAAACCTGTTCATGATGTCCATGGTGAGTGCAGTGGGACAAAAGCCATTGAAGCAGGACACAGGTGATTTCTTGGGGACCAGGGTGATGATCATGGTTTTGAGCCACTTGGGGACAAAAGCTTGAGCCAAGGAGGTGTTGAAGATGTCAGTGAAGAGTTCTGCCATTTCACTAGTGCACTCCTTTTAACACATGGCTTGGGATACAGTTCGGTCTTGTAGCTTTTCATATGATACCTCTTGCCAGAGTCCTCCTCACGTCAGCTAGAGACCCACACAGTATCTGGTTGCCAGGAGGAGGTGTAGCTTTCACAGTCAGGGTCGTGTTAATGGCCTCACACCAAGCGTAGAAATCATTCAACTCGATCAGCAGGAACACATTCCTATCATTGACACTGTTGTTATTACTCTTGTAACTAACTGATGGTCTGTATGCCCTGCGAGATCCTTCTTGGGTTATCAGTCAAGTGGTCCTGGATTTAAATACAGCATTGGGGGCTTTCAGCAGCACACAGACCTCAGCGTTAAACCAAGGCTATAGAAGAACTTGGTTGGATGGTGACAGACATGGGGGTCACAAGACTGTCCACAAACTTTGCAATGTAGCCAGTGACAGACAATGTATATTCCCCCAAATCTACACAGTGGCTGAAAGTACCAGCAGTTTTGAACATGTTCTACTCTGTGTGACCTAAACAGTCCTGCACCATTTCAGTTGGCCCCTCTGACCATACTTTTTGCTTTGTGACTGGTTTTGCTCTCCTCAGAAGTGGCTTGTAAGCAGGCTCCATTAGCAGGGAGGTGTGATCAGACTGTCTCAGGTGGGGTTGGGGTGTGACCTTACAGGCATTGCAGATGTTGGTTTAAAAAAGGTCCAGAGTGCTCACGTCTATGGTAGAACAATATATGTGTTGGTGGAATTTGAGAATTGTTTTTAAAATGACCTGGTTAAAATTGGACATCAGTGTCCATTTGGCTACACCATAAAGTTCAGCACCATAAAGTTCGCTGAGTATCTTTGATGTAGGGGCTTGGTGGAACACATAAAACAAAATGAACACAATGCTAAATTCTCTCAGCAGGTAGTACGGGACACATTAGATTACTAAAAATTCAGCCATTGGCAAACAGGGATGAGAAACAAGTAAAAAGTTTGTGAACCAAGATGTAATAAATAAATACCCAAATCACCACCTTTGGATTTTCTCAGCGAGTTGCTTTTGTCTGCCTGCCATGTAAGAAGTTTCTCCAGTTCAATCACCATGGGGATTTAACAGTTAAGCCAGACTTCTGTGAGGAATGGAGCATTTCCACATTTCATGCTGTGTAGAACACCTCAGCCTGAACATGTCTATTTTATTGTCCAGTGAGCAGACATTAGCCAGGAAGAGAATTGGGATGGCTGGCTTGAAGGGTTGGCACCTCAGTCTGTCTGCCCCCTGTTTGCTGTGCTTCTGCCCCTTCTCACAAAAGAAAAGAAAAACTGCACCTTTTTTGAACTGGAGAAGTTGCTGCATCCTAGCACATTGCCATTTTGATGTCTCCTTTTAAAAAATATTTAACAACCAATTTTTGCTATAACTACCTCCAGAAAACATTGTCAGCAATTACTTTCATTGTAGTATACAGCTATACCCTGGTATTTGAGTACAAGTGGTTTCTAGAACCACTTGTTTCAATAGTGTTTGTATGTGTGTGTGGTCTCCCTGCAATGGACTGGCATCTCATCCAGGATGATGTATCCTGGCCTATCTGCCAATAATTCCATGATAGGCTCTGCACCGCTGTGACTCTGATTAGGACAAACCGTTAAGTATGATGGATGGAAGTTTGTTTGTGTGTCTGCTATGACTTTTGGTAAATTTCCTATTTTTAACTATGTATAATTTTAGCTGTTTATTGTTATCTCCTCTGCTTTACAATACACCTGAAATGAGACGATGTATTTGGCACAGTATGGCATGACAGACATGCAGCTGAAACCCTTACCTGCCCCTTCCCTCTGGATGACAAGGGATGCCTCGGCTCCTACGGGACAGTCTTTCAGTAGTTCTACAACCTGAGTGTGGTTAAGGCCCTGGACACGCTGCTTGTTGATCTCCAGGAGGAGGTCTCCTTCCAGCAGACCTGGGCAGCCTTGGGGCTCCAACACACGCTCAACACGCTGGCCCGCACTGCTGTCCACCAAGGTAAACCCAAAGCCTCCATCCCCCTTTACCATGGAGATTGTGATGATTTCAGCCTGCGTTGCCGCTGATGGTATCATGGACACGTCATCATGTAGGACCTGGGAATCACCAAGCTGGGGAACAGGCTGGTCACCATGTCCCTGCATTAGGTGGGAGGTCCGTGACAAGTACTCCATATAGTTATCATAGTTACTCCTGCCATTGACCATTAGTCCCATAGGAGGGAGCACAGTACTTGCAGCATCCTCAGGATCATACGGCAAGGGGTATCCACGGCACAGTACCAGGCTCACACTCTGACCAATTGGCACAGCCTGGAAGAGCTTGACCACATCGGCATGAGTAGTACCCAGGACACAGACATTGTTGATGTAGACGATGACATCACCTAGAGAAAAAACATGAGAGAGTTCATTGCAGTGGCAGAGATACTAAGGTGACCTGGAAGTTTAAAGTGAACTGAAAAGCAAGCTGAGAAGGCAAACATAGACCATACGGGCGATGGAGCAAGCATGTGCTGATCTCACACCAACTCCTCTGAGTATAGTATGATTAGCAGCTGTTTTTTTCACATTGAGCCATTAGTGTTTATATTTTTCAATATGCCCAACCAGACTTAGGGAGACCCTATGGTCAAGACTAAAGGAACAACAAGTAGAACTTAGATTATTGTTGTTACAGAAAGAAATTTCTTCTTAAAGTGTAATTCTTAAAAAAATAACTTTTGACTGTTTAGGTAGATTTTACATTTACATTACATGTATTAATGTGGCACACACTTTTCTTCAGCAAGATGCACAGTGCTTGTTAAGTAGCATTTAGTTGACACACATATCCAAGGTGACTTACAATGTTAGATGCATCTGGCATTAGATGCACAGCAATTTAGCATGACCAATTTACCTGTGATGTTTTTTGGACTGTAGGAGGAAACCCAGGAAAACCTACAAGAACATGCAAACTTAAACACACTGACCAGGGACTTAAGCTATGCCCAGTTACACAGCTGAGGTGCTGTGAAACACTAGTGCGACCCACTGCTTCACTATGCTGCCCATGTTCTGAAGAATAATGAAGACCAGGGTCAGAATTTTTAAGAACCATTCAGTAAACCCACAAAGAAAAACACAATGTGGCATGCTCCCTGCATCCCTTGCAACTTTTTCTGTGTTTTTGGGATTTTATATTCACTTTCATTTTAATGCAACAAATAATTTATAATTTCACTCAACAAATTCCAGAAAATGATACCGTATATATGTATTGTACATCGGATCGTTCACACAATTATCTAAGAAGGAAATCATATGACAGCAGCATAATGCATAAAATCATGCAAACACAGGGCATGAGCTTCAGGGAATGTTCACATCAAGCTTCAGAATGGGGAAAAAATGTGATCTAAGTGTTTTTGACCATGGTATGTTTGTTGGTGCTAAATAGGGTGGTTTCAGTAACTGCTGCTTTTCTGGGATTTTCACACAGAACAGTGTCCAAAATCAACACAAAATGGAACAAAACAAAACACATCCAGCAGTTCTGTGGGTAGAAACATTTTGTTGATAAGAGAGGTTGGAGGAGAATGGGCTACAACAACAGAAGACCACATCAAGTTCGACTCCTGTCAGCCAAGATCAGAAAGCTGTGGTTACAGTGGGCACTGGCTCACCGAAAATGGACAGTTGAAGATTAGAAAAACATTGCCTGATTTGATGAACCTTGATTTCTGCTGCAACACACAGATGGTAGGACCAGAGTTTGGTGTAAACAGCATGAAGCCATGGACCCAACCTGTCTTGTATCAATGGTTCAGCCTGCTGGTAGTGGTGTGGGGAATTTTTTCTTGGCATAAATTGAGCCCCCAATAAAAATTGAGGATCGTTTGAATGTCACAGGAAATCTGAGTATTTTTGTTGACCATGTGCATCCTTTTATGGCCACAATTTACCCATCTTCAAATGGCTGCTTCTAGCATAATAATGCACCATTTCACAAATCACAAGTCATCTCAAACTGATTCCATGAACATGACAATGAGTTCAGTGTACTTCAATGGCCTCCTCAGTCACCAAATCTGAATCCAGTACAGCACCTTTGGGATGTGGTAGAACAGCAGATTGGCAGCATTAATGTGCAGCTGACAAAACTGCAGCAATTATGTGATGCAATCATATCAACATGGGCCAGAATCTGTAAGGAATGTTTCCAGCATCGTGTTGAATTCATGCCATCAACAATTCAGCTGATCTGAGAGGAAAGAGGGTCCTACTGGAATTAGAATATTGTTCCCAATAAAGTGGTCTGTGTGTGTGTGTGTGTGTGTGTGTGTGTGTGTGTGTGTGCATACATATAATTGCCAATTTTTGAATATTTGAACATCCAACAAGCAACCTTTCATTGTGAAAAGCAGGATGATGTAAAGTCACATCATTTTACATTTAAATTCATTCAGCAGTGCATGTTACAGACAGAGAGTGCCAAAAGTACTGGTTAAGAAAGACTGAGGGTAAACATTTCAAATCATCTAGAAAGATCTACCAGGTAGATGACACTCAAATAATTTCAGTGGTGTTACCCTGATGTAAGGTATCCATGGGAGGAAATCAAAACCTGGTGGGTCACAGTGCAAAACACTACAGCGATAAGCAGAATGAAGACCAAGGAGAGGTAGACCACTTTAGCCAACTGAGTTTGTGACACTGCAAGCATGCCAGTGTGTGAAATGGCAGATGTTGAATTCTGACAGCTGTCAAGGAGGTCATTTTAGGCAAAGAATACATAAATTCATCCCTCCATTTTTGTTAACCACTTATCCTGAGCTGGGTCATAACTGTCCCAACTCATTCCAGAATCAGTGTGCAGTAGGCTATCAAACCGTCCCTGGATGGGACACCAGTCCACTGGAGGGTGGCCAAACACACACATAAACACACAACGGGCAATTGTCCTTTTTGTTGATGATTATTTTTACACTTGTGCCTCAACTTATGAAAACCATTAGGACCAGAAACCTGGTTTTAACTTGGAATTGTTGTGAAGCCCAGCCGTTACATCACAATCAATAAAAAGCTTCATGATGAATTTAATCTCTTCATATATTCATAGGTGAGACATAAGATTACCCATAATGGATAAAAAAAAAATGCTGAAAGATTTCAGTTATTTCTTCTGTTTTTATCAACAGCTCATACAATACAGGCTCTCAATGTCAATCTATCCTGGAAGCCATGGGCATGAGAAAAAGTGGATACAAAGTGATCTGGATGCCAATTTATTTAATCATGCTTTATTAATGTGAATAACAAATTTAGGGCTACATTAAAATTACAGAAAAAATGGTACTGTTCACCACCATTGGGTTGAAAGAAGCAGAGCAAAGCAGAGAAAGAACAGCAAATTACAGAAAGTAAAACAAATTTCACCTTAAAATTCTGACTGCATTTTACTGGCCACAAGGATGGGATTAACTCATTACTTAAACATTTTTGTCAGAATCCAGTCACTTAACCGTAGCCACCAAAAAAGTGTAGTGGCACACTTTCTGTGATAGTCTTACACTTAGTTGATAAATAAACTAATTAAACCCATTTGGAAAGCTGCATAAAACCTATTGCTCTTCCCTCTTTCACTCTCAGGTTCCTCCAACCCTCCCCCTCTTCCCTCTTCCTTTTGAATGTGTTTTGCTGCCCCTAATTTTAGAAATGGAAATGTAGTCCATTTTCATTCTGCAGCAGGGAAATTTTAGAACAGTGAAAATCATGCAATAAATAAATAAACATGGAATGTTCATATCTTCATAAACTCATAATTCGGTGTGACACGGCACAAATGTATTTACCTGATGCTCAATACAGCATTCTACTCAGGAATCTATTGTTCCTGAATTCGGCAGTTGGGGGTGGGATAGCTGAGCAGTGGTTTTGATGTTTTGATGGTGAAGACCCTTGAAGCTCTTTACAGATTAATACAAAACATTTGATTTTACAATTTTACAATGATCTGTCACTACTATTTTTGTGTGTAAAACTGATGTTTCCAAATTGAATAGATTAAAATACAAACATATTACCTGTTTGAAACTGAGGAAGAATTGATCAGCTGGGCAGCAGTATTGATGCTAAATTGCAATGTTTCCTTTTATTTGCTATATTAAAAAAGCAATATACTGTTTTTTGTGTGAAATGCAAATTGTACAATGATATGTGAAAATATTAATCATCTTTGTAGAAGATTAATTGTCATGGAACAGGTAACTAATTTTTTAAATGGTTTTATTTTATTTTACAAGAAAAGCTGACTCACAGGAGGTGATTATAATATAAAACCCAATTTTACACAAAACTCACCCCAACCCTCCAGAGTAGCTACATACGAAAAAAATGAACTTTTAAATTGAACTACCAAATAAATTAATAATTTGACCAAAACATGACTGGTTGTAGTTTTCTCATCCTTGATACTGATCCAGATTTTGAACCACTTAAATCCAGTAACTTTCGTTTGATATCTGGGACTTGAACTTATGAAAAAAATAAAGCAGAATTACTATGCTCAAGATGGGAAGAATAGGTTCTGCTAGCACCAGGTAAAAAAATTTCTGTCTTTCAGAGCTCTGAAGAAGATCTGACAAATGTCTTTGGTCATCTGTGTTAATGTACTGATGTAGATGGGTTGTTCAGTGCTCTAGGCTGCCAGCATAACCCACAACAATGGCATTTTCATTAGTTCTAAGTCTGAAAGTTATGCTGTTATACAACAGCAATATCTACCCTTCAGTGCCAACTGGCTATGTTGTACCCATTAAAGAAACCGACAAAAAATTTTAGTGAAGCACATTCAGTACCACAAGTAGAAATAAACCAATCATACTCATCTGACAGTTTTGGCACTGCTACTAGGAATGCAGCCTGAATAAACTAAGCAATGTTGTTTCATCTGTGAGTAAGATAGTTGTGGTGAAAATTGTCATTACATTAAACAAATGGTGCATAAATCAAACAGATCAACAGTAAAAGGGAAATCAACGAACGTCTAGTGGGGCTCAAGAAAATTAAATGGAAGGTATTTAAGGATGTTACTGTAAATTTTCCTCTGCAACTAAATAGCATCAAACTATATCCAGCTGGTCGACAACATGTTTCAAATACCATGAAGCACAACATGCACAAATGAAAATCATTAGAGAAACAAATGTATTTTATTAGTCATTATATTATAATTATTATTATATTATATTGGTCATTACAGTGATAATGGTGCACTATGTGTTCTTTGATTTCATCCTTATCCTTTTATTTTTCTTTATATCAGCAATATGTAAATACAGACATGCAGTGTAGTCATAAAGCTTTTCTGGTTATTCACTCAAAGTGGAAATGTCTGTCTCAACACACTGACTGCATCAATACTCCACAAACATGGCCTCATGGGCCCCAGAACCACAGCATCACCTGAGCGCAACATCTGACTAAGGAGGTGCTTCAAGCAGTGTGAGAAAGGGGCAGAAATATGGCAAGTGGGCAGGAACGTGAGCCAGGCCAAGGAAAAACCTCACAAAACTAGCAATTACATCTCTGTTTCTGGCCAACGTCCACTCACTGGATAGAAAAAATGGATACGCTCAGGCTAAGATGCACTGCACAATGAGAAATAAGAGATTGTTGCATTCACATACTGAGTGAAACATGGGTCCAAGTGGATGTCCCTGACTCAGTGATCAAACCTTCCACACAGACACACAGAAACATTACAGCAGGGAAAAATCTCAGGAAGGTGGCTTGTGTATCATAAACAAAAGTTGTAAAAATGATTTGCTTGTTATCAGTCACGATATGTGAGTGAAAAAGTTATAATTATTAAAAGGCACACTATATCTGCCAAGGAAGTTTAAGGTTGTGATCTTGTTTGTTGTGTATGTTGTACCAAGTGCATGCTTCGCAAACTTTTGTGCTATTAGCCTGATTTATGTTAGGACAGTTCTGGCCAAATTCCACCAATATGTGCATAGTTCCACAAGTGGGGAGGGCAATTATGCCTTGGCAGTTTGGGGTGGGGTGTTAAAGTCACTAAACTGTTCACCAAACAAGATGATGCCAGAAGGTACAATTTCAGTGCGGCAAGGCTGTTTTGACAACACAAACTGCAACTTGTTTAAAGCTGCCACCACACTGTCTGGACTTAAAGCAATACACATCATCAGTCACTGGTTACATCAGCAAATGTGTGGAGGATGTTTTGACCACTAAGATTGTCACCATCCAGCTCAACCATAAGCCCTGGTTGAATTCTGAGTTCTGCTCACTGCTGAAGGTACTCGATTTAAATCTCAGACATAGTGACTCTGAAAGCTGCCAGAGCTTAACGTCATTCCACTAACATCACAGCTATGAAAGCAGCATTTCCATCTAGTGACTAGGCTGATCTGGAGAGAACTTTGGCATGAGTCAACATACAGATACCTGCAGATCCTGATGGTATTCCCAGTTGCATGGTAAAGGAGTACATTAGCAAATTGGAGATGAACTGACATCTTTAACACCTCCCAGGGTCAAACTATTTTTCACGAGTGCTTTAAATCCACCATCACTCCAGTCCTGCAGAAATCACTGGTGCACTAGTGCATCGAGAAAGCTGTTGAGCCCCTGAAAAGTGTGGTGGACTCAAAGTCAACGGAACTACAGAAAGATTACGTGCTTTCTAGATTGAATAGGGGTTAGTGAATTACATGGATTCACGGAAACGCAAGTGCTGAATAAGTGGACGGGAGCTGTACAGGTGAACTATCAGACACACACTCACGTGTGAACATTGCAAAGAAGAAATACATATTTGAATGCATGTGGAAAATTATGAGATGAGCAGGTATACTTTGGTTTGACTTGTTATTAAGTGTTTTTGGTAGGGTGATGCAAAGTGCTGTGCAGTTGATATTGAACAGTGTGACAGGTCAACTTTACACCAAGAACAAGGCAGTAAACAGTGAACGTATGACTCCTAGAACACCTGGCAGTCCAGTCAGCTGTGCAGAAGGAGTTTGAGGTCGAGACAACTACTATGGTAAGTGCAAGGTAGTCAGGGATAAGTAGTGAGGAGACCGGAGCAGCATCCAAAGGTGTTGCAAGGTAGACTGTAGAAGGGACACAAAGCACAATGGCAGTCCTGACTTGTTGAAGGCAGGGACACATGAAACTATTAAGAGGTCTGGGGATGAGCATAGGTCAGATATAGACTCTGTGTACAAAAAGAGGTCCCTGCAATTGCACAGCTCGGCAGCATGGATGCCTTTAAAAGACCAGGAGCCCCAGAAGTGGGCACAGGTGGCAGTGGAGACACATGAAACAGTGAGGAACATGGACAAAGTGTGTCCCCAAGGACAAAATTAGGAGTCCCCAAGGATGAGCACTAGTTGGTGGGACAGACACATTAAACGATAGGGAACCCCTGAGGAAGGACACGAGTCTGCAGCAGATATAGATTAACTACAAGGAACTCCAGTTGCAGGCTTTGTTACAGTGGATGTATCAGATGCTTCGGCAACAGACATGAGTTGGCATGGACATAGTAAATGACTAAAAGCTCCACAGGTACATTTGGCTGCAGGAGTTCAACAGAAAGAATCAAATGACAGCAGCAAATGACCTTGAACTGGTAGACAGCTGAATATCTAAAACAAGAAAAAAATACATCGCGAACCAAGCTACTGCACCAATTAGGGACTGAAGTTATAACTGAGATGGCAGTGGGTTCTAATCCTTAGCAAAAATAGCAGGCTGTATGACACAAATAGATACTCAGATAGCGCTTGTGGGAACAGGCCGGAGATGAACAGCAGCGTCCCTGTGAGCTTCAGCAAAAAGAAGCGAGAAGCGAAAAGGTAGCAGTGGGAGCACGACAGTGGCAAACGGCCTTAGACAGAACGTGTGGGCACGTGGTGGCGAGCCCGCTTGACAGGGGTTGTGGGCTGACAGTGCTGATGGGGCAAGTGGGTGCTGCCTGAGGCCTAAAGAAATGGAAAGTAGACAAGACGCACAGGACAGAAACCAGCAGGAGGAAGAAGGAACTGTGTGGCACACAACGCAGCAAGGACTTATTTATAAAAACAGTGCCACAGGGTGGATGTAGTTGAGGGCTTATATGCATTGTGGGCACGATTGATGGCTGGCGTGGTCACACGTTTGGTCTAATACATCCCTCCCAAAATTACTTTTTATTCAAACTTTAACTCCACCATCACCACTGTTTGCACTGACTATGTTACCTATTTATTTATTTATCATCCACCTACCTAACACCTGACAGTTTTACTCTCAATTTGAGTGTGTGTTGATTTTTTGTGCTATGTATGTGTCTTTTGTGCATGTCTGTTCAGCACACTGTGCATCTTAGTCTACGAGAAACTACTTTCATTCTCTTTCTACATATGTAGAAGTGGAGAATGAAAAAACAAACCTTGAACCCTTCAACCTTGGACCTTTAAAGGAAAATGTCTTCTGAAATGAGCACAAGTTGAAAGTGTTGGCACTGGTGCTATAATAGTCCACTAAGAGAGAGAGGAAGGCAGATTCTAAGGCCAGCAGCAAAGTGGACTACAGAAACTGGCTTCAGCATTTACCCAGACTTGCCCCATTTGTTCCAACTTGCAGTGGCACCAGTTGTTGCCATACCTCCCATTTATTAGGACTTCTGAAGAAAAAAATCTAAATATATGTAAGCTTTTTTGTTCCAGATGTAAGAGGAAAATTGGATGTGAATGGTAAAAAATGTTTTTGTAACAAATTTCAGAATAAGATTTATCTTCACAAGATTGATGCGTCAACAGCAGAGAGTTTGACCAGATGGCAAAGTCACATTTCACCTTTAACTGCATAAAGAGCTGAGCGAGGGGGAACTTTCAAAATTTACGCTGTAATGGAAATTACGACCCTGTCTTACAAGATTTTACATTATGAGCTAACTTCCAGGAGCATATTGTACTGGTAAGTAGGGGGATACCTGTATTAATTTTAACATGAAAAATAAATGAAATTAGTGGAAAAAAATGAAAAAACCCTATTCTTTAACATATATATCCTTATTGTTTAATTTAACACAGTATAAGGGGACTTGCGACTTACAACGAGGTCGTTGGAACTGAATCCCGTCTTAAGCCAAGGACCACCTGTAATCCAAAAAATAAAGTTAGATCCAAAACCAAACTTTTCCAGGCAGTTAAACAGAAACGTCTATTCTACTTCGTTGAATGCTTTTACTATATCCAAACATACATATAACAACTGGATGCTGGAAGATGTATGTAAGATATTCCATAGCTGATGTAGTTGTAGGAAAGCCTTCATCAAATAAAGCCTGTTGCTGCCTTGGTCCTTAGAATTGTTTTGTGCGTGTCTCTGTCTCATCAACAGTTGGAACTCTCGTGGAGTGGAATTTTACAATATTATGGTTCCCCATAGTGTGAGAAAAAAAGAGGAAATCAAAAAAATCTCTACTGGAGGCACAGGTTGAGGAAAGTTTTATCAGGTTGATCTGATGCAGGGAGTCCGAGTGTTGCTTTAGAAGAGGTTAGTGCTCTGCCACTTGTAAAAAAAAAAAAAACATCAGTTCACCTAAGTTTCATAACATAGATCCTGCAACTCCACTACAACTTGAGTCTGTTCATAAGCCTGCTGACTTGAGTACAGTAATTAAGCTGAGAGGTGAAATTGCCTCTCAAACAGCAAGAGTGGGAGACTCGGCTCTTACAGGTTTATATTTTAGAAATTGAGGCTGCTAAAAAGGCCCAGTACCACCTTCTCTGTCATCATGCTTGACTTGGGAGTGCATAATACCCTGGTTGCTCCTTTCAGAAAGCGAGAGGTGGATTCATATTTTAAGCTTACAACATTTGAGCAACTTGACAAAATCTTTGTAAGTCTGCTCTTAAGCCTCTTAGGGCTACGTTTCGCTGTCTTGTGAAACAAACAGATATTTCCCTATTACAATTTTGCAAGATACAGGTCCAGCATAGTCTTTCATTCTTGCTAATGTGTTAGATTTCAGCAAGCAAATATTTTGTGGATTGCATGTTGTACCGTATGAAATTAAACTCAGCCCTGTGAGAGTGAGACCTGTGGATTGCAACCCTCTACTAGGGGGTTGCCAGAGTATCCTTTGGGGATGACAAATTTAATTTGAGGGGTTTTTAAAAAATATGTGATGAGGTAAATATTATTATTTACCAATATAACTGCAGGTTTAGTTCAATGTACCCCTGTGGTGCACAAGTTTTCATGGAAGGAGACCTCCCTTGCTGAAATCAATATTGCCATGTAAGTGTTGTGTAGGGTTGTGATATATATAATGTGTAAAATAAACATCCCTTTGGAAAAATTGTTTGTCACCATTGCCCCACACGATGTTCACTTGAAATCTAATTTAGTGCCTCGCCACGCTTGTATGGCTGCTTGATCTAAATTAATTGGTGAAGGGGTAGCATTGATATTCGGAAATGATGTGGCTTGAGGTAAAGTTTTTCATTTGCCAGAACCCATAGATAATCTAGATGTACTACAGCAAGAATTTCCTGAGGTTTTCTTGCTTGTGGACATCTCCAAGATAGCGGACATCTCTGACTTATTTACTGATATGAAGAAAAGTCTACTGTGCCTCTGAAAGGTTACTCTGTCAATGTTGCATCATCTGTTTCTAAAAGTGAGCCTGAAAATGAGCTGTCCTTTTCTTATTTGTGTTCTTTGTCGTTACCAGTAAGCTGTACAGCTCCAAAACATAGACCATTCTCTGAGCAGTTGTAGGTTTGCAGTTGTGGCTAAGGACAAAATCTATGAATGTCCTTTAGCATTTTATCTTGAAGAAGGTGTTTTAATGTGCAAGTGGGTACCTAGTACATCTGAGGAATGGGATACAGTTTTTCAAATTGTAGTGCTCTCTGCCTACTGGACACATGTTCTTGGTGTGGCTCATGATAATGTAATGGCTTGCCTTTTACAGCTTAATAAAACATATGCGGACCTACTGTGTCGTTTCCTTTGGCCTAGAATTAAGCCTGGTATGGTAAGGCATTGTAAGTCATGCCGTGTTTGCCAAATTGTTGGAAAGGTGAACGAAGTTATCCCTTCCACACCACTGCGCCCCATTGTTTCAGCTGGTGAGCCCCTTGAGAATGTAATTCTTGATTGTGCTGGTCCATTGCCTAAAACAAAAAGTGGTAACCAATATTTACTGATATGTGCTTCTACTCATATCCAAAGCCTTGATTAGGTTCTGTTCAATCATTGATCTGCCCAAAACTATACCAACCAAGACACCATCTTTGTCTCTAAAACAATTGTCAATCAGTCACATGATCTCTTCTGTGTTTTGCTCAGAATCAAAAAAGAGGTTTCACTGGTTAATAAAGCCTCAATTCTGAGCCTTTGGCTTTGAAATGGTTAAAGACTGGGAAAAAATGAAGACCTTTTCTGATAGAAAAGCTCTTCACTGAGTATTTAAGCCACAAGACCGTTTTAGTGTTGCTTCCACTGCCTCTGTCTTTCTACTAGATGTGATGGGTTGGTGTCACGATCTTCTCTTTTAACTGCTAGATGGTATAATTCTGAAATGCTGCAGGGCTTTGACTCTTGTTTAGAGCACCTTAATTAGACCAACATTTACATATAAAGAATCTAATTAGTAAATACACAGACTTGTTTATTGATGTGTCACATACACCAGGTAGAAACATGTCACTGATGTTTCAAATAGAATGCCTACAGAGCTAACACAGAACAGTGAAAACTGATGCAGCAAGAAGTGCAATACTGGGATGAAAATGATTTAGCTGTCACCAGTAGTACCAGTAGAGTTCTCTGTGTAAACTGATGGCCAAGTCTGATGGTTCTGTTAGGCTCTGTGCAGATTATCAGAAGATAAATGTTGTCAGTGCCAAACTCTTTCCTGCGAAGAATATCAGCAAGTAAAATCTTTTACAAAGATTTTGGCAGGCACCTTTGACAGAAAGAACCTCTCAGATTTCAGCATTTGTAACACCAGACCCTTTCATGCAGTGCTCTAATGGCTTCAGAAATGCATGATGCTCCTGCTACCTTCCAAAGTTTGATGAGTTATGTGTTAAACTGTGCAGCATTTTTACTATGCAGTTTTCCATACACTTATGTGGTCTGAACATGTGAAAACCCTAGGAAAGATTTTTATATGATTAGATGAGACTTCTCTCCTTAAACTTGGCTAAGTGTGAGTTTCATTATGGAACACTCACTTATTTGGGAAGAGCAGTAGGTCAGGGACAAGTTCATATCCTCACTGACAAGGTGAAAGCCATACTGGAGTTGCCTGTTCTCTGCCCTTGGCGTGAGCTGCGGTGGTTTCTTGGTATGGTCAATTCAGCTTTGCTCTGCAGTGCCCCTGTGTTAATGGCTCCTGATTTTAACCAACCTTTTATGCCGGCTATAGATGCCAGTGATGTGGGAGCTGCGGGCTGTGTTACTACAAGTTTACGACCAAGTTACTGAACACCATGCTTGTTTTTTATTCAAAGAAGTTATACAAGTACCAGATGCATTGCAGCACTAGTCACTATTATTTAAACACAAAAGAAGAATAGATCGTTAAATGGCCCATGGTTTGTATGGTTTCTTTCATTCACCTATGAGTTGAGTAATTTGGTGCCCTCTCGCTACATCACATTGTGGGTGTCACTTTTTAAGTGGGGAAGTGTTACTGGCCTGGTCCTAGTGCTGCTAATATTGTTTTGTCGCTCTCTGCCTCTGCTGTCTCATGACCAGGTAGACCTCTGCTGGAGACTAACTGGATGCATCAACAGGAAGAGCCTATTTGGCTGCAATGTAATGGCCAATTACAAGAGAAGACATATAAGCAGCAGATAAGTTTGAACAAGGGAGAGCATCTGCCAGAGAGAGTTGTGACCACAACATGACAGTTTTGTTTGGTGTAATAACTAAAGGGAAACGAGCCTCCAATCTTTGTGTAACTATTTTATTTAAGATTTCGACATCACTTTTAGGAGGGATGAGGGGTTATATGATCCCTGGTTTCAAGGTTTTTTATTGTTTTTTCAACAGCACAAATATAGAAGCCTGATAAAGGGTAAGAGGAAGTGTCAGCTAAAGGGCAAGAGGATTGATATGATTCAGTAAACATTTCATTTAAGAGTTGAGAAAAGAAGCCCTTATAAAACTCAGCTGAAAAGCCTTGAAGTACTCAGAAATAACACTGAGATTCTTGGACAAAGAAGGGAGCATGACCATATGCGAAATGTGTAGAGTAGTGATGTATTGTCAGTAAAAAATTGAAGCGTATATCTTTGTAGTATTGTTGGAACATCATAAACATTTTTCAGTATCAGTATTCCGAGTACATAGGCACAAAGCACATCACACTGTTTTCAGCATCAAACAGTCATTAATAAGGGGGCATGAGAGCAATGTATTATTGGTTGAGTTTGTTTATAAATTTCCCATGTTTCTTTAGCCCTTTCACATTCTGTAATGCATAGAGTAAGAGATAAGCTGGTCTGTGAAATACGTTCTTAATACTTCCCATTATATGGACTTCAAGATGTTGTCTGAGGTACCGATATTTCAAACTGATGTAAAGAAGTACTGGCTTATAACAAAAATGGTTTCATTTGCAACATGGGTCTAAAATAATGTGGGACTGTGAAAATCAATTTCATGACAACCAAAATGTGGTCTGAAATTATAGTTTACAATCATTATGGTTGTACTCAATGAATGTATCATGATATTGTATGAATATGACTGAACAGACAAAAGTTAGACATGTCAGAGTAGTGTATACATGAAAATGTGTGATGGACTTAAAAAAAAATCTCTTCCAGCTGGGTTCATAAAATGCAAAAGATGCAAAGTAATTTCAAGGTGAAAGGAAATTGACTGAATCACAGAGGAAGATTGAGACTGAGCAATGACTGTAAGAGAACCAATCTATATTGTCTTTAGATAGCAAGTTTCTTCCCATTATGAGATGTAAGCTTTACATTAGGAATTACAGAAATAAATTAAAAAACCACTAAATAAAATAAACATAAGCTAGTGCTATAAGGCTATTACAGAGTTGGTGTTACTCTTGTAAAAAAGCAATATCTGCTTTCAGTTGCTGTCGACTTTGCCACTTTTTAATGGGTGATTCAAGCCATATTTTTAAAATATAAAAATATTCCAGGCAAAAAAATTCATTTTATTTAACTCAGAACTCACCATGTTGAGTCAAACACAACACAAAAGTGGAGGGACCCAGATATGAATTGTGTAATAAGCAACCTCTGATGTCAACAGGAAAGCATTACAACACGGAAAAACAACACAAAACAAGTAGAAGCTGAAAGGAAAAAGAAAAGGGACCCCACTCCACATCCCGAAGTCTCTCACACAGCGCTCCCTAAACATGTCAAGAGCAGTCTGTCCAAGTCACTCCTCTGTCACAAACTGGTCCAGAACAAGTCCCTTATTTCGCATTGGGTAATCAAGTTGAGTTTAAAAACCATAAATACTGGTATGATTACTGAGCATACTGAGATGTCTGGCAGAACAAAGCATTCTAGTGGGAAAATAAAGAAAATAATTTAAAAAGTACATGTAATCCAGCACAAGTAAACAGAACAGGAGCCAAACAATTATCTTCTGGGACAATAAAAGATAAAATATGTAGAAAAACAGAACATAGCAAATGTGCAGCACATCAAAGTGGAAATAAAAGAAATAATTAACAAGAATGATTTATTAATGTAAGAGAACTGAACGCACATTGAGCTTTTGTGCAAGTCCCTCCCTAATTATTATCCTTAGCAACACATTACATTATAATTATTTTTATATTTAATATTATAGTTTGTACAACAACCAGGTTGTGTTTGCTTGTCTACTGCATCCCTTGCCAACTGAATTAAAAAGGTAGAGTATAAATGCTCCATCACAGGGCCAGTTTTTCTCCAAAACATCCTCACATCTAGATCATTCAGAACAAAGGATCCTCAATGGTAGATACAGCTATATGGTCCATACTTAACCTTCCCCAGGCACCAAACCAGTGAACTCAGTGTCCTGAGTCAAGCGTCTTACCTGCTATACCACTACCTCTTTCATCCAGCTGGGGATGATATCTTAAGCTAACCACCGTAGCTCAAGGCCAGTGCTCACCTCAATACTAACACATGCCTTCCCTTTAATGGTCAGCAAAACCTTGTCCCTAAAGCTTGAGGTAGCATCTAAACTAAGGAACATGCAACAACACAATGCTGTAAGAAACCAGAAACAATTAATTACATGAAACGGTCCCTTATTCGTCAAGAACATGAAATTCTTCCCTGTATGCAAATGAGCAGTTATTTGAGTATACTTTTGACAAATTTGTTATTATTTACTCTTCATTATTAACTTTTAATTGTCATTCATTCCTACACAATGTACATAATTACTCTGCATCTGCATATAGAGAATTCTAGAATACAAAACACTTCTGTCTGGTAATTTTCCACAGATGATGACATCATACGCCCTAGCCTTTGCTTTATGAATATACCGACCAGTAAGTTTTAGGCCATGTCAAGATGGGATAAAGCTCACACTCACAAAGCTAGCAAACAAGCACAAACAAGACATAGAAGGGTGCATTAATGGTACAATGGTCATATGCCCATTGAGATGTTTGTGCATATATCCATGAAGGAGATTGCCTTGTGAAATTCTGCAGAAATAGTAATAACCCTTTTTTTAAGCTGGAGAGAGTACATCATCATTGAGACTCCAAGGAACCATAAATTGTCTGAAAACAATCAATTCCAACACAGTTCAGCAGGAACCCCAGCATAACAGAGGCTACTGTACATATATGGCACATACTAGCAGAATGTCATAAAATAAAATGCATACTGTTTAACTGCAGCTTACCCAAATAACTAAATAGTTTTTCAGTTAAACGCATTGCTCCAGTTCACTGAGATTAATAATGTATAAATTTCAGTGTTCTCTACAATTTCTAGATACCAAATGACTTAGAGTTTTTGATATAATTTTTTAATACAGTTTTGACAGTATTGTGTATTTAGCTATGAGCATGAAATCTCTCAAATGATCTGCTAACTAGAATAAATGATGCCCCTTCAATTTGACCATTTAAACTTATACTTGAGGGAGGACTGGTAGCACCATGCCATGTGTTTTACTCATCAACTGTTATCTGTACCTAATGTTCCTGAAAACAGCCCTATATAATCTGGATAATGGGCATAACTATTATATTAATTCAAATGAAAACATTCAAATTTTTCCTAAGTCCCCTTAAATATGTAATACCATAGAAAAAAGTTGAGTGGCATGACAATACAAAATAACTAATAATTAATAATAACATTAAAGCAATAAAAATTACAGATTTAAGAAAGTCAGCTTACTGTAATAATACACATCAACATGCTCAAGGAAAGAGGTTATAGTGATACAGTAAAACTGCTATATAACATGATAAATGAGGTCCAAAAAACTCAACAGCATAAAATTTGAGGTTGCCTTGTTGCAAGGTTAATGACAACATTTTTCAGTCAGTCTTCCAGATTCTTTGAAAAGATAGTGAAAAATGTTTTTTTTTAAATTAGAGCTGTAGGATATACACTGATTATAGACAAAATGTGCATGCGATAAATATAATGTGTACAAATCTTTGAATGTGCTGTTGGTGGTGCTACCAAAACAGGGGTTAGGAGACTGCGCTGTGAGGCTGCACTTTATTTTTCTGTGCTATCTTTAAACATCAGCTTTCAGAGCACAACAAGAGCACAACATCACCATTGCCTCAGAGCAATTATTCACAGTGACCACAGAGAGGCTCAACAATCCACCCATAACTCCCCAAAATAAGCACAACTACTTACAAGCATGCAGTAGTGCATTATGGGAGAGTCACGACCAAACATACATCATCTTCAGTAAATCCTATACATTTGCAACTGTCAGTAGATGATGGTGATTGGAAAGGGAGCAGGACAATGGGAACACATTTCCATTTGCTTTATGTCCGCATTCATCGTATTGCTGGGTACATTATTGTAGGGTTTGTACATTTGTAAGCTTATCACCACCAAACACATTTTACGCTTTTGTTTTTTTAGATCATATTCACTGCAGAATGTAAACTCAAAAAGCTATCATATGGGTACTAAGAGATGAACATACTTACAGTATGTACTTAGACCAAACAAATTTACACTAACACTGTATTTCAAACCATTTTCATTATTATAGCACAGATGCCTACATGTGGCAGACCCTCACCATCCATTGTTACCTAATAACATATCTAATACAACATTACTTACGTCCATGTAACAAAGAGTTACCTGTATCCATCTTTCCGTCCTGTGCAGCAGGGCCTTCTGGGATGATGCTCTTCACCTGCAGGAACTCATCAGGCTCATCTCCCCCGATGATGGTGAAGCCAAAGCCCATGTTGCTCTTGGACAGTGTAGTGGAAAGGAATGTGCCCTTCAACTGGGTGGGGTCACGTGTGAACAGGGGCTTCTCTGAGATAATAAGAAGTGCACAGTGTATAGCATAGGTCTTTATTCATAAACTAGCGACAATACCACAAATACCAAATCAACTTTTACTGGTAGGAAAAAATCTTTTCCTTCGAAATAACTGAAAGTAAAAAAAAATTCCTTATCAGTATAACCTTGTGTATCAGTAGTGAAGTACGAGCTGTTTGGCCTAGCAAAATAACAGAAACATTTAAGGGGCAACTTGCAGTCACAAGTGTTTGTGTAGGTGTATAGAAGGAAGATGTTACCTCTGATGGGGACTGGCAATGGAAGTGATGGCAGACCGCTGTGCATCTGCTGCTGCTGGAGTCGCTGCTTTGCCTCCAGAACTGGATTCTCAAACTGTGTCCTCCGGTTTATGTGGCTGCAGGAAAAGCAGAAAAATTATTTTGTACAATGCACTGGACAGTTTCATTTTAAAGCAAACATTACAGATACTTTAGCAATCATTTTAACTTAATGCCCTCGTGCCTCTCACATGCTGCAGCTGCTCAAAATTGCATATGTTTACAACCATGTAGACCATGCAAACATATATGAGAGACAGCTACAGAGACATGTAGACATGCATAAACAGATAAAAACTGATAGGTCAGACATGTTAAAAACATGAAAAAGATGTATAGGAACACATACCAGCAAGCATCTTACATAAAATAAATTATTCAAAGTAAACTTAGTGAGCGCCATTAACCGAGAAACAAGCACAGAACTTACTCAACGTAATAACTGCCGTAAATAGGGTCATCAATTTTTTCCCAGCCATAAGGAAGTTCTGAAAAAAAGCATCTACTGTCCTGAGAAAGAACAAATCAATCCAGAAACAGCATCTTTTTCTATATCGGCTATTGAAAAGTTAAATGTTTTTGACTACTGATAAGGCTAATTGAATTTGCATGCAATTCTCTCTATGTCCTTAAAAGAAATATTCCCAATAATTACTATGTAATGACTCTGCCAATGTAGAAACATCTAAAACAAGACCAAGATTCAGACAATGAAGGCACAGAATCACCTGTATAAGAAAGAGAATTTTGCTGGTTCAATGTACGGCCATAGAACTTGATTTCACTTTAGGAAATTAAATAGTGAAGCAGGTCTATACCAAAAAACTAATAAGTATAAATTTTAGGATAAGTATATCTGGCGAGAGCTGTGGGCGATGCAGGCAAGCCGTCTGAAGTTCTTGTTGGGGGCCACCTACGATGTACTTCCGATGCCGCAGAATCTTGGACAGTGGGCAGGTGAGGATTCGCGTTGTAAGTTGTACGCAGGAAACAGGACGCTGAAACACGTTTTGTCATCTTGTAAGGTTAGTTTAGCGCAAGGGTGGTACACATGGAGACATAATCAGGTGCTACGTTCTTTAGCGGCGGCGATTGAGAGGAAGCGGCTAGAAGTTAACTGAACGCCGGCTGCGGGTAGGGTTAAGAAAATTGCGTCTTTTCGCGAGGGCCAGGGGAAGTGCAAAAGGCAGCGAAGGGTTGAAGTAGGTAGTTGGTTAGGAGCGAGGGATTGGAAGCTAGAGGTAGACGTGGGGAGGAAATTGCAGGTACCGTGCTGTGTTGCAGTGACTGCATTAAGACCGGATATGGTGTTGTACTCGAAGGCTAGGCGAATAGTATATTTCATAGAGTTGACGGTGCCGTTTGAGGATGACGTGGAGGTAACGTATGAGAGGAAGAGATTGAGATACGACAAACTAGTGGCTGAGGCTCGTGGCCGAGGGTGGCAGGCATATGTTAAACCGGTAGAGGTAGGTGCCAGAGGCTTTGTGGCAAGAACTGTTACTGCTCTGTTGAGTGAGTTGGGAATTAGAGGATGTAGGTTAAGGGAAGCGGTAAAGGAATTGTCACAGGTAGCTGAGAGGGGTAGTCAGTGGCTGTGGTTGAGGAGAGCGCAACTAGAATGGGGGAAGGTGAGGTAGTATAGTTAGGTGGGGACCTTTCACCTAGTAAGCTTGGAGGGGGGTGGGTCTGGGATGCCAGGCTGCACTGCGGAGCCATCCGGAGGTGTCGTGGGCCTAAGTCAGCGAAACGCCGATGAAGGATGGTGCCTACCTGATGACCCCAGTGAAGAGCTTACAAGGTGATGTATTAGGGGAGGAGGGGGTAGATAGGTAGGGCGTTAGATGGGTATGGTAGGGCTCTATGCTACATCCCAGGCTATAGGATATCTGTCAATTTATCCTGTATATTTGCAATTCGACAGGGTTAATGAGGAAGCCATATGGGTATGCCTTTAATGACAGAGTATCTTAAAATGAACTCCAAATTAAAAATACTGTAGATTTTGTTTGGGAGGGAATTCCTAGCAAGTAATTGTATTTTGTATGTCTACATTAGGGCTAGTTTACCACAGACTTGCTCAATAAGGAGTATTATCCTAAACAATAAAACATATGATGAGCCGTTATTGTTTTCTTGCACTGTTTTCCAAGGAAATAAAGATTATCTATTTTTCTAGAGGTGTGTGGCACACAAAGCCAGTCAATTATGTGTGTTAATATACAATGGGAGATTTTGAAGGTAGTGGTCTGAAATGTGAGGTAAACATCTTCAGTTTTCTTTCAGTAGGAAGTTGTCTGGAAAACATGGCAAGCCATTCAGATATTTAGAGTTAGCTTTTTGTATTATGTGTTTTTACAAATTACAATTTTTTTAAAGATACTAACATTTTTAAATGTCATTATTTTATATTTTCAACACTATTTTTTAAAATTTCTATGTATAACATGAAAATTTTAAAACAAATTCTACAGATGTTTGTGTGATTAATGAGTTCATAATCAATATTAAACATAAATGTATGGAGAAAATGTGCTTATTTTTAAAATTTAATATATCTGGGAGTTAAAAACAAAAAGTATTTTTTAATTTGTTATAACTATTTTTTAGGATTTGACTAAGTAATCCATAAATAAACTGAGAGACCACAGTATTAAACTTTTACTTTGTGTGTCTTTTTGGCAAAAGCAACTTTGGACTTAAAAGAGCGATTTTTGAAGAGACTTTCAGGCCCAACAGTATTGGTCTATTAAAGAGCATTAATTAAAGGCCTTGTCCCTGGTCACTATTCACTATTTTAGTACTATTTATTTATTCATATATCTTCTGTCTCTAGTAAATATGCTGTTGTAACCTAACACAGTTTCCTTGGGGACAAAATGTGCAGAAGCCAGCATGGTGCTGCTTTACAAAATCCCAAGCTCATCACCTCCCCCGTCCCACAAGAGGCAAACACACAGGTTCAAAATCATATTAATCCTCACGAATACAGGCTTACCTTTATACATATACACAGAGGTACATCAACTGAGAAAAACAGATATTTGAAACTATCCTTCAATCCAATTTCGAATTTAGCAAGTTTGTCCAAAGCAGAGTTGGATGGAGGTAGAGAGCTAATGTGACTACTGGCTGTCCAGAGTCCTGATATAGCATAATTTTCAAAAGCCTGAATGCTTCTGAGTTAAACACTGTGCTGTCAGATCCTGAATACCACAATGAAGTGCTGATAGGAAATACTGATATGATTAATGGCAAATTATACCTTGTGATAATGACTAAATAAAGGAAGGGGTATAAAGAATGTCTTAAGTTTCCATTGTTATGTGGAACCACCTTAAAGGAACATAGTTTCCATGGTAATGACAGAAGGAACCATTAGCGATTGAAAAAAAGGCTTTTTCTAGCCCTTTATTTTGTAACTGCAGGAACTACAATTGCAGTTACTTTTGTTACTTAGGTTTAGAACCACAGCAGTATTGTTATTATACTGCCATACTGTACAATACTACAATCTGTCTGTGAACTGAACCTCAACAGAAGGTGGGTCTTGCAGAAAGAAAACAACCCGAAACAAACAAGTCATTCTACCAAAGAATGGTTGAAGCAGAAGTAATTTCACATTTTGAAATGGCTGAGCCAAAGGCCAGACTGGAATCCAAAAAAAAAAAAGTGATAGGACCTGAAACAAGAAGTTCATGTAAGAAAGCCCCTCAACATCACTGAGTTGAAGCAGTTCTGTAAGCAGGAACGGGCTAAAATTCCTCTAACTCAATGTGTGGGACTGATCAACAGTTACCATGAATGCCTGGTTGAAGTCGTTGTTGCTTAAGGAATCACACCAGCTACTGAAAGCATATGTTCACACACGTTTTCTGACAAAGACATTTGATTTTGGATCATTTTGATCAATGAATGAATAAAAAAGTGCAACATTTTGTGGGTTATTTGAAGACCTGATTACATTTTAGGAAAAATTTTTGCAGAAATTTAAAAAAATCTAAAGGATTCACAAATTTTTTAGCACCACTAATAAATTTCACAATACAGCAAAGCATAAATACTGTGGTGCAGCAAGAATAAAATAAACAGGACTCAAGCAGGTATGTGCACAAGGGGCTGGGAGAGAGCAAGTGACAAAAACGGGGAGAGATGTTGGAACAATCATACTGCTGCCTTGACTTTTACGTTACAAGCATTCATTTCCCAAAAGACTTTCTTAAAAGTCTTGTACAACTCGAGGAAACAAAAGTGCATTTCACTAACAGCCAGAAAAAGGTAGATACAGACAAGCAATTCTCAAGCACAGTCACTTAATCCAGTACCTTTATTTCGACTGGTACACGTTACACTTGTAGCTATGTATTGATGAAGTGCCCGAGGCGACTCTCTGGCAAATTTGCATTGAGAACTCTTGGTCCCATCTAAGTTCTTTAAGTAGGGGACCCATTTCCAAACTTCTGTGACCTAGTTCAGTTCTGCAGTTACAAAAAAAAGCTAACGGCAGCTCCCAACATTCATACAAACATTAAATTAGCAAACATGAGTATGAAAGACACAGAGCTCTGTTTCTTATTTACCTGAGTTCTTAACAAAAAGTTAGGAATTCATACATAAAGGCAAGATTAATGCAGTCATTTTAAGCATACAGTATGATCTGGTTTGTTATTCACAAATTTTGAAGTCAAAGGCAATATGGAGTGGGCCAGGAGTTCAGCATCAAATCTATATGGAAAGGAGCTGGTCTGAGGACTCCAGAGTTTGTCTTGAGGAGACTGTAAGAAGAGTTGGAGGGGAGGGATAGGATTTCCTAGAAAGGGGTTGTGACATGTGGGTCATTATCCTTTTGTGTGGTTCTCCATTTTGATGTTTGCTGCTGACATGCTAATAAAGCCTGTTGTCCTGAAACCAGCTTTCTGACACCTTTGTGCATGCAGCCGATAATACCCCACAGCCACATGGATACCTTTTGAGAATTTTGGGTCTGCATCAGTATTGATTTGTTTCTCTGTCTGTTAGTGGAATGCCCTTTTGTTTCCTCAGTAATGTACATTACTTTGAAGAAAAGTGTCTGTTAAATTATTACGTGTAACAGGGGAACAGAGTAGGACTCTGACTGAACTGCTTGCAGGGACCAGGCCTGCCCTCTTGTGAGCCAGGGCAACTTGTGCACGTGCCTACATGTGCTGATTATCCTGACAGATGTCAGTATTTTTTTCAGGTTTATGTACATTTTATCCTGCTACCACTGCAACTAACTTTGAAATAAACAGAACAATACACAATGTTCTTATGTGAGGAAAGTCAGGCCACATCTGGCACCAGAAACTGACCAAAATTTAAAATAACTTTTCCTTTAAAAAACAGCTTTTTGGCTTTGATAATGCATCCATCCATTATCGTCATTAACATGCCCCACCTTGGACAGTCTGATGATGCCTCCCTGCTATTTACACCCCTCTATAAGTCACTTCTGAAGGGAGCAAAACTGACAATTAAGCAAATAAAAACATGGCCGGAGCAGGCAACTGAAGTTCTGCAAGACTGTTTCAGTCACAGACAGGAACATGTTCAAAACTGCTGTTACTCACGGGAACGGTGTAGACTTTCAGAAATACACTTCATCCATCATTGGCTACATTGCCAAATGTGTGGATGATGTTCTGACCACCAAGGTCATTGCTATCCAACCAAAGCAGAAGGCTTGGCTTAACTCTGAGGTCTATGTGCTGCTGAAAGCCTGCAGTGCTGCGTTTAAATCTGGCGACAGAATGGCATTAAAAGCAACCAGGGCCAATCTCACCAAAGGCATAAAGACAGCCAAGAGAGCCTATGCTCAGAGGATCTAAAGGCACTTTGTGGACAAAAAGCAGAGGAGGATGTGGCAGAGCATACAGACCCACACTGACTACAAGGGAAACAACAATGTCAATGATGAGAATGTGTTCCTGCTGAATGAGTTAAATTACTTCTACACTCGGTTCAAGGCCCTCAACACCACACCAGCCATGAAAGCAGCAGCTTCTGCTGGTGACTAGGTACTGTGTCCCTAGCTGATGTGAGGAGGACAATACAGGAAAAGCTACAGGACCAGACACTATCCCCTGTGTACAAAAGGAGTACACTAACAAACTGGCAGAGGTCTTCACTGACATCTTTAACACCTCCCTGGTTCAGGCTGTTGTCCTCATGTGCTTAAAATCCACCATCATCACCCTAATTCCCAAAAAAATCAGCTGTGTCCTGCCTCAATGACTACCGCCCTTTTGCACTCACCCTGGTCATCATGAAGTGCTTTGAGAGACTAGTCATGTGTCACATCAAAGCCAGCATTCCACTACCCACTTTAGACTTTGGGGCCTACCGCACCAACAGAGGACGTCATTGCCACCACAGTACACCTGGCCCTAACCCACTGTTATTCCACAATGCTGTTCACTGACTTCAGTTCAGCATTCATTACCACCATCCTCCAGAAACTGGTCAATAAACTGTCCTTGCTGGGTCTGATCATTCCCCTGTGCAACTGGATCCTGGACTTCCTGATCAACAGGCCACAGGCTGGGAGCATCCAAGGCAACACCTCCCACACCACCATCTTGCATAGTGGTGGTCGGTAAGCTGTGTGCTCAGCCCACTGCTGTTTACCTACCTATCCCTTGACTGTGTTTCCACATACAGAAGCAACTATATTATTCAGTATGTTGATGACACCACAATTGTGAGATTCACCACCTACAACTATGAGTTGGCCTACAAAGGGGTAGTAAAGCGGCTTGCATCCTGGTGCAAGGAAAACATTCTGTCTCTCTGTGTGAACAAGAGATGATTGTTGACTTCAAAAGGACTCAAGCTGCTCATACTCTTATGTATTCGTGGTTCAGCATTGAAGCCGGTGCAAAGTTTCAAGTTCCTAGGAGTACACATCACCAAGGACCTCTCCTGGACCCACAACACAACCCACCTAGTGACAAATGCATTTCAGCATCTCCACTTCCTGATGTGACTGAAAAGAGCTGGACTTCCACCTCCCATCCTCACCAGTTTCTACAGATATGCCATGGACACTATCCTGGATCACAGTTTTGTATGGGAACTGCACTGCATCAGGGAGCTCTGCAGGGGGTAGTGAAGACTGCACAGGCCATCACCAGGAAATCAATACCCACCATTCAGACCACCTAAAGCAAGTGGTGTGTCAGGAGAGCTCACAATATTACTATGGACCTCCTCACACCTCTTCCACCATCTGTTCTTGCAGCTGCCATCTGGGATACAATATCACAGCCTGAGAGCCAAAATTACCAGACTCAGGAACAGCTTCCTATCATAAGCTGTCAGGCTACTGAACTCTGTCATCTGTGGCCCCATCACCATCAGTAACCACTAACACTCCCCATAACTACTGTCATCCACCACTTGTGAGTGCCACTGTATAGTTGTCATGCTTATGCATGTGTGTATATGTCCATTTTGTATTTAGTTATTTATCTATACATGTACTTGTATCTATACTCTATACTTGTACTGATGCACTTTACCCTTTTACCTTAATTTATCTATATTGTATAATCTTTTCATTATTTTAACATTCATTCTCTTGACTTCTTCCCCCTTTTCTGTGCACCGTGCACCCATGTATCTCCATTTTGTGCCCCTTTGTATTCCTTTTGGATAAGGGTGCTCGATAGTAAATGTTTTTTGATTCTTGATCATTAACTGTTTAATTTTAAGTCATGGCTGCCTGGAGCCTACCCCAGAAGCACAGGGCACTAATCTATGAAATAAAACCGGGATGGGACGCCAGTCCATCGCTCATCTATGAGAATTTACCAGGTTTTTCCATGTTAGTCATGTCTTCAGAACAGACAGGCTGTTGTATGTTTACTGTTTTGCAGTAGAGAGGAAACTGTAACCAATATAACTAAAAAACTTACTAATTTATACAGCTCACTATTGTATTGCAGCAGACACACAAGAAGTCACCAGACAATTGCAACCTGCTAACCAGCAGATGCTTCATAGTCAAAATTCCCTGATATTCATGCAGTTTCTTTTGTTTAATCTCACTCCCCTATAATGTATAATCTTTCTGTACTATTTAGTTTTTCTCTACTATTTGGAAGCAGCTAATCAAGACCCAGAACAATGAGTACACAAATAGAAGCACTTCAGCAAAAATAGTAAAGTAACAAATTGTAAATTAAAAATATTACTTTCACATTCTTCAAAAATATTATTTTCTTGCAAAACACTGTCAAGAACATAAACAGAAGTTGCACAATAAGGTGGCAAAAAGACAAAAGACGTAGAAAAAGTAAGGGATTAAATTTCAAGAACTGCTGAAACATGAACAGCCACAAAACCTCCTATAGACTTAATGAACAAGCTGCCTGAAAACACTGATCAATCCACAGTAACAAAATGACTGACTGTGCCCACTATTTTCTATATATTTTTCTTCCAAGCATAACGCACTTCCATGTCTCATGAGGAAAACAATTCTGAAAGCAATATAATTACCTAAAAAATGAAAAGAAACATCAAGAACTTCAGCAGCAACATAGACCACAATACAGAACAGGACGAATCTCACCATCTTCTTTGCATTCTTCTGGTGGTTTTGCCTTTTTTGCGAGCCGTGGATCAAGCCATGAGGTTGTTTTGGTGTTATGACTGCACAAAGGAAAAAGGAAATTTCTTAGTCCAATAAATCAAATGATAAATTCTGCAAAATTAATATACAGTAATCATAATAGTGTAACAGACACATCTCTCTGTTTAAATTAATGTAATTGTTAAATTCTTTTCCTTTAATTCTGTAAATTAACAAAATACACAGTGGATATAAAAAGTGACCACCACTTTTCAATTTTTTGTTTTACCTTTAATTGTAATACAATGAACCTAATTCAGGCTAGTTCCATTTTTAATTACGCACAGTAACTTACATTACCCAAGTGAAAATAAATGTCTAAAACATTCTGAAAATGAGTTAATACTTTCACAGTAAACTTTATTTGAGTGGTCATCCATTTGTAAACTTGCTCAGATACAAAGACCAACTTATACATCACACAACAAAAACTGGCTTCCTCTTGTGATCAGATGTGAGGATTTCAGGTTCGTAATAAAAGTAGTTTTTTCTTTTTTCAACTGTTTCTGCATTCTACTATTAGCTACAATCAACACACAGTAAGTGTCACTTTGACTATGAATGTTGTGCAATGATATTTAAGGGTTTGTGTTACCGATAACAATTAGTAAAAAGTTTTAGTTTCACGTTTCTTTGTACTGATTCCAAGTACAGTTGCACCTCAACTTATGAACTCTTGAATGTTTTACTGACATAAATTTATTAAAATATTTTTTCAGAAGCATTTAGTATTTAAAAAAGACAGCTGGCCTATTAATTGGAAAAGTGAGCCAAAGCTTTACTCAATACAGATGCTGATTGTGAATAGCACTTTTCAATGCAATCTTATGCCTTCAATGCTTAACAGTTCCGAAATGTACCACTGCCTCTCTATCATTTTCCACATCCATGTAGTGCATGTAGCTCAGCCTTGTTCTGTTGCTCTCATCTGCACTTTAAGATAAATTATACACAACTAATTTCTTGTATTATAAGTATGCTCTTAATTCTGATTATTAAATTTGTATTCAGCACTGGTCAATTTCACATGATGTGGGGGATAAAATCAGGGATCAAGGAGCCACAGGTAGATACCAAAACATAGGTCTACCTCAGGGGAGAGTTTTTTAATGGAGCTTTTCTTAAATTTTCCTCAGGACACCCACTGTGTATGAGCCATTCTGGCTCACCAGAGAGGGGCTGCCTTTGATCCGCTGATTAGGAAAGAAACAGACAGTCCATGGAAACACTCTGTTCATGTCCAAAAAATCCCTTTGCACCATTTATTTGCTCAAATAATGAGGACTTTGGCATGGTACTCAAAGACCAGATTGCTGACATTTACATCTATTCATCTACTAGACCCTTTCCACCAAAATGATGTATGGCTTGGTAAAAAAGTAAATTTCACCAACAGACAAAAAAAAAAACATACAGATGAATATATGTAATTGCTAAAGTACAGTCTCTTAGTCCAATATCCCTATTTTTGTTTTCTATAGCACATTACATGAGCAACTGCATATAAAGTTGATGACAGAATAAGATGGCCACATAAATTTTGTGTGTGCATGTATGTATATATATATTTTTTTCTCTCTTCATATGACCTTGGACTGCCACACTTGATAAATTCTGAAATCTCATTTTAAGGACAAGAAGGATTATCCAATTTTTGCATCAATGTGCACATTCAAAAAGAAAAAAGAAAGAAAAAAAGAAAGTAGAATCTATGGAGAAAGAGCTGACAAACTATATGAGCAAAGAATGTTACTATGTACACACTGGGTTTTTGGATGAAGGAGGAGGAGAAACTGAGCCTCTGGCTGCCTGTTCTGGTCTCCAGCTGCAACAAGTCACCACCAGAGGTATGTACATGTGGCACCATACTTAACTGATTTAACAGTATAGTACAATATCACAGGATACAAGTGGGTGAAATGAGGTTCCTCCTTGGAACTGCTGGACTCACTGACACAGCAAGAGGACTGAGATCCATGCCCTGTCACTGAAAGTCAGTCTAGCAGTTCTGAGGAGAAGCCTTGATTCAGTTTGATAGTGGAGTCTCTATGGAAATCTATGTGAATGACCTATAAATGTTCAATAAAAAATGGTGATTCAAAACCCAAAGTGGTAGCATTTCATTCATAACCTTTACTTTCTGATTAAAACTAGACCCTGATTTTATTGTGTCTTCTGCATCGATTCCAGGCGTATGTCACTTGAGAAGACCAATCAAATGTGCACTACTATTTGTATGCTATGATAACAGGCAAGGCCTGTCTCTACTAAAAATACTTCTCATTGACTTTTTGAGAGAATTCTCCTTGACAACAAAGTGACTATCTCCAAATGTCTACAATAAATTTACTGTCACATATTTTCCATAGAGAACAGAAAGGTCACATAAAGCTCACTGAAACAATAAGAGGAATCATCTTACTCAGTTAATACAAAACTAGGATAGTTATCTTACTAATTTATCAGCCTCATAGACCTGATTTTGCTGTCTCCTAAAAGAAAGTATCCTAGATGGTTTACTTCAACATTCACATACATGAGGAGTCAGACAGTTAAAGTTTCTTGTCTGTGCTAAGTTCTGCATGATTTGCCAACATTGTGAAAGGTCCAACACATGTTGAAATCATTTTCGCAGTCTCATCACTCTTGCTGTAAATGTAATCAATGTAGCTCTCAACCTGCTTGATCAAACTATTGTTTAGTAACATTTGAGTTGAGCTTTTGCCACTTATTAGCCAGGAAACAGCCTGAAGAGCGTACCAAACACACGTTAGATTCTGTGACAGTCCAAGACCAAACTAAACAGTGTTGTAACCACCACAGTTTAATAATTCCATAAATTTTATTAACTAAAAATGTATGAACTTATAAAATAAAGTACATATCACCTAAACTACACTTTTAGGTAATTTTAATTTAATTTATTTAATTTAATTACTACAGAAAATATTAGGGTACTAATTTGCTCTATGAAACCTACTACTTGGCCTTTGTACCCAATCCTTACAACTTAAAGTATTAGGGTTTGGCAATGTGCATTAATACTTCTGTACTTAATGGTAATAATCAAAATGCTTTTAAATTTGCCATTATTAGACATTAATTAAAAAATGGATCTTAATCACACTTCACATTTTTACTGACATCTTCTTCTGCCAAAGGATGTCAGTTTCATTGCACATTAACTTCATGTCAAAAATTGTTAGTAAATTGCTGCTCGTTTTCTTTTGAATAGCTAACTTGCACACTATTCTGGTGGCTTTATAACCAGAACATCAATACAATGCAATACAATTCTTGTTCACGTAGACTGTTCATGATCATGCAGACTGCGTCAGTCAGCCAAGTTCATAAACTGTGAGAAACCTTATAGGGTTCTTTGGATTTCTGATTGCTGAACTAACTGGTATTTTTCATTTGTTAGTTATTTGAACAGTGTTACTTTGAGTCTAGGTTTTCTTATTATGGTACTGTTAATAGGGTAGCAGAAATAGAGTTGTCACCTTGCAAATGACCCTCTGATAATGCAATAAAATTAAGTACTACAGTACAGTAGACCTGTATCTTTTCAGAGATTGGTTGTACTTACTCTATAAAATAGACCTCTCCCTTTTCTGTGTAGGCCATTTCCCAGTTTTCTGGCAGTGGTCCAAGATCATCATTTTCCTTAGGCTTTGGTGGTGATGTTGGAGGCTGTCCGTCTTTCATGTGGGCATCTGTGGGGGTGATGCTGGGTGTTGCGGTTGGACAGTGGTCAGGAGGTGTTTCCCCTGAGGCATCGGTGCTTTTGTCTTCGTGTTCACTCAATTCTGCAGAGATTATATATTCAGTCAAATGTGGCCTCATAATACCTGGCTTTAAAAGGATATTGTTCTAATTTCTCTTGAAAATAGGCATTTTCTGAATAAAACATTTTCTCTTTATAAATGAAATTGTCTTCCCTGAGCATACAACGGTGATTCCTTCTGAAAAACCCATTACAATATGAGTTCTTATATTAAAAACAGAATTATTAGTTTCAATGGTAAACATTGTATGCATTCTACAAAAAAAAGCAAACATACAGTACTGTGCGAAAGTCTTAGGCACCTGTGGAAAAAATGCTTTAAAGTGAGGATGGTTCCAAAAATAATGCCATGAATACTTATTAATCAATAAACCTTCTAAAAAGTGCAGAAGACAAAAAAACCTCAATCGAATCAATATTTGGTGCAACCACCCTTTGCCTTTAAAACAGCATCAGTTCTCTTATGCAAACTTGCATGCAGTTTAAGGTAGAGGTTGGTAGGTTCTTCTAAACATTTTGAGGAACTGGCCACAGTTTTTCTGCAGACTTTGACTGTCTCTGCATGTACTCCCAGACTGACTTGATGATGTTGAGATCAGGGCTCTGTGGGGACCATACCATCTGTTGCAGGATTCCTTCTTTTTGCTCAAGATAGTTCTGTATGACTGAGATTGGGTGTTTGAGGTCATTCTCAGGCTGCAGAATGAATTTTGGACCAACCAGAAACCTCCCTGATGGTAGATAAGAATCTACCTGTACTTCTCAACAGACATTGAAGTTGCATGCCTAAGACTTTTGCACAGTACTGTATAAACTGTATGGGTGTTGAGGGGAAAACTGTGTGCTAGTTCCTTTGTGGCACCTTCCACCAAGACTGTGTTTGTGAGTGACTTCAGTGGTTTCATAATCTTCTGTTCCTGTTCCTTACTATTATTTATTGTTATGTGGCCTGCAAACAGTAGAAGAAAATGGCCCAAATTCCATTAACCGAGGCCCGTTCTAAGGAGCCCACCTGCTCCCCTCCAACTACCCACACAAGTTTCTCCCTCCAGTCTTCAGATCAGCTGTTTCAATGGCGACACTGATGGGCTTCAATTGCCAGCAGCTGGAAATCATTTTCCCACTGAGGTGAGACAGTAGCAGGCAGTGGTGATCTCTCCTCTGCCCTTGCCTTGGAGTCAGCACCCACCAGCTCACACTGTTTTCTTTGCTGTGCACTGTGGGGGATCTGTCTGGGCCTGGCAACCATGAATGGAATTTGTATGGTTTGGAGTGACCTGCAGAGAATTGTATTTTGTATTGTTCCTGTACTATCTATTGTGTGTTTTTCAACACAATATTTCAGAAAGTACAGTGTTAATTTAGAGCTCTTCAGAAGAGTATTTTGCAGTACAAAAATACAACTCCTTGTAACTGCAAAATACTACTCATTGTTTATATATCAGTTCAACATATAATAAAAGGGGAAATGAACAAAAAGAATAGAAATGAATTCACACACAATGAATAAACTGGCATAGTTTGTATTCTCCAAATGAGGGCCACAATTACTGAAAAACTAGCCAAAATGGGATAAGAGGATTGAGACCTTAACAGAGCATGATCAAAAATATAGTTGAAGACCACATGGCAGCCCTGACTTTGAGCTACTCAGCTGTTAAAATTCAAATTTTCGTCTTGTAAATGGGAAGAAATACCTCACACATGAAGTAAGGGTATTAAAAGAAACTCAAAAAGTTGAATTCGTAACCTGAAAAGGCATATCTCGGGGTATGACTGCAGTCATTATCGCTATTATAAAATCTTAAGATCACAGGATTAAAAATAAAACTCAGCTGTTACTCTGTGGTCTCCCATGTTTCCTTTAGGGCATTTTGAAAAGGCTGGATAGGGTATCTATGAAGTGACAAACCTAGATCCATATATTATTTGTAATTCTTACTTCACAGGTAAAAGGAAATATTGCTATCTATTCTTTTACTAAATGTTAGTTAAAATGGATATTTTAATATAAAAGATTACAAGAAATTTGGAAACATTTTCAGCAACGAAGGTAAAAAAGAAATTTATTATGTAAATAATTTATAATATAAGCAAAATCAGAATATCACTGAATTCAACACTCTTGTAGGAATGTAACATTTACCTGATTCCACCTGCAGCCCTATGAGTGCTCAGCTGTAGGTGTCGCTGTGAACAACAAAGTTGAGAAATCCCCAGTTTATCTGCACCCACCAAAGGGAACAAAGCAACTGTTCCCTGCACCTGTTCACTACAAACGGCTAATTGTTATTGTTGGAACTTGAACCCAGGCATGCTATATTTCTGACATGACATCATTATATTGTTGTTCCTGTGTTTTTACCTTCGCAGTGTTCGTGTAATGTCTTGCCATCATAGTGCTCCTGAGTTATTTTCATACAACAATTCCTTTGTGTTATTTTGATGTCATAATACTGTGTGGTTGCTCTGACCTGGAGTCACAGCAACACTGTTGCCATTGACAATGGTCCTCTCCTCTTCTTCCTCTTCTCCCTCCTCCTCTAGGGGCTCAGTACTGGCCTTCTCCATGTTGCTTACAGACTTATTGCGTTTCCTCTTCCCTTCAGAACTGGGTCGAGCACCAGGCAAAATCTGGTCGGTTACATTAAACAATAACGTAGGTTCTGCTGGGGGCTTGGGTGTGCCATAGTAGTTATCTATAAAGAAACACCAGAAACTATTTAGTTGCATACTGTTGTCATTATGGATACAGTAGTAATAACAGCCGCTAGTAAAATTTATATTAGAGTAATCATCTATACAGTTACAGAAGGTAATGTATATCCTAATCATACATGTGGCCTGTGGAGAGACAGAACAAACATGTGGACCTCAGAATCACACATGAGGACCTCACAACTGCAGAACCACAATCACAGAACAAGCATGTGGAAAATACTTCTCACACACGAATTACACATTACCCGTCACACCAGACATGAAACACTATACACACTTACACCTGGATACCCCTATTGGACACCATGCTAACCCTAACACACATGCCTAGTTATGAATAACAAATAACTGACTGTGATGATTATACTATTTAAGCCTGTTCTGTCCATTAATGGGGATTTAACAAACATGTACTGCTAACCTTTCCATATTTCTGTGCTTTGTTTATATTGGGTAAATCGTAACCCAGATACAGACAGAGAAGTAAGGCAGTCACTCATACCCACTCCTATGAAAGACTATCTTTCATGTGGCCCACAATACTCCAATGGCAAGCAATTTGAATAGGATAAGACCCTGTAGAAGATCAATTAGAATGAAGTCCAGAGAGACACCACTTTGTGCTAATGACTTTGAATGTAGACTTTGCAACTCGATATCCAGAAACCGTGGCATTGCACAAAATAATGGTGAACACTATCACCGATGTGTTGTTTTGCATATTTTCCAATGTAGGGGATTCCAAAGGAGATTGTTACCAATTAGGTGACATCCTTCACCCTGAAATAACTGTACAAATTATTGCAAATAAAAGCTATTGGAATGCTTTAAAGTTTAAATTGAAAAAATGATATGGAAGTCTGTTACCGACAGCACAAAAAAGTGGGATCAGATGCTAGAGAACTTATTGTTTTCTGTCCATGAGATTCTGAAAGCCTCCATGGGTTTCTCATCATTCAAGCTCCATTATGGTCACTGGCTAAGAGAGCCATCTTGGTCATCATCCCAGAGACCAGTGGGGAAACTTCCAGTTCTACCAAAATCAAATTCCAACACATCTTGGACATAAAAACAAAGCTCCACTCCCTATGGCACATTATGTGGGAGCACCTGCTCCAAGCCCAAGAGCCACAAGCTCAGTCAAATAATCATAAAGCTTGCTTGGTAAAAACACCCATTGGTACTTATTAAAACATTGCATTGTGCTTATATTTTAAATTGTTCCTGTGATTGACCAATTTATTTATTATCATATACAGCAATTCCTTGGTATCCAAATTCTCTATATGTGAATTTTTGCTATAACAAGCCCTTGAAACTTAACAAGCCACTGGAAACATTTGCTATAAAAAATAAGTTTTTTTCTAAATGCAAATAAAAGTCAAACTAATTAAAACTCTAATAATAAATATGGCACTATACAGTGTACTGTATTTAAAAAATACTATATGTTTTGGAATAAACTTTATTGTGTACTGCTGCGAATTTATCCGAAGCCACACACGTGCCCACCTTGGCGTTTCCACTATTTTTGCTTTGTCTGAACACATTTGTGCCACATCCCCACATTGTGAAACAATGGTTTCAAAATTCACTTTGACTTGTAATCCATCACAAATGGTATAAAGACAAGAAATTCAATCTTTAGTCTGGTCAACTTCATTTTTTTGTAAATATGCATCCATTGTTGCCGTTGAGGGCCTGCAACACATTCCAAAAAAAAGCTGGGACAATAAAGAATTTACCACTTTGTAACATTGGCTTTCCTTTTTACAATACTTAATAAACATTTAGGTACTGAAGACACCAATTTATTGAGTGTTTCAGGTGTAATTTTGTCCCATTCTTCTTGCAAACAACTTTTAATGTGTGCAACAGTTATGGGGTCTTTGTTGTTGCATTTTGCATTTTAAAATGTGCCACACATTCTCAATTGGGGACAGATCAGGACTGCAGGCAGGCCAGTCAAGCACCTGCACCCTCTTCCCATGCAGCCATGGCTTTGTATTGTGCGCTGAATGTGATTTTGCATCGCCTTGCTGAAATATGCATGGGTGTCCATAGAAGAGAGTTATCTTGAAGGCAGCATATGTTGCTCCAAAATCTGTATGTACTTTTTGGCATTAATGGTGCCTTGACAGAAGTGCAAGTTACCCTTGCCCAAGGCACTGACACAACCCCATATCATCACAGACACTGGCTTCTGGACTTGTAGCTGGTAACAGACCGGATGGTCCTTTTATTCCTTGGTCTGGAGGACACGACATGCATTTCTTCCAAAAAAGACCTGAAATGTTGGTTTGTCTGACCACAATACACTCCACTGTGTGATGGTCCATGCCAGATGCCTCCGAGCCCAGAGAATTCGACGGCGCTTCTGGACACTGTTAACATACGGCTTCCTTTTTGCACAGTGCAGCTGTAACCGGCATTTGTGGATGTAACTATGTATTGTGTTATTTGATAAAGGTTTGCCAGAGTACTCCTGAGCCCATGTGGTTATATCAATTATTGATGAATGATGGTTCTTGATGCAGTGCCATCTGAGGGATCGGAGATCACGGGCAGTCAGCCCTTTATGCACCGAAATTTCTCCAGATTCCCTGAATCTTTTAATTATATAATGCACTGTTGAGGTGAAATACCCAAATCTCTTCTGCTCTGTCTTTGAGAAACATCGATTTTAAACTTTTGAATGATTTTCTCTCACATTTGTGGGAAAATTGGTGATCCTGGGCCCATCTTTGCTACTAAAGGACTAGGCCTTTCCTGGATGCAGCTTTTATACTAAAGCATGATTACAATCACCTTTTCAAAATCATCTGCTTCTACTCACATCATTCTTCTTTTTTTTTTTTTTTTTTTACTCATTATTGGCTCTAAATTTTACCACCCCAACTTTTATTAGAATGTGTTTCAGGCTCTCAACAGCAAGAATGGTTGTATATTTACAAAAAAATGAAGTTGACCAGACTAAACATTAAATATCTTGTCTTTATACTGTTTGTGATGGATTACAAGTCAAAGTGAATTTTGAAATCAATGCTTTCGGTTTTTATTTGCATTTTCCATACCGTGCCAACTTTTTCGAGTTGGGGTTGTAAAATATCCTGTACTGTACATTTTGCACCACGCAGTATAAACATGCAAATTAATGACAACATTGTGTTTTCTAATTAGGTAACTAGTGTTTACAGTATTTTAACAGGCTGAAGTCATGGATTGACAGTAATATATGTGTTTTCAGACGGGCTGGGAGCACTTTATTTATTTATTTTACTCGACTTAAAATAATGGGAAACAGGCACTCAGTATCTGAAAAATTCGGCATCCAAGATGTTTTCAGGGATGAATTAGATTTGGAACCAAGGAATGACTGCACAAATTTCATTAAATCTTTTTCCTTAATGTATTTATTAAATTATTTCAATGCTTTTTATCTTTTATTTTTGTCTCGTTAAAGGAATGTGAACTACCTGTGTGTTTAAAATCTGTTATATAAACAAATTTGCCTTGTCTTACCTTGTTTACAAGGTCATTGTTCTCCTTCCAACATTCACTAAGTGACAAGGGCTCTTTGTGGTCACATGGAAAGTTGGGAATGTTGACTACAAAGTTCTCAACTCAGATGGAGGAAAATCCTACCAGCTATATCATATAAATTGAATAAAGAAATGGAAGACGAAGCAGTAGACATCTCTTTTGCAACCTTGATACCTAGACACTCCCCTTGTCCCAAACAAAACTGACCTTGGTTGCTATTGGCAATGGGCTGTCTCCAGCCCAACAACATTACATTCTGGAGTTTACTGACATTTCCTAACCTCTACACAGGTGCACCCACGATTGAACACCTCATTAAGCCCCAGCCAAGAGTAGTTTTGTGAAGTCACCCATATCAGCTCAACATCCACAAACAAAATATTATGAAGAAAACTGGAAAAATGATGAGAAAAGCATAAACCCAGCAAAATGTGCAGTTAGAATGAGTGAAATCTGGTATCTGGGACTTCTTGTGGGGCAGACACCAGGTTCGGCTGCAGATAGATAAAACTGCAACCGTTTCAGCCTGTTCCCTTCTCAAAACAAAAAACGAGACAGATCCTTTCTAGATTTGGCCCACTGCTACTGACACTTCATCCCTAACCATCTAGTTGTCCACACCTTTCTCAGACTTGACTGACAAAGGAAGCTCCAGTCTGGTCCAGTGGACACAGCAGTGTTAGACTGCTTTCTGGACCATCAAATAATATCTTTGCAGTGGATCTGTCCTAATATGTCTGGACCTCTCATTCCTCTTTGTGTTACAGACTGATACTTTGATCAGAGGGCTGGGGGCTGTCCTTTTTAAAGAGGTAAACAGAGTGGATCTCCTAGTTTTATGCATCAGCTGAAAATTAATGCCAAGAGAACATTATAACTACTACAAAAAAAGAATGCTCAGCTATCAAATGGGCCATCCTAACCCTCTGATACTACCTCCCTGAATGGGAGTTCCAGCTCTGTACTGACTATGTCCCCACCCAGTGGCTACATTCCACAAAGGGCACCAATGCCAGGATCATCCACTGGTACTTGGCAATGCAATCTTTTAAGTTTCCAGTGGTTTCTCCATGGCCATCCCAGACTTCCTCTCAGTGGAAAAGTGATCCTAGCCCAGACATATCAATGCCGGTTGGGTAGATCCTGACTACTTTCCAGCAGAGGAGGAGTTTGACACGCAGGGAGACAGGTGAAATGAATGACACACAGGGACTTCACAATTGCAGAAGTAAAACCACCGGACAAATAGAGTATGTGCGCCAGGCTTCACACCAGACATGGAACTTTGTGCAAACTCAGACATGGAACTTTGTACAAACTCACACCTGGATACCCTTAATGGAAATCATGTCAACCCTAACATATATGCTTATTTATAAATAACAAAAAAACAAGTTGTAATGATGCCTCTGTTTAAGCCCCTTCTATCCACAGTACGAGGACTTCCCTTGGAGTCAGAGAAAGGGAAGCAGAGACCTGTCCTGACTTATTCTTCCCTCAATCCTCATCCCTCATATGAGCACCAGAATAAGTGACACTAAACCTGAATTACTGAGTCTGTGTCCTCTTGTCACACAAAACCAGCTGTCACATACTATAGTAATATTCTGTGCAACTCCAATAACTGATTGACTGTGAGAGAAATTATTATCTTATTGTTTTATTCTGTTTTATTAGAAACAAAACTGCCTACAAAGTATTAAGACAAAAAATGTGTTTTCTGCCTAGAGCCTCAAGTGATTAATCTTAGTAGATAACATGTACATGTAACCAATAGAAAGGGGCGATACCCTAGACAATGCCTACTGCTTGCATGCAAAAAACAAGTTATATAAGCTGGTGTGCCCATTTTGGGGAGCTTCTGCATTGCAACTCACACAAGGCTCCCCAGCGCTGGTTAAAGGTAATAAAGCTTTATGTTTAAAGATTTCTGTCTTGTCTGTGTCTGTCTCGTGGTTCAGAAATTCTTCCACATGGCCTTTGCAGTGTCTGAGTGGTCTTGAGACTATCCTAAAAGCATATGGAGTAAGGCAGGGTGCAAAATACACAGTAACTGTGTGTGTGTGTGTGTGTGTGTGTGTGTGTGTGTATATATATTGTCTGACACTGAAATCTTTGCACAAAATGAAAATATTTGCATAACTTCAATAATGTTAACCACTTATTCCCATTATCAGAATGTTATACAATTTGGACATTACCTATTACATGTTTTAATAATTACATACATCATAGCCCAACTCGTTCTGCAACAGTCCCTGCAGTGATCTGCTTAGCGCTTAAGTATACGAACCATTAAAATCACATATAGACATAATATAAACGCAAGCATCATTTTGCTACTGGATAACAGAATGATGCTTGAATTTATATTTCTTTCCATGTGCTATTTTAAGTGAAAATATGACATTTTACAAGTCAACATAAGTTTTTCATCACAAAATATTTTTTAAGAAGAAAAAGCTTAAATATTCAAATTGCATATGTATTCAAACCCTTTGAACTCAATATTTGGTGCAAGCACCTTTGGCAGCAATTACAGCACAGTCTTTTTGGGCATCTAACAGATTCTATCACCAGCTTGGCACAATTTTTGCCCATTTTTGTTGGCAGATCTGTTGAAGCCCTTGCATTCCCATTACTTGAAAATCTCTTGTAGGCAGCAGTTTTCAAGTGTTACCACAGAACTGGATTCAGTTCAGGACTTTGATTGGACCACTCTAGGATATTAACTTTTTTCTTCTGAAAGATAGGTAGCTTTGGCATTGTTTTTGGGATCACTGTCCTGCTGAAAGATAAATGTAGTTCCATTTTTTTTGTCTTCAGCAGACTGTAATGCGTTTTCATCTACTATTTGCCTGTATTATATATTATCCGTTTTTCCTTCAATCTTTAACATGCTTTGCAGTCCCTGCTGGTGAAAAGTAGCCTCGCATCATGATGCTACCATCCCATGCTTTATTGTAGGGATGGTGTTACCAGCAAGATGCACTGTCCTGGGACTGAGCCAAACATAACGCTTTGCATGAAGTCTGAAAAGTTTTTTTTTTGTTCTGATCACAGTACCTTTTTCCGGATCACTAGGTGATTTTTTTTTTTCTTGCCAACCTCCCATAGAGGGCACTTTTATACAGTGTTCTGGAAGCAGCTGACGTATGTATATTCTCTCCCATTGCAGCCCTCGAACTCTGCAACTTTGCCTGAGTGCTTAGTTTGGAGGGATTGCCTGATCTAGGCAGTACCTGGATTGTATGACGCTTCATCCTATTTTTTTGATGATGGAGTAGACAGTGCTCCATGGATGTTGAGGCCATTTGATATTTTTTGTACCCTTCTCCATATCTGTGCTTCCTGATAACTATTATTATTATTATTATTATTATTATTATTATTATTATTATTATTCTGAACTAAAATACCATAAGGAAAGAAATAATAAAGCATAATTTTGTTACCCAGTAAAATGTGTGATTTTGTCAAGGGTCTGAACAGTTCTGTATGGCACTGTAACTATAAATACCATAACAGCATGTAGTTATAATGAACTTTGTGAAAAATACTTTTTTCCTTTTATTTGTTAAACTCCAAGAAAATTAAAATGGCTCCAAGTACTAAACAACATTTTTCAAAACACAGCAAAACACTTAAGATACATAAAATCAAAGTACATCCGACAAAACAAACTTCCTCAATTCAGGCACTCCATTCTTAATCCATAGTAATTCTTCTAATCTCTGCATCAAAAACAGTATCTCATCAGATTTCCTTCTCACATCATGTACATCCAACATTTTAAAAAAACTTATAAAACTTCATAATAAACATGAAAATCAAGACCTTATACATAATTTAAAAAAACCCTAAAAACACACATAAAACTCATACCTTTCATAAAACATTCTCATTTACGGAATAACACAGCAAACATTCCACCACCGCTTTAAAAAACTCAAAATTTCCATCAAATACATGTGTAAAACATTCCACAAATTTTTAATAATGAAACTTTGCATCCACACTACTTGCATTCTTTCCACTAATTAATTTTTATTTGTGTACACACAATGCATCCTACACTTGACCATCCACACATCAACCTGTAACACCTCACTCTACTTACATTTCCAATCAAAACCTAAAAAACGCTCTCTCACCAAACAAACTCCACCTAGAAACAACTACCAACTCATTGAATAACAACACTCAAGACCACCACCAACAAACACTCAAATCCAACTTTCAACATCAAAGCCTTATGCCATGACATCACTTTCATCCTTCAGTCAACAATCCCCAAACTTATACAAAAAACTTAAATCTTCAATCCACGTACATAACACCATTCAATACCGTAAGCACTATTTCAAACAAACCACCACACAATCTACACAAAAAATTCTCAAACTTCATCTCCTCAAATCACAGTTCCCACCACCTCAACTCCACCACACCAGACAATCCATCGTTCTCCAAAAAACTTAAACTAACAAACATCCCATGAATCAATAACTCCGTTCAGACAAAGGACTCAAAGGGACTAACAATCAATCATCCACATTCAACACCTGAACACAACACCCATAGCAGAAACCTTAAACTCAAACCAAATTGAATCCAATAAACATAAATTCATTTACTTACATGCTAAAATAATACCTAACATATTTCCAAAAATTGTTATTAAAGTTACTAAGTTATTAGAACACCTTAAACATCATAATGATCAACACAATATGTCCTGTCCTCTCCTGAATCCTAGTCTGTCACCTCTTCTTCCCCATCTCCCTTTTCTTTCGAAAAGCTGTCAACCTGGTCAAGGGTGATAATTGTTTCTGACTTGCTCCACCTGCTATCTTTAAACCATCCATGGTTGATCAGGCCCCTGCCTCCCATTAGTTAGTCCCACCTTAAACCCACGGCTCACTTCTCCTCATCCAATGCCATCTACACACCACAGCTTCGGTAACAACTTTCATAGCTTGGACACACACCTTCCCCTCCCCTTCCTGAGCATCGCTCCACAGGTTCTTCATATCTCCCCATCTTCCTTTCATACACTACTCAAAGATATATGTAATGTGGGGCTCTACATCTCCCTAAGTTAACCATAAATGACATCACAAAATGCCCTAGTACAGCACTGGATGCTGATTTTATTCTTTCACCTTCCTTTACAAATGCTATGTTCTGCTTTGCCAGCTAGAAGATCCTGCTCTCTGCTAGCTTCATGCTGACTTTTTAGTTGCCTCAAGCATCTGGTTTTTGTGCCAGCCATAGTGGCCCTCATTTAGCACTCACTGACTTTGCCAAAAAGGATGTAATCTATGTACTCCCTTTGCTAAGGCAAAACTTATCAGTAGATTTCCCCTTCCTCAGCACCAGAGATCTGGACTTTGCTGGCTTAAAACTAGTCCATTCAGTAATAAGCCTCTCCAACCTCAGCAAAATCTGCCTGCCATTATGTCACTGGCTAAGAGACAATGCAGTCACTGTCAAGTCATCCATGAAGGCTCTCATAGGTGGTTGTCTGACACCCAGCTTGGTATATGGACATCTACATTTAACCTCTGCTGACTTTACAAATATATACATGACTAGTGCAAATATGAGCCTGACAATAATGCAGCCTGTAAATGTCCAATTCTCCAGCATGTGCCACTCAAATGTAATGCCTCCAAATGTGACCCACAAGCAGAAAATACTATAGTAATCTAGAATAAGTTTGTTGACCTTTCACAGGACATGGTACAGCCCTAATGCCATCTTCACCAGCTTGTGATCCATAGACATTTCTGAGCTTTATCCATAACAAAACCAAGTCTCCGTTGCCTTCACAAGACTCTCTAATGCATACAGCACACACATTGTCAAGGAAAAATGCTGTTAAGTGCTGAGTGACAGAGCTGAAGAAATGTTTGGCCTCTACACTGAACAGACAGATCTGAATTTGTCAAACCTTTCTGAATTTTTCTTTTTAGGGATTCATACCCATTCAACATACCTCCACTGTTGGGCAACTGTATCTATTCTCTAGACAACCTTTACAATCCTCCAAAACATACACATTAGTCAACTCTGTTGTTCTATCAAGGCCCTGTGCTGCTCCAGCTCCTGGTCTCTGGAAGAATCACTAGAAGTGATTTGGAAGTAGTGAAGATTTTCCTTTGAGCAGAACAGTTTCCCACTGAATTTCTGTCCCATAGCTGTCCAGTAAACAGAAAGAGAAAAGCTGCCCTGTGTTTCTGCTTTCTCTTATGGCACTCTGCCCTTTATAAATACATCAGCCTCTTCTTTCAAATACTCCTCAAAAATGAACAAGAATACATAAAGAACAGGTACAATAATATTCAAATATATACAACATAAAAAATACAAATAAACTGTACAAAACATGCAAGAACTTGAACAACAGTCTTTTACATTAGGATACTACTTAAAATAGTTAAAATATCACATATACTAAAACCAAAACAAAGAACAAAGCAATTTACCCCTCCAAAACACAAAAGGAGAAGAAGTAAATTAATGTGTTTATGCGTTTTATTTTTGTCCACTTATCTTACCTTCATATGTTCCACTCTCTAATAAAGCTCCACTTCTCTCCAATTCCATAAAGTGATCAACAGTTAGAAAGTTATAGTCCACCCCTGGCACCTCCCCCTCCTTGGGCTGCCTTGTGGTACCTGGGGGAAAATGAAAGGATTAACACTTAGTTCCAATCATGCCGACATTTCCAGTCTTTCGAAATAACTCAGAAATGTATATACGTACAGTTTCCCAGAACTAAGACCTCTGTTTATGTGTTGGAATACTGTCTGTGTGTTTTAGCGATTGTGGTGGATGATGAACTCTTTGAAAAGATTAAAGGGTACAGTATAGCCAGCATCTAGTCACAGAAGCTAAACAAGAAAAATGAGAAAATGAAGCATCAACTGTAGACTATGTTTCTGAAGCCTGCATTCCAGCACAGAGAATCAAAAATGGCTACATTTGTTCATAATGCATATAGAACAGATGGTCATTAATTCAATATGCAAATATTACTACAAAGTAATATTACTTGCAAAGTTACTACAGTGACTTGCAAAAGTATTCAAACACTTGATAAAATCAGCATCTTAAATTTTTATTATGTGATATTCCAATTTAAAATAATACTATTCAAAATGAATTTTTATAAGTCAACTTTTGTTTTATAGAAGAAAAAAGTGAAATATTCTACTTGCACACGTTTTCAAATCCGTTTTTCATGGCTAACGTTATGTTTAGGTGCACAAAATTACCTGAACAAGCCACCTGATCAGTTGATTAGCCTATGGCAGTGTTCAGTAGTAGTTCACAATAAATGATGTCTGGTGCATAAAAGCACCTGTATATGTGAGGACCCTCAATTACACAATGAAATCTGAAAAGCCCAAGGACCTGTCAAAGCAACTCAGAGATCAAGTCAGCAGAAAAGAAAGATATGGAAAAGGAAAAATAACAAAGGCCCTCAACATCCCTGTGAGTACAGTCTACTCCATCAAAGAACTGAAGAAGTATCATACTACTCAGACACTGTCTACATCAAGCCATCCCTCCAAACTGAACACTTAGGCAAACTGGTAAAAGATGCCACTCTGAGGCCAACATCAATGTTGAGTGGTTGCAGTGGGAGAGAATGTGCATCAGTCAACGATTTCCAGAACACTATAAAAACACTTGAGTTTACAACAAAGCACCTGAGTGATCTGGCCAAAAAGTACTGTGATCAGATGAAACAAAAATAAAAATTTGGGACTTCATGCAAAGCGTTATGTTTGGTGCAGATAAAATATAGCACATCACACACGTAACACCATCCATACAGTAAAGCATGGTGGTGGCAGAATCATGCCACTGTACATACACTGTACATATAAACATGTTTTATTTTAACAGATCATATCTATGTCTTTTAAAAAAATTAAAGTGGAATGAAATTTCAGCCTGCATTTAATGTTTTCATGGAATTTTAATGAATCCATTTTATGGATTCCATTAATGTATTGTCATTTATGTTGGTTATATATCACCAGTAAAGAATAATGAAAACATATACAGCACAAAATGGAGGAACTGAGTGCTACACCAGCAGCTACCAAAGATAATACAGTGGTTTGCTCACTACTTGGAAAAAACACAAAATACCAAGTAAAAATGCTAAAATACGTTTATGCCTGAACAAAATATGGATTCCAGTAATGTCTGCAGGCTTTCTCAGAATTCCACTAGCAACCTTTGCTCCTTGATATTAAAACATCATTATGTTATCACTAGATCGCATGACGGAAAATTAAAAAAACTCCTAACAAGAGAGAGAAAAATAAACCTCAGGGAGGCACAGTGCCTGCCCACCACCTCTGAGGCATTGTGACAGGGAGCTCTGGCAGATACAGACTTCCCCAAGTTGAATAGTTACAGGTGTATATTTTAGCAGCCTTCAATGCTGAGTGTTGTGCACACCCTGGCCACAGAAAACCAAAAATACACAGTTAAACGGACACATGCACTGTCATTAGTAGCGTATTTGTTTTATTTAACCAATCTGCATTTTGCTTTGCATTCTGATTGCATGTTTTTAATCAAGATTTCTTTTTAAGCAAGAGTCAGTGTTCTTCATAAATCTTGGTTCTAGGTTGGGTTGTATTTTTATAGTTATTTTTGGCTTGGATTTGTTTTCTTCTTAATGTTTTTAATGATTAAGTAGACTTTAACCAACCAAACCTTTTGGTTTGACTGGATGCTGCAAATTTATTTCTCAATTGTTCCTACATTATGTACAATTCTTTTGCAGTCACTAAGCATATAGTCTATTTCATTTTTGGTTTCACTATTTGAAATTGCCATGTACACCCTCTTTACTTCTTGATGAATCAAGAACTTCATAACTCCTAGCCTTCTTGTAAGACGGGGTGTTGGAGAGTAACTTTGGTTTAACCAAAAAGCCTGTGCTTCCAACTCTGCTCTCTTTAGATAAAGCTCCAAAAAGACCCCGGTTCCATTTCCCTATGTTGCAGTTTAGCTGTTCTTTTTGTTTCACATACAGCTAAGATATCAATTTTTGTTGCTTCAGTGTAATTTGGTAGAAAGCAAATCTGGCTATCTCTTGTAGGGGTGCAGGTGTTGAATACAGAAGAAAAAAAAATGAACACTTTAATAAATGTACCATATGAACATGTAGTACGTTGAGGATTTGTTAGATGAAGCAAAAAGCTGTGACTTACAATGCAAATTAGAAACTACAAAATAATAATAACAATAACAGACAGGGAGAGGCTGTTCCTATCCAATCATTTTTACAGTTGCCTCCCTGGAGAGCTGTTGCATTGCTGACCATCATATTAAATTTATTCATTTAACATAGAATTTTCTTTGAAGCAATGTTCAAACTTGGAACATCTCCACTTTCTCCAGTGACTAAGTATGCTAAAAGAATCATGTGTCTACACCCATATCGACAAAAATACAGGTGTAGACACATGATTCTTTTAGCATACTTAGTCAGTCACCACCATTTTTGCCGGAGTGAATTACAGGAGGAGAAACATATTCTTACATATAAACTGATGACAAGCTATGGGAAGCATTTCACTTTATCCTGATGTTTATTAAACCTCTGTTAAACTTGTTTAGCAGTGTGTATGGGAGTATTATTATGCTGAATCATGAGAACATCATGAAAGAACAATGTCAAACCTGGCCCTGTAAAGTGAATATATAAGTAGCATCATATTCCTCAGCTGTTCTAGACAATGTGGTTTGAAAGTATCTTTTGGCTTTCTCTAAATGTAAACACATCCTGATGTGGGAAATAGAATTAAAAATTAAATTTTGTACTCCTTACTCCAGGTTAAACTCATTTGTACTCTTGTCTTGGATACAAGCAAGTTGTAGTCCTGCCATAAACTCCAGTTTTGTCACACTCAAGAATACACAGTTTTTGCAGACACTGGTCACAGATGCACTGATTCAGTTCTAAGATAATTTTTGAGGCTGTACTTTTGGGGCATTTAGTAACTATCCTTTGAAGTGCCTGTCAGTCCATGTCAGTGAGCTTTGACTTGTGACAATCACTAATCTTTGCTGGCATTACTTTTTAGATAGACTGTCGTGACAAATTGAATAATTTGTCAATTTTTGTGATTTATACACCTGCATTTTGCCTCTTTTGACCTCTGTTATTTGCTTTATATTGCTTTGAAAACTTGGATATTAAAGTGCAAATCGACAGACCTTTTTTATAGCTGACACCGACTACTAATTGACAAATAATCTAATATAATACAGCTTAGCAGCTGCATTTGTAATTTTGATTTAATTCAAAATTAAGCTATTTTTTCATCTGTTTTATTAATGTTTTTCCAAAATTTCTCCCACCCCCTGTATTTAATACATATAAAAAATACATTAAAAAACCTGTGTACATAAACTGCATAATAATTTATAATGCTTATGAAAGTCACAAACTTATTGTGAAAGATTTTAAATGTACAGCAAATCCATGGTACCCGGACTCTCCAAATTCAAAAATATATCCAAATTTTTGCTATATTAGCTCTCAAAAATTAATACCTATATATCGGTATCTGAATGGAAACTTTTGCTATAACAAATTTTTATCCAAAGCTTATCCATAATTGAAAAAATCAAAACTGAATGCCAGCGATCATTGACTGTTATTAGTCTTTGACTGTAATTCAGATATATGCATCAAAAACAGACGCAGAACAGGGCAAAGCTGATCAGTGTAAGCTGAAATTGACAAAATGTGCAAATAACATATACTGATATTCATATGCAACTGGAATGCAAAGGTTGGGAACAAAGAAGAAGGTTAAAGTGTTGGAAAATATGGACTTGGTAATAGAAATGGAACAGGAAAACATTTGATTGAATTCTCTAAAATCAACCATTTGTTCATTTTGAACACAATTTTCCATTAATATAAACAGCAACTGTACATATGGACCTCACCAAATGGATTTTACAGGAATGAAATTGACAACATCTATGGAAGAAGATAATATAAAAGCTCAATAACATCAATGAAGACAAAACCTGAAGCTGATTGTAGTACAGATCACCAGTTTCCACTGCATTTATAATCAAGAAAATGACTGCAAGTATGGTAATGAAATACATTTCAGTCAGTGACGTTTCATTTCTATTTATCTGTGAGGAACACCCATCAACGTGACTATCTTTCAGATATATGCAAACAAACTCAAGCTGAAGCTGTAAAAGGGCAAACAAGTGAGGCAAATAGCAAATTACCATGTTGAAAATACTAATCAGGGCATAGTAAGTTGAGAAATGAGAAGGTCCGTGTGCAGGGTTTGTAGTGGGAGTTGAGTGTTATGAGATGCTGAATAAAGGGAAGACTTATGACAAAGTCTGAGATTTCTTCAATTTATTTAGATTTTATTTAGATTTAAGATAGATATACTTAGATATAAGTTTGTTATAGCAAAAGTTTCTGTTCAGACCCTGATATTCAGGTATTAATTTTCAAGAGCCGAAAATTACTGAACATAGAGAGTTTGGATACCGAGGGATTGCTGTATACCACCAGAATTGAAAAACTTCCTGCAAAATTGATTCACCACTTTGAATAAAAATGAGAGAGTACCCAAAGTGTTACGAGAAGACATACAGAATGTTGTGCTTAAAGAAAGAATACTGCGTATACTATGGACTTACTGCAAAACAAACACAACAATAAATCAATTCAATTCAATTTATTTTATAGAGCACTTCTCACACAGTGATTCAGATCAAATCTAAGCTCTCCCTGGTGGCCTGAATGACAAGACATCAACTTTCACATTTTTGTCACATCATGTGGAGAGAAAAATCATTGGAAATGGACATTATGCTGGGCAAGGTTGACAGTCAGCACAAAAGAGGATGACCTACAGTGTGGTGGATTGAGTTATGGATGCTCGTTCTTAAAGTATAGGCATCTGGTTGAAGACCAGACACAGAACTCAGGGCATCTATCTGCAGAGGCAGCATGAATCAACAATGACTGGGTAGCATTTAACAATAACAACCTATTTACAAGACTTTGTAGGATTATCTTTCTATCATATTTATTATGTGCAATGCAGAATGCTCTCTGATCCTAGAATGCAGGCTTTCCAAGAATGCAAGTTTTCTAAAAAGTTGCTCGCACTCCCAATATACTACTGTTTATGCTCCTGTTTGCACATTCATTAACCACTTTATTAGGTATCCTTTGACACTCACAGCTCCATCCGGCCATTCAAATGTCCGTGCATTATATTATAAACCATGTAGACAAAGTGGAGATGTCCATCTACTTTTTGACTCATGCAATAAAAACAATCAGGCAGACATTTGGTCTTAGTGGCTTTGAGCATGGTATGATCACTGGCACCAGATACATTAGTTGTAACATCTTTGAAATTGCAACGATGCTCATACTTTCATGCATTAAAGAATCAAGAGTTTAAACAGAACAGTGCTAAAAGTTGTAAACAAACAAACAAACATCTAGTCAGATGCAGTCCGGTAAGACAGAGGTCAAAGAAGGATAGTAGAAGAATAGTAAGACTCAGAACTGACTACTTCTATTTCTTCCTCCATCAAGAATGAAATTGACTTACCAGTTGTCGGAATTTTTGCCTTTAAAATCACCATTACTTAGTCATTGTTAAAAATCAAACGTGAACTGTAATGAACCAATGATTAATGAATCTCTGCTGTTTTTGTCAAAAAGATTGTACCTTTTCAAATTTAAAATGGCGTTAATTATTATATTTGAAACATTTCAGTAGATTTTTGCCTTGGTCATAACACTGAAACAGCTGTAACTCGTGTGGGTAATGACATTCCTATCTTGTCTGATGCTGGTTGTATGTCAATAATTATACTGTTGGACTTGAGTGCCAAATATGATACTGTTGACCATAATCATACTTAGTAGACTTGAATCCCTGGTTGAATTAACACTCACTGTTCTTAAGTGCCTCTGTTCCTACCTATCTAATCATCAACATTTTGTGGTGAAATATGATGATGGTCTCCCTTCATTTTTGTCAGGTCAAATATGGTGTTGGGCTTCAGGGTGCCGTGCAGTGCTGTTCTGTTCATAAGCGCAATGTGAGGTTTCACTGATGATACTTGCTTATATGTCTCTTTTAAGCATAATGATGATGTTGTATCTCTAGAAAATTTCTTTACCAACATACAAGTAATAATTTTATATCTCTCAACACTGTTAAAACTGAGATATTTGTGGTGGGTGGTTACCTGATAAGAAATCAGTGATGCCATGTATAATTTCTTACAAATTTTTACATATTCATTTGTTCACATATAACAGTTTCTGCCTCCTTTGGCTGAAGACACAGGTGGCACAAACTTTATTTACTTAACTTGTACATTTGCGTGTGTCCTTCCATGCATGTGTGCATGTGTGTGAAAGAATGTGTCAGCATGTATATGTGTGTAGAGTGTGTATAGTATATGCTGAATGACATGCACACAGTAATAAATTATGTATCACTGAGGCTTGTGCCAGCATCCAACCAGATGTTCAACATGTTCAATCTGCCTGGGAACAACTTCTGCAGCTGTGGTTTGACTAAAATTTACATCACATTGAACACATTCTGTGAAATGGTCTCAGTTTATGCCTGTGTCACTCCCAGCATGGTTGTATAATGCCTGCACTGTGACAGGTCAAACTTCATAACCAATAATGAATGACAAAAAAATGAACTTCACCAAATATCTTTTGAAATTTTATACATTAGAGTGACTTCCCTTCCATTTGGAACTATTCAGCTGAATTCAAGATGGTGGAGGAATGTTCACACGTACCTCACAAATACACATATCGATCTAATGCAGAGGTTCCCAACCTTTTACAGCTCAGGACCCCATGACTGACTGAAAACTTGCTGTGTTCCATACAAAGACCAGACCATCCTGGCTGAAACAAGCTAACACTGCTAAGAAAATATACTAGTGTACAACCTACAAAACTTGGAAGGAATCACTTCACAAAACAGCTCTTTATTCTTATATTTCACACACTTCACATTAGCGTTCTCAAGAAATGAACTGAATTTTTTTCTAAATGTTGGTAGAGTGACTATTTTGTGTGCCTGTCACTTTATAAAGATGCTAAGAAACAAAAATATCTACAATAATTATCATAAAAAACACAAATAGATATTTACTTAGTCATATTACATTTTCCAGTAAAACAAGGATCTGTGAATACAGGCTTATTGAGAGGGATGGTGCTGTTTGCCAGATACCCGATGCTCAATTTTGGGTGGAGGTCTGGCTCCTGTATTTAGTCTTTAGTACCACCAGTACAGAAAATCCAGTTTCACACAGATATGTTGTTGGACACAGTATAAAAAATCTCACAGTTTTATACAATTGATAAAGACACTCTGAATTAACAGGAAGCCAAAATTTGATAAGAATTTCTGTGGGGGAGGAAAAAAAAAAAACTTAAAGCACTGCATCAGGACAAGTCCACAAGGCCATCTGGGTTCTTTGCACACAAATCTATGAGTGCTCCTCTGAAGAAAGTTTGTGCACAGCAAAAATAATTTAAAAAAAGGATTTAAAATTTATATGTGGCAAATATTTTGGGTGTGTTAAAGTTATCATGGCAGTATAGTTTTGAAATAAAAAAAAAATCCAATGAGTGCTTGAAAAACATTTTAAAGATTGCATAGTGCTTCCAGCAAGCATATCTAGAGTCTCTTAATGATTCAGTTTTAGCTTCTGCATCCTCATGCTGTAATTGCAGCCGTTGCTAGGTAACAAACTGTCTGTCGATGGAGAACAAATTAATCCTGCAAGGCATCAGTATCTCAACTTTGTCTCTCTGAGTAAAAACACCTTCTAAAATAACAAGTACAAAATAACTGCAATTTATGGTTAACTTCAAAGAACAAAGCTTTGAATGAAGTTGGATAGGTTATGTGTATGTAGATGCCTATCATCTGGATAACAGTTTCTGTGCCTGAGTAGAGCTGAAACTAGTATTTCATGCAGCAAAGCACTTCATGTTTTCCAATAAGACTGTGTGCTCCTCCCAGAGGGAGGGTCCAGTAAAGGTACACAGTGCTCCTTGTTGGAACAAAGAAAGGAAAGGCAAGGCTGAGTGAAAGGTAAAGGACAAAGATAAAGGTGATGAGATACAGAAAAGTGTACATGCATCACTCAGAGGAACAGACAGGGGACCCACTTTTGTCTTGATGATGTCAGCTGAGGATAATATAATAAGGCTTTTATGCCTCTGTATTGCACTTAGTGGCTAAGAACTATTAAAACACAAAAAATAGGTGGATCATAATGATAATTACTACTGAGTTCAATTATCATGAAAGAGCAACATACAGATTAGGACAAGGACTTTCCACACATTGAGTGTGAAGGTGCATGAGTCACCCTGCCTGGCTTAGCAGAGCCACACCCCCCACTGCCTTGGCTCCATTGGAAGCATTTCAGTTTTCAACATAGCCTCAACATGCAAATGTTGCAGGTCTACATTGGGCAACCACATTATTAGGCACACCCCTATTTTCACACAAATTGTGCATTCCAATAAGTCATACGTCACGTGACTGCGGTATGTCATATAAATGAGGCAGACCAGATTTTCTAGCATCAGTTAGTGATTAACTGAACATCAGAATGAGCAAAACAAGTGACCTTAGTGACTTTGAACGTGGTACGATACTTAGCACCAGGTGTGCCGGTTTTACTGTCTCCCAAATGGCTGTCATTCTGGGCTTTTCACAGAGTGGTGCAGAGAATTTTTTTTTTTTTTTTTTTTTACCAAGAATGGTGCAGATAGTAAAAAAAAGTATAATTTATTGGCAATCCTGCAGGTGAAAACAGCTTGTGAATGAGAGGGGTCAAAGCAGAATTACAAGAATTGAGCAGCAAACAGACTGGCCACAACCACGCAAATCACATCCAATTTCAACAATGTGAATGTCCTGCCATGGCCCAGTCAAAGTCCTGACATCAATCACATTGAGAATCTCTGACACTATTCGAAAATTGCGATCTACAGACATCAATCCAATCAATCTGAACGGGTTGCTGCAGATTTGCCAAGACGGGAGAAAGTAAATCCCAAACAACGAGTGAAGCTGATGCGTGTGCGTGGAAGTGCTGTCGAGTCAAATCTGACTAACAGGCAACCAGCACAGTTTGTAAGGCAAGGAGGAATGGAATTGGTTTGCTGTTGCCTTCTTCTGTACATGCCTGAGGGAAACATAGGGAAACTCCATGTGCCTTGAGTTGGACTCTTGCTAGGCAGCCCAGGACCTGTGAAGCACTGGCTTAACCTACTGTGCCACCGCATCTCTCATGTTGGCACACATTTGTCCCAAAAGACTTAAAGCTGTTAATATTCATGTGTGGGGTTTAAATACTTATGCAAGCAGCAAATTTCTGTTTTTCATTTTCTTAAAAATATTTGCAAACAAATATCTTATTATAAAAAAATATGTCTATGAGTAATGGATCAATGGGCATGAACACTTTTGCAAGGCGCTGTAAATAAACGGCTAATTAATTCACCTCAAGCCAGACTCTCTTTGGGGAGGCATGGAGTCTCAATCTCGTACCAAAGGCCTCTACCTTTCATGAATAAAATTTCCACAATTTTCCAGGTCCAATGGACAATTTTCTTAAATACAACACTCTTCTAATCTGGAGAGATGTTAAGAGATACCGTAGGATTCTGTGCTGTGTTTCTCTTTGGTCTTTTATTGTTCTCAGCCCAGATCTTCCCCCCAGTATTAGTCAAATTGGCCTCCAGACATGGTTGCCGAACAGACAGTTGGAAAAATATTTATTTTCAGACCAAATAGAAGCTTAGAAGACCTCAGAAATTTGGCTTATCCACTGTAGTCTTCCCAACATATCTATGACAAAATAATTTTAGTAAAATTTTAGTAAAAATGACTTTGGACAGAAATAACTATAGTGAAGAAACATCTTACTGCTATAACCAATACTGGAGGCTTCATTTCTGCATTTTATTCCATTTAAGAAGTGATGTCACTAATTCCTGCTTTAAGGAAGACATTGGAACATGACTTTAACATCTTTCACTGAATGGTCAGCTATGTGTGCAAAAGTTTTCCCAGCCTCCACCTCCCTAGGCAACTAGCTTCAAGCTTGAAACTTCTTTGACCAGTGCACCTCCACAGGATGTTTCCAGGGACATTGCAGATGTGTTTTAATTGTAAATTTATTCCTGGAACTTTGATATATCTATTCTGGAACTGTGATAAAATGCAAGCCTATTGGAAGAGACTTCACTCAACAATTTCAAAAGATCTTTAGTATAAAGTTTGTACTTATCTATTTTCCTGTTAAACCACAACTGCAATTTTTTTTTTCATTAAATCATGGAGATTAGGTTGTTTACTCTGACATACTTGGCAAAAAATTTATTTTAATGCTTTGATCTGCATCTGAAGTTCCCTCAAAATATGTGGATGTCTGAAGTCTTTAATTTTCTCTCACTCAAAAAAATTAACATTTGTTCTGCATGACATTCAAAGCCATTTTAGAGTGGACACCCTTCTGGAACTTATTAGATAGTGCTGTATGATCATACCTGTGAAGCACTCCAAACATCTGACCCTCAAGTCCCGTTCTGCATAAGTGGAAATATGTGCAACCTCTCCAATGTACTGTCTCTACCCGTATGTTGTTGTCACCTAATATTGCTCAAAGATAGATAGATAGATAGAGAGATAGATAGATAGATAGATAGATAGAGACAGACAGAGCAACAGAAAGACAGGCAGACTGATAGATAAGAGGTCAAGTCACAATTTATTTTAGGTTCAAAAGTGATATTAGTAATTATTAAATAGTGACATAATAAAATGGGTCCAAGTCCTGAGCAGTAATTATTGGTTAGAGTAAAAAAAAACTCAATTACATTTAGCGTCAATTTAATTATTACAAGACAGTAATAACCTGATGTTCTGTTTAGATACACATCATATGCATGGTGAGGAGGTTTGATGATATCATACTAAATTCCTATTTTTCTCACTGCTGTCCATATTTTGTGAGACTGATGTGATCCTTCACACACTTTCAGATCAAATCAAATGCAGTGTTGCTCGCAAACAGAGACTCACATCAAGTTCAAACAAAGTGACATGGTGGATAGTTAAAATGATAATTTTTTTTACTAGATTTTCTCTGCTCCAGAGATTTACAGCGATATTGCTCTCAATCCACCATTTAAAATAAAAGTCTAACCTAGCCTGAAATGACATTTTTTACTTCCCTGATGAACTATTCTCAGGTCATGGGTGCCACATTTTTTTTACAAACTAAACATCCTGCCAGTTAATTGACTACTGACACTGAGAAGTACCGAATTACAACTTTATCCAAATAAATATAATCATTTGTCCTGTTTTCTAAGTTTCTGAGTTCAGTGCTTTGACAAGCCTAGATCTTGCATCAAATGACATTAAAAATTAATGCCATGCAACATTTAACCAATACAAACTGTTTGCAACATATTTAAATATATCAATGTATATTTTGATGCAGTGGGGCCAGTGCGATAAAACACACTAACTGAGCTCATTGACCAACTTTGTTGCTCCTATATGTGAGGCCAGAGGTGTTTTCCAATGGTACCAGCACCCATGCAAACCATGCACGTCTTCATTAGACCGGACGCAAAAACACAACTCTTGCCATTGCAACGTGGTGCATTAGGAGAGGAGACCTCTGTACTATGCAGCATCCTGAATCCTGCTATTACACAGCGTAAGAAAGTCGTAGCTGAGGTATTATTATTAGAACCCTAACAGTGTAAACCTAGATGAAAAACATTTGGAAAAAAATATAGCCTCCAGGGCTAATATCTGTTTTCCACAATGGAAGTCACGTAGTTGCAAAGTTTCAAAATCTCTTACTTTCAGTACATAGAAAATTTTTACACCATTTTGTAATTCTTATTTCATGCATCATATTACATTGCTACTGCAGAAGCCAACTGCAGTCAGGCAAAGGGTATTCTGGGACATCTTAAGCAACTCACATGGTACAGTCCGCAAGTACAAATTATCTCGGATGGTCTGTTGAAGATCGTGATCCAAGGAGCCCTTTGGGAAACGAAGGTTCAGATAATGTCGGAGATCTTTGTCGATGACACCGCCTGACAATAGAGAACACAGCTTCAGTTAGTCTTATATCTCCTTTCAGTTACATTCACCTTTCATGTGGCCTAGTTCTGCTGTGGGTGAAATGATTAGACTTTCAAAACGTGTGCTGTAAAGATGGTAATCTTCCAAATTACAGCTTTATTTGGCACCAATAATTTTCTCAGACCCCAGTTTGAGTCAGCACCTGGCACATGGAAAGTCAGTAAGAAGTGACATTCAGAATCTTTACCCAAAAAATATTGCTCCCTCACATTCAAAACAAGATTAAACTCCCAAAATCCTACTGGACCCACTGGTAAGATGAAAATTGGTATAATTGGGAGTTTGGACATGTTTTAATGTAGAAACATAATCACAGATAAAAATTCTCTCTCACACTTACATGGTACAATTCAATTTATTATTTATTTACTATTTTATAAAGCACTCAATACCCAAGTGTCCAGATTTTAAACCCATAAATAGTGAATAAAGTGAATAGTAGATCAATATGTCATATATGCATTTAAATTTATAATACTGTCTTGGCATGCTATTTATATATATATATGATATATATATATATATATGATATATATCATATATATACACACACATGTGAAATCAAAAAAAGAGTGACAGTGACATTGAGCACAGACAATACACACACAAAGGGCAAAGTACGCCTGCAGACAGGCACACACATATGCATGCACACAAAGGCAGTAAGAAGCACCTTTCCTTTATGTGTGTCCACAGTTGTCCACAGGTACGCTATATTTTCAGGCTCTGCTGCTGTACCCGCCTCCTGCCTGAATGTGTTTCCTGACTTCAATTTCCACACATCACGGCAACCCTTATCCTCGGCACAAAACAGCGGTGGGGGATGGAGAGGCAGAAGGAGCAGCCACCAGACTCACGCCAAGAGAGAACAGAAAGAGACAGACTGAGAGAAATTGCTCGGCCAACAGGGCGCTGACGCACATTGCTGCTTTCTGATTGGTCTGAGAGATTCTGAAGTCCCAGAGCTCCTCCTGTAGGCCTTTGCAGGTAGTTACGTACTGCTTTTTGTGACCCAGTTGCTTCTCAGTGCTGCTGGAAGCCTCACTACCATGTTAAACCCTGTCTGGTTCTAAAAATTTAAACCATGAGGCATTGCAAATTAACATGTTGGCCCATAATAAATAACAGGGCTAGGTAAACAGTTGTGAACATGCCACAAACAAGAACATTAAAAAAAATCATCTATTTTGTTTGGTTCATAACATGTAGTTTCAGGAGTTGGAAGACTGGTTGAGTCTTGGTGGATGGGTGGAGGAACCAGGCACCACCTTTCCAACGTACAAATGGAATATTTGAAAGAGCTGACTGTGGAAATGCATGGGCAACATGGAAGTAATAATTGAGTTTGATCCCATTTTGAAGTGGCATGTTGGAGAAATACAGCCATTCAGGAGAAGGAAATCCCACATACTGTATCAGTGCTAGTGCAGAGAGTACAGTTCCTCCAGGCTGGGACTGGTGAAGAACAGACTGAGATCCATAATAGTGCAGGACTTGCTAAATCCTCTGCCTCTTATGTAGAGCTTTGCTATGCAACCTGTGCCCCTCGGGGCCCCAACAAAGGTTCAGGTTTTGGGCCAGGTTTGGTTTGGTTGCTCAAAAATTGAAAATTTATTAATATTGCTTTATTCTTTATTTTTTTTCCTGAAGAAATTAGTAAGTCATTCATCATGTGTGCACACTCATTTACTCGCTCTTGTTTTCATCTGAGACTGTTCCCAATGGAGGAAATAAACAGAAAACTCACAGTGAGAGAACTACTCAAAATGCCAGATGAGTCGGGATGCTTCCTGATGGAGACATTATCACTTAGTGGCAACAACAGATAGAACCTCACTGGTAACATACAATTTCAATGTTGCAATGCGATTCTTTCCCTCCACATTTCCTACTGATGGAGCATCATGACTAAATAATTCTGGATTCTGATGTGCAAGACAAATAGTGTTTTATACAGTAAAGCCCTAATTTGACTGCTCAGCCTTGTTTATTTGGCGATTCCACTGAAATAAATGTATAATAAATTCTTGCATCTTGGCTCACACTATAACGTGGAAAGCAAATAAAGCCAGTTAAACCTTCAGGCATATTCACTTTGCTTACAGTGAAAGGTTTTTTAGTAGAGCTGCTATGGTTATGAACTAGGTCAAACTTTCAAAAATATTGTACATTTATAAAATATCAGTTTTCTTCGTGTACTGCAGTTTCTGTCTAAAAACTGAATTGCACAGCAGCTGAGCAAACCACTGTAAAACCACATCTGCCAGATTGCATCTCCATGTGTTTTGTTTGTTTTTTTTATTCACTTTCACGCTCTCTCACACACATACACACTTTCAAAATGGATGGTTGATATACAGTACTGTACTTTCATTTGCTTTTAAAGTTTGACACTATGCATAATCTCTCTGCTGAAGGATCACTTGCCATTATTGTGTTGTGTTGCAGTTTCTATTATTAATAACTTTAAGCTTAGACATTGTATACTCTGTTTCTGCCCAGGGAGCAGCTTATGTTTTGGGGGCTATTTATGTATGGCAAATGTATGGTGACCTCTACAGAATGACTGGAATTCTAGACCAAAGGAGCTACCACAGTATTCTTCAGTACCATGCCACACCCTCTGGTATGAGACTTATTGGGCAGCCTTTGTTCTACTGTCTAGAACGCCAATAGTCTAGTTTTGTTACAGGTTTATAGGTTTGTCAGCACAGGTGCTAATCACATTGATTCCCCTCAACCTAGCTGAGGTGTCCCACCACATTAATGTAAGTGGTTCATGTAAACAGTAAAACTAATTACTGTTCATGAACATTTAAATTAGTTACCTTGACAGTCTTTCATAGTTTTTGCTGTTTGTTATTTTGATTTAGTCTAATAATAACGGATTAATATTGTATTAACACGCAATGTAACGGAATTGAAATCTAAGGCTTCACAGTAGTATTTCTAGCTGTTGCATGAAAATTCCAGACAAAACAGGACAGACTTGATAACTTAGAGCTGCTTCCAAAAGTTCTTTTTTTGTACTTTTGTCTTTCTGGGCATCGTGGCAAAATGAAATGAACGTATGTTACTGCTCTCCGGGAAGAAGTATGCCACAATCATCAGTGCCTATACCCCTCTATTGACAAACAACAAAGATGTGAAGCACATGTTCTATGACTACTTCCAGTTTTACATCAGACCCTAATCAAACGCGGTTAAACTCATTCTTCTCATTGACTGCAATGAGCAAGTAAGCACAAGCCATATTATGTGGGAAGGGATAATCAGCAGACATAGAGTCAATAAGAGCAAAAGCAATGGACATTCACCTGAAAAACACAAACTGGGAATTATGAACACCCATTTCTGTCTTCCCAATGATAAAAAGACCACATGGATACAGCCACGTTCCTGTCATTGGTACCTCCTGGACTACATTTTTGTTAGAGGATATGACCATCATGAAATTCTTGTGATGAATGCCATTTGTGGAGCAAAATGCTGAAATGATTACCATCTACTTATTGTGAAGATGAAACTGGAAATTTAACTATTAAGGCACATTTAAGGAAAGGTGTTTGTGGCTCAACAGCTCTGTAAGCAGGATAAACACCTCTATCCTTGACAAGGAAGGCCCTAGAGAAGACCTTACTTCTAGGTTGGGAAACAAATTGGAAAAAGCACACCTCAAAAAAGGAAGAGATCCAAAAATGCAGTCTATGCCACTGCAATGGATAATAACAATATCATAAGTGGTTTGATGAGAATGAATAGGAGACTGCGAATGTTTGCTGGGAAAAAACACCTTCATCAAACCTACCAGAATAACAGAATACCTCTGAAAAAGTCCTCATTCACTAGTTGCAGTCAACAACTGATCGGCAAGGCAGGAGACATCCAAGAATGCACTAGTTGGCATGAAACAAAGAATTTGTTTGCAGCCATCAAGGCAGTCTACGATCCACAATAGACTGGAACTTTGTCTCTACTCAGCTCAGATGTTTCTTTCAGAGAAGTCTCAAATCCTGGAAAACTATGCAAAACATTTTCAGCGTGTTCTCATCCATCTGTATTCCATCTGCAAAAAGGTAATCAACAGACTTCTTCCACTTACAACCTGAATCTGCAAATAACGCTGAAAGAAACAGAAAGGGTAGTTCAACTCTGAAATGGGAACACTATGGGTGTTGATACAATACCCCAATGAGGTCTACAGATTCAGTGGTCCTCAACTGCTGGAAAAACTGCCCCAATTGCTTCAGGAGATATGGATTCAGGGATGAATCGCACAGCACTTTAAAGATGCAACTATTATTTACCTGTGCATCAATTTAAAAAAAACCTTCAGATCTGCAAAACCCACAGAGGAATCTGTCTTCCAAATATTGCTGGGAAAATCTTTGCCTGTATAATACTGAATCAGCTGATGGTGCGCCTGTGCTTATACGTGGAATTGAAATTTTCACTGGTCATTTACCTGTTTTGAATATTATTTGTCAGTAATTAATATTTGGCTAGCCTCTGTTTCACATTCATTTCAAACAGCACCTTTGCACTGTATGTACCCATATTATAGTATTGAAACAACCGTTGCAAACATTAATGCTCCCCTTGGATCTGGAAGTAGCGGCTTCCTAGAGTATTTCAGGTCAAAAATAGATAAGCAAAGTTTCGCACTGTTCTAGTGAAGCTTCACATTCTGAGTACAATTTCAAATTATATGTCAGTTATGTCAATGAATTTCTTACTAAATGATCATATTTTGACAAACATTTTGTGTGATAAATTGGTCCCATTATCGTGTCTATTGTGATGGAGCAGTCTCTCCAAACACATATGAAATTGTATGTGTGTAATATGTATAGTGTGTAAATGTAATATACAAATGTATATAAAATGTAAAAGCGATGCACTTATGTCCTGCCCTTTGCCACACTCACAAGAGTTACTGGCTTTTGGACAACTGAGACACATGGCACTTCTCCCATGAGAAACGTCCTATGCTAGAACAGAATGAAAACAATGAACTGTACATGTTTTTCTTTTGTTTCTCTCTATTTCAATTAGTTAGTCCTGTTGCTGGGCAACATATGCTTTATAACTGTTTGACAGTATAAAGGGGGCTCTGTCAGGAGGATCAAGGGAGAACTGCACACGTGTCAGCGGACTATCTGTTGTACTGCAATAAATTGCTACATATTTGAGGAAAAACTGACTTCATTTTCCTCCTAAATAAAAATGTGCTTTTTACAGGAGTAACAAACTATTTCCTACCCTAAGTAAAATGGAAGCTTAGAGTCAAGTGGCAAAAGGGGAATTATGGGAGTTGCAGTTTTATAAATACTAATGGAGAGACTCATTTTTAAAATGCTTGGAAACTGATATGCGGCGTGACCCCGAAAATACAGGCCCACTGTCTTTTTGGGGGAAGTTTATTACAATCAACAGTTTAAAAGAAATAAGTATTGGAAAAAACAACAAGAAATAAAAGACAACAACCTCATTTGCTAATTCTTTAAACAATGCTCAACCCTCCAGGGCCACTGGAGCCACAAAAACAGGCAACAAGGGAAGGCCCCTGGAGCAGAGAATTTCCTCTACCATGGGCAATCATCACCCATGTGACCTCAGTCCCCATGAGCATTATCCCGATCCAGTGAAAAACACATGCACGCGTACACATAAGCTTCCATCTATAAATAAAGATCAGCTCATGGCTGCACCCAAAAGCTGCAGAACTAACAAGATCATAGTAACAGTTAAGAAAGAAATAGTAAATGCACAGATTATAATAAAATGGCGTTCATCTGCCAGAAAACAGATTAAAAGAAAAAGTGCTTCACATATGTCACAGTTATGTTTGTGAGTCAATGATCTCAAGGATTGCAGTGGAACATATAACTTTAATAAACTGAACTTGAAAACATTACATACATGTAGCAGTCAATACAGGGATTGTTCTAGATCTGCACCTGCATCACTCCCTAAAGCACTACATATCAGACTATGTTGCATATCAATCAAACATTTCATCTTCCATTTCTTAAAGAAAAGTACAGTTACAGTGGTTTTATCCACCTCATCAGTTACTTTGTAATACAATCCATTTCAGACAGATCTTTTGCCTCTTTCTGTAGTTAAACATTTCACAGTCAAACTCTTGACATCCCTGAGCATTGATTAAACATTCAAAATTCTCTAAAGCATTTATTATTACTATAATTATGCATCCCTCAACTAATAATTTTTAATCTCTCATACATTTCAGTGAATTGTTCAGTAGCTTTCAGTTGGTATATTTTTCCCCGATTATTAGTGCTTGGTTTTTGTTTGTCTTCTTGCTGACATTTTTCACTTGAGTCCTTGTTCTAGTTAGGTGTTAATGGTCCCCTGATTCCTTGATGATTTCTTCTTAGGACAACACTGTAATATGTGGTCTTGGTCGTGCTTGTTCTGATATCCCTGTTTGTGACCATATATTTATTCTTGTACCTTACAGTGTAACCAAGGTCTGGTTCAAGTAAGTCACATGTATCTGTTCAAAGTGGAGCTTTTGTTTTTTATTCTGTCATTCCCTGTGTACATCCTCACCTTCTCTCCCTCTTTTACTCTCAGTTGTTTCTCTTTGATGGGCAATTTGGTTCTCTATCTCCGGCCTATAAGGAGCTGTGTTGGTGAAAACCCACACTCAAAGGGCGTGAATATGCGAGCAGACCTTTATAGAGATCACTCCCACAGTCTTTGACTTTCGGCGCCAATTGCTGCACTGTTTGTACTGACATTGCCTCCAGTCCATTTGACAGAGAAATAAGAGCTTGAGGTACTGTGTTCAAAGTCCCAATATTTGACTTTAAATTTCTCATTTGCAAACTGTAGTGTATTGTAACTAAGTTCATCATTTGGTACACCATATCTAGTGAATACTGACTTTATGCAAGTTACTACAGCATCTGCAGGGTATTGTTCAGTTTGCCTACTTCAGGGTAGAGAGAATAATAGTCTAAGATGAGATAATCTGTATGATTACATATGAAAAGATCAACTCCAACCTTCTGGGATGGTCTCTCTGGGTACACTATGTGGTTTCAGTGTTTCTGCTGGGTAACCTGATTAATACTTCTGACAATGGAACAACTGAATACTTCAAATCTCACCTCCAGATTTATTCTGAGCCAAAACACTACCTCCCATGCTCTCCTGTTACATTTCTCTATCCTTAGATGTCCTTGTTAATCTTTTTCAACATTTTCTTAGAGTCCTTGGTATGACTTTGCTCCCTTGGTAAATTATATCATCAACTGCAGTCAGTTTAGCAGTGTAGTTCCACTACTTTGTTATGTCTGATGGATAATTCCATGTGTCATTTAGTCATTCCTCCCATTTGGTTTCTTTCAATTTGTAAAGTGTTGCATCTTCTCTAGTTTCAGCTTGTTCAGCATCCATCTCTACATCTGGAAGTAGTAATGATTCTGTTTTAATCTATGTAGGCTTTCACATCTTCTGCTCTGATTGCCTTAGGGTCAACTGATCTGGGGAATGTCTGCTGTGTACAACATCTTCCCTGGGATGCATGTCACTTTCAGTGTACAAACGTATAATGTTGAAGCTTAATTATCATTCTTTGTATTTTAAGTGGACATTCACTTAATGGCTTTCACAATAATGCAATTAAAGGTCTGTGATCCGTCTCTACACTAATTTCCTATCCTGACAAATGCTACCTTTCACAGGTATAGTTGATACAATACAATACTTCTTTAGCTTGTGCATACTGAGTTTTAGGGTCCGTTACGGATGTAGATGTATATGCCACTGTTTGCTAGTTATCAGCGGTTCACCATTCCAAAGAACTTCTTGACATCTCTTTTACACTGTGGTCTGGGGATATTTTTAAATATATTTTCAGAGTTTCAAGAATTTCATTACAAATTTTCATAGATGTGTACAATACAATGACAAAGATAAATGAGCAGCTTTTTATGTTTCTCTGATAAGATTTTCATTAAAAGTTTACTATTGTTTTGCTGTATTTGCACCTATCTAATAAGAAACAATATTAAAATGACTTCTTTTAATGGCATTTTTGTTACTGCTGCACTTTATATGACTGTATCCTGAGTGCTAACCAGGGTATAGTGTATACTGTATGCACCTTCAACCAAGTAGAAATCCCTTATGAAATTAAGAAAACTTGATTAATTCATTCATTATTAATAACTGTTTGTCCGATGCAGTGGTCCATCATTTCAGACATGGTACAGTACTATAGACATGAGAAATTCAAATAACATCAGTATAATGAACAGTGAGCCAAATTAAAGAGTATCCAAGATATTTACAAAGACCTTATGTCAGTCTGGAAAGCATATAAATACTACACTGCTAGAGGCATTTTACAGGATTATTAACAAATATTTCAAACTAGATTATCTTCATTGATTGCTTGATTAAGGTGTTATTTACATAAGTAAGCATATTCATCTTATTAAAATAATGATACAACTGTATGTGCTGTCTGCATTTAGGGTTTCACTTTTTTCCTTTTGTTCCTTCTTTATTACCTCCCTCCTGGTCAGTTTATTTGAACAAGATCTGTTTATCTTTGAACAAGATCTGTATTGTGAGATGAAAGGTCAGGAAATTAGGTGTAATTTAATGAGCTATGGGATTGTTTGCCCTGATTTGTGTGCATGTTGTCAATCATTTTGATTTCTTCCGGCAAGCTTGGTGTTTAGATTATTGCAGTCATGCATTTTCCAGAGGCTGTATGCGCTATAATTCTCAGTCAGCATATGAATGTTTATGATTCTTATGCTAGGTATTCATCTTGTTAGTTTGTTTAGACATGCTGTGGACAGATATAAGGAAGATTTTCATTTGTTGGATAATGCAGTTTTATATATACTATAAGATACATAATAGTAGTATAATATATATAGTATAGTAACATAGTATAATATATATAGCACACACACACACACACAGTTTTATACTTCTTGTACATAACTGCATTTACCTTTTAAGTCTCTAGATCAGGTCAGTGCAGTGCTGGGTAGTTTTTGCTTTTTGTTGCTTCTAGTTTCACACAGTCTTTAAAAAAAAAAAAAAAAAAAAACACACACACAACAGAATCAGACCAAGTATAACAAGTCTCTAGCTTGTAAGTAACTATGATAGTGTCAACCTCCACTTATATTACAAGACAGCCAAGACCACCTGCTCTTCAGTTGGCTCAACACACAATATGTTTATGGGCCTAAGTAGTACACAACATACACTACATTAAAGCAATATTTCACTTACTTTTTTTTCTAATCTTATTGAGATCTTATGTAGCAAAATCAGTATTACAGTCCAATCACATTAAAAAAAAAAAAGAAGAAAAATTCTGGTACTGTGACAACCCCACTCCGATTTACAGTTTCACAAATATTCCTTTCCTTTAGCACTAGCTGCTCAACTCTCCTGAGCATTCTATAGTGGTAGCACGTATGGATACGTCCACTTTTATCTATGATTACAGAGCTGAAGGCTGAACACATATGTGCATATATCGCAATATATTTATACAAAAATTAATAAAAACAAACATTATTATAATACAGTATTATATTGCAGTTACTTACAAATATAAAAAGAAAACAAAAACAATACAGCGTAAATTTATGGTTTAAAAGGCGTGGCTTAAAGCTATGTTTCAAATGGCTTGCCATTTCTGTGTGTGTGTGGTCTCTCTCTCTCAATTACATTGTTCTGTAGTTTAAATGTGTGACATGTAGTGTTATACATCATGCATCGTATCTCACTTTGGATAAAGGTGTCAGCCAAATAGGTAATAATTACTGTATGAGACTTTGGAGAAAATGCATTTAGTTGCATTCTTGTAACTGAAGTGAGTTTACTGTGGGGAAGGAACGTATATATTAACTGATTAATATGGAAAAAACATGCCTCAAATGAGAGTATGATGGTCAGTAATGGTAGTTTAATTTAATTTTTTTTCATTTTATAGTGAAGCTATAAAAAGGCTATTTTGTCTCACTGTAGTCCCTACAGTACTTCTGTAAGGCAAACCACTACATTCTACTGGAACCACCAGTTGGTTACATACAACCTACTCAACCAAAAAAAAAAAAACAGATATTTGGTACACATCTGTATAGAGGCCACACATTCATTGTGACTGCTGTCTGCCATCAGATGTCAGTCTCAATGTATATAGTCTGCACCCAACCAAGGAATTTTATTATAAAATTAGGAAAATATGTTCACAGCTGAAAAACTACAGACAGTTGAATACAAAAGACTCACAAGAAACGCCACAATAAACAAACAATCATTGACAGGTCCCTGTGTGACATTATGGAGGTGGATAGCTGTTGGCAGTAAGGGTCTCCAGAAATGCTTCTTCGTGCTCCTAAGTTAAATAACCTGGTGGCTAAAAGAGCTTATGGCAATCATTATATAATCTTTTTAATTGATGCACAAATTCCTGTGCTTCTGCATACTGTAGAAAGCACTAGAAAGAAAGCCTGCATAACTTAGTAAAATGCCACAAGCAGGGGTTGGACACTAAAGACCTTGGACAGTTTTGTTTTGGGTGCAGATAGATAAGCAGGTTTCAGGGTGTACAGAAAGACACAGATACTTGCCAGCATACATGGTTTTGATTTTTAAAACACCTACTAAAATTGTGCAGAAACTACAGTAACATTTTAAACTTTAATATGGTTCATCATTGAGTCGCCAAAAAAAAAAAAAATTAAGAAGGGGCTGAAAAAAAAAGAAACACTCAACATGTCAAAGAAGTTAGTTGCAAGTTGTTGCATGCCACACAGAACTTACATGCTCGACACTTGGGGGAAGAATACTCAGACACTCAATACTTACACACTCAGGGGAAAAGGATCCAATTATGTTCATAATAATGTATATCATATATGTCAGTATCATAATATATGTGGTCATACATAAACATATATGTACACATACAGACATGCATGCTACATGCCACACCGCCACCAATGCTGACACTGCCACCACACTGACGCACACTACACACCTCCTCCAATCTCCAACTTTGTGCCCCATTGCCCTGACAACTCATAACATACAGTATGTCCCATGGTATTCTGTTGCCCTGACATTCCCTACTTAAACCCCCGAAATGCCCACAGCAGAGAAAGACCTGACCTATCCTGAGAAACGCGTAACGACGGAGATGAACCAGGGACTACATGGTCCAGTGTTTGAGCCACAAGTCAGATTTCCTTCTCCCCAACCTCTCACCTGGCTCATAATTTCAAATAAAGCATTGATCAAAACAAAAGCCTGCAGCCCAGCTTCCTCTTGTGTAATGAACCAGCACAATTGCCACATGTTGTTTTCATAATGTGTGTCCCTAGTTGCTAATCATTCATTAATTAGTTCAGAAGCTGTCTGCTTTCAAACCAGAATGTCAATGTTATCATTAGCGATGTAATATTAAATAGCTATTAGTGAACATACAGGTAGATCCAATAAACTAGCAACATATACACAACTTGAATAACTGCATAACTTATTTAAGCCTATGCTTTTTACTATTACATTGATTAAAATGTAATGTTTAATTTAGTAAATTTTAATGAAAATTGTTAATATATATCAAATCAGCAAGATTAACTGACTAAATTAATTTCACAGAATTTGACTAATCCGAAACAGTGTTACCTTACTTTGGATTTTGAGCCTCTAGCCTAATTAGCCTTTCTCCATGTGTTACTTATTTTCATAGTGTCAGTTTGTGGCTGGGATTTCTTACCATGGGTTAGCTGTAGTCTAAAGACATGTTCTGAAGAATTCTTTTATCCTTAAGTGCTCCAGTATGAACACCACAACATGTAAATACATAGGCATTTACAAATCTCTTTGGATAAAGGTGATAGCGACATGAATGAATAATGATAATACCTTTACAGTACATGTAAAACAGAGAAGGTATTTTGTATGAAACACATCATATACTGATTTTAAAATATCCCAAGAATATTGTTTGTGCTGAAAAAAAAAAAAAAACACGTTACATCTACAGCTCACTAACACGTGATGCAGACAGATTTTCTTGCCACATGCATGCTTCAATAAGTTTAAAGGGAAGATAATTTGGTGATGCATTTAATTGGTTAATTACAGCCTGCACAGCTGGTGTGAATGTTGCTGTCAGCACCATCTTTAGTGTTTGAATCAGTAGCCATTTTATGTAAATGTAAAAATTAATAAAAAATGATATGACATGCAGAGCACTGCACACTTCTGTGATGTAAGTGTAGTAAAGTTTGGTTATATACATTTTGTTTTTCCCTTTCCACTTGACTACAACTCTGGTGTTCACCTGTCCAACAGCACCAACAATACTTATGCACTAAATACAACAACTTTAAGGGTAAAAGAGTTTGGTGATTATATAGTGTGTTATTACTTTTCACCTTTCCACCACTATACCTTTTTTTTACCTGGCATTGCCCTAGTATTATACCAGAAGGAAAACAGAAAGTGTCTGTTTACTTGTGACAGCTGTTAGCCTCAGACTTGCACGCATACACTGCAGTAACAGTCATTGCTATGCATGTACACACATCAGCAGTGTTACAAAGATCAAGATGCACATTTAAACAGACATAGACCATATTTATTTCCATTAATGGTTTGTCTGATTTAACTTACCTGTGCTTTTTTACTACAACAGCTTGTCTATCTGCTTGTCTGTCTGTCCACTGATTGAGTGCTTATAAACACTTAACAATGAAACAGAGACAAATGAACTTATGTCCTCAGCCATGACATCACATTGCGAGGCCTGGGGCATTAATAGGGGCACCTGGACAAGGCTACCTTCAGTGACACCAGAATGGTGAGACACCTGCATGGTCCTACTTTACTGAGATAGTTAAAAATGAAAGAGAAACTTACTGTCACTTTGCCTGCGTGTTTACTGCATCACAAAAACAAATAATAATAATGAGCATGTTATCACCACATAACATGATTGTCACTGTTCTCACACAGAATCCAGATTGAAATACAAAAATACACAAGTAGACGGAAAAATGCAGATCTGCCATTACATTTCACAAGGCCTGAATCATCAGCCTTCAATCCCACATTCAACAGACCTGTGCTGTGCTAAGGTGGAAGCAGAAAACAGTAGTAGAGAGAGAGAGAGAGAGAGAAAGAAACCACACAGGAGAAGCAATCATGCTAAAATCTACAGTGAACACGTGAACCAAGTCCCTAGCTAGTGACTAGTCAGCAGCAAGTCAGTAAGATCATTCAGTAACACAGAGTTTCCAGTTTGTTTGATACACCTACCTAGTAGCACGCTGTGCCTCCTTTGGCTTTTAGAACACCATTAATTCATTCAGCCATGGATTCAACAAGATGCTGAATGCATTGTGCAGGAATGGTGTACTATGTCGAAATGACTTCACTGTGCAGTTCCTGCATTTTTTTTTTTTGGTCACAGTCTTGCTGTGAACAGTCCTTTCCACTTCATTGGAAAGATGCTCAATAGGGTTGAAACCCAGGGGCTGTGCAAGTCACTAAAACCATGAACACCAACTGATGTTTCTGAAACTACTCAGTGACAATGAGTCTTAGTGCATTATTATGCTGGAAGTGTCTATACAAGTGGGATAAACTGTAGGCATGAAAGGATGAACGTGGTCAGCAACGATTCTGCTATTCAGATGTTCTTCAGTGGATAACAGGGGTCCTAATGTGTGCCAGGAAGAAACAGTCCCACACCATCACACTGTCACCACTGGCCTGTACTGCTGATGCCAAACTGGATAGCCCCCTGGACTCATATTTCCAAATTCTGATCCTTTCATCAGTATCATGCATCAGGAACCAGGATTCATCTCAGACAACTTCTTTCACTCAGCTATTCAAGCTCCTGTTGAATTTGGATGTGATGTGCCTTGTTGTTTGCTTGCATTCTCCTTTGACTCTTCTGATCCACAATGTTTTCATCCACCATATTAATAATCGCTGCTACTTTTTTGCACTATTCCTAATAAGCACTTTAAATGGTTTGGTTTTGTGTGAAATACCCAGAATGATGGCCATCTGCAAGATGCCCGGACCAGCATGCCGAGCACCAACAATCCTGCCACATTCAAAGTCACTAAGGTCATTCGATTTGCCTGTTCCAATACTAAAATCAACACTAAGTGATGCTGGGAATGTTGGTCTGCTTGATTTATCCCAGTAACCACAGTCATCTGACTTATGACTTGTTGGTATGTACAATTCATGTGTAGATTGGGGGGGGGGGGGTGTACCTAATAAACTGGCAACACAGCGTATACTACATATTGGATATTTTCATTTAGATTCATTTCATTAATCTGTCAGATACTTCAACAGATGTGATTTTATCCCAGAGTAAACATTGCAGAAGGATGTGAATTGCTTTGATGTGACATAAGTCTCTTCCTTGTTAGGTATGAACAAAAATGAATTGTTAAATAAGTACAATTAACCTTCAGCCTAAATCAGTGATAGGAATGGCATAATTTTACATAAAAATAATTGAATTAAAACAGTCTATTTTCAAATCATTTTGCAAGCTTTTAAATGTGCAATATTATTTCAATAAATTTATACAGAAAATAAATATTGCCCATGTGTTTAATTATAACATTACCAGTCAAAAGACCTCGTATGAGTAGGCATTTAATCCACTTGTTTTGTTAGTGGACCAAGTGCAGTTATTGGCAGACCTAACCAGGCAGGGACTGTATTTTATGGTTTGAGATGCATCCTTGATAAACCAGAAGAATACATTTATGCATGTATGTATATATCACGTTTAATACATCTGATGCCTAAAGACAGAAAAATTAACTCCTAATATTATTCACCACCCTCTGGTGCATATTTTGGCACCCTGTGAGACAGTGGAAGAAACAGAGACCTACATTCACAATAACACTGATACACTTAGTGCCGGAGCGACTGATTGTGATGTTGGGCGTGTGGTAGACTGGACCACTGTAAATTTTAATGCTGACTGAATATCAGGACCACACTGACTGTATAATGTGATTAAAAAATATGTTGAAGCAGGGGTAAAATTGCAAGCTTCAGATACATCACCAAAACAAAAACATACCTAGTACATGCAACACAACACATACAAATAACTATCATCATGTGAAAACTGGCAAACTGCATTCATTCCACATTTTTGCCATACAAACGTCATAATGCCACACAAACTTTCTGAGAAAACAAAGTGTTACACAGAATCCTTAGTATAGATGGCAGAAAAAGGTATAGTTTTCTTATTGCTGCAGCGTACCAGTAAAGTTACTGGTACCCAAAGCATGTTAAGGTAGTCACTCTGTGAAAGCCACAGCTGTGCCTGAATCACAACCACCCATTTGGCTGGAATGAGGATTGCATAATAGTTCTAGTCTAATCCTAATATTGTCTTAAAATCCTCCAGCAGTCTTCAGAAGACATTTCTGACCTAACCTGAAAATGTCACCTCCTCCCTGATGCCTGCAGCTGTTCAAGGAAACCTCATTTCTTCCATCTGCTGAAGCTTGCAGAGAAAATAATACTGAGCCATATAACCCCTTGCGGACTGGGTATCCATCCCTGCTCTTTTATACAGCTTATGTAGAGCAAAATTAACATTTGAAATCAGAGCAAGAGCTCAGCTGGGTTTCCTTGCATGCAACTTGTTTCAACATTTGTAGCCACCATCAGATGACTTAGGTACACTTAATATGAATGGGAATTAAACCATGGTAGCAATACAACAGATGTTACTGGGCTTGCATGGAAAATGTATACAGAGCTTAGACAAATTCAAGCAGGTTCTCCTCAAGCCAAAATTAAGAGAAAATTACCATGTCTAAATATTTTTGTACAGTTTTATATCAGCTAAACCCAGCATTGGTAATATTACTCACACTTACAATTTTCAGGGGTAAGTACAACATCTCAAATCAACTCTAAATGAAAACATCCCTTTTAATGTTATTACCTGCAAGTTGGTACCTATGGTACAATAATGAAGTATAATATGTAAAAGTTCTTCCATAAAATACAAGGTGATTTACTATAGAAAGTACCATAAAAGGTGGCAGAGTGGGGAATGCAGTCACCTCAAAGTACCTGTGGTGTTTAGGCATAAATTTGAGTCTGGGTCTGTCTGTGTGTCTATTCGCCTTATGTTTGGTGGACTTCCTTAAGGTGCTCCAGTTTCCTTCCACAGTCTAAAGACATATGGCTCAGGTTAATAGGTCACTGTAAAGTGCCTGTAGTTTATGCCTTTGTGTGTCAACCCTGTGATGGAGCAGCATCCCATCCCAGGTGAACCTTCTCACCTAGTGATTCCAGGATATTCTCTGGACCCTGTGACCCTGATCAGGACATACCGCATACAACTGAGAATGGATAGATCATAGAACTGAAACTATAATTTCAGGATTAAAAAAAAAAAAAAAAAAAAAAAACTTAGAGCTGGACTTGAATCCAAATTTCAGCATAAAACCCAAGATCCACTGGACTACCCTGCCAAACCTAATACAGAAAACCATAAGTTGTCAAACTAGGGCTACAGCTATTGATCATTTTAATAATCAAACACTCTACTGAATATTCTGATATTTATTTAATCAAGTAATCGGAAAAGATCCTCCCCCCCTCATTTTTTTATAAAAGCAATTATACAAATCAACTTTGTTTAAGCTGCATATTTAGATGATAAAAAATATAACATAAATTAAACCAGTTTAACCAGTAAGGACAATATTAGAGTTTAAAAATTTTTTTTTTTGTTGAAATCTAGTAAATAGCCAAAAGTATATTTAAAATTTCTTTCCAAGGTAAACCAAACACTAACAGAACTAAAATAAATATGTCAACATTGCCTTGCATATTTTATCATTCCAAGTTCCACTTAGACTTGAAAGTAGCACAACTTAAACTGCAATGGGTGAAGATGGAAGCAGCAATGTGAAGGTAATGTTATTAAAGGAGCATGTTATTTTGATGAACAGTAAAGTGTGTTTTTTGGAAGGCTCCTTGGCATTAGTAGGGGTTGCAAAATTCAATGGCCAAGAAAGTTAGAACAAGCAGTGTCCACTCCATCACATGTGGACATAGTATGTCTTCTGTTCAGGTGGTGAAACATCACGCCTTCCTTTTTACAATACATAAATTTTACTACATGTTCATTCTGTTAAAGTTTAAAATACTTCCAAACTTCAGACATTTTCTGCTGTTTTTAGTGCACTCTTTTTGCTCAGTTTATCTGCTTTCCTTCATCTCAACCCATGCGGTAGACTAAAGGGTCAACAATGTCAGTTGCACTGTCTGCTGTTCCACTATGGTGTGCATAATTATATATAAAAAGCTATATACTGAATTGAAAATACTTTATCCTAAAGGGAAATTACACAGGGTTACAGTAGTGCACAACACATCAATGATACAAGACACATAATGACAGAAGCAGAGGAGTGTGTAAATTGACAGTAACTCTCCAGACAAAAATAAAATGAAGAGAAACACAGTACTGGAAGAACTTTACCAGTTTGCTACTGAAAAGATCCCCCAGACACAAAAGTGTTGCTCTATTGAGTGAACTAAATAGAACAAGTTTAAACATAGTAAAGATTGGTAAATGTACAAAAGAGGTTTTGTGCATTCGAGTAAAATCTTTTAATACCTTTACTTACACACAAATATCAGGGGGATTTTTCACATTTAAAAGCAACAGCTGAGCATGGGTGAATTTTCAAAGTTTATGGTGTAATGGTAATTACATCTCTGACTTAAGGTAAAATTTAAGAGCCGATTTCCAGGAATGCATTACACTCGTAAGTAGGGGAATACCTGTATCCTACATAGGAACGCAGGGGCTCAATTTGGTCATGGCAAGACATCTATAATGTTTTCAAAACAATATCTATTAAGGCAACTTCTTTTTGGAGACCTACAGCATTTCTTTTAAAACAAAAAATTCTGAACATAGTTCTTAGTGGAGGTTTTGTTAGTCCTTCCTTGCACAGTTTCTGGCAACTACTCAATTACAAAACACATGTATTTATAATTGCATATGTATAAAACAGTTTACAAAACAAGATGAGTAAAACTGTTACATCCATTCCCCTAAAGCAGCAAAGCAATCCATCAGTTATTGCCCATCAGTGAAAAGTCATACAGTAAATAACAGGTAAAAGTGTATGATACTCTATGGCCAGAACGAGGTTCCCAGCTCAGTTGTTATGCCACTGTGCTCTGCAGATCCTGCCACATCTGATCATCTACACCCCACTGTCCTTGAGACAGTAAACAAAGAATAACTTCAAAATTGACTTTTGTAGCGGTTCCATTGTTTTATCAGTGACACGTAAAAATGCAGCCGCACCACTACAGTGAGGGAGGCTGACGTGAAAACACCAGCCATACGTGTCTGAGATGCCGCTGCGCAGACACGATCACGAAGTCACTCACCTTGTTTCACACACTTGAGTCGGACGGGGTCTTTGCAGTGCTTGACAACAGCGAGCACATCCCTGGTAGTGAGTCCGGCCACCGGCGTGTCGTTGACCTCCAGAAGCAGCTCATCCTGGGACAACTTGCCGCTCTGACAGGCCACCTTGCCCTGCTTCACCTCCCCGATGTGCGGGAACTGACCGTTCTCTGCACAGCCCCTCACCTCGAAACCCAAGTCGCCGTCTTTATTCCGGTTTAGCACGATTTCGTGCACTTTGTTGGTCCAGTGGTTCTTCTTTTTCAGGCTTTTAGACATGGCTGAAGTCGATGTTGCATGAGGCTGTCGCTGCAGTAAATGTACGGTCCTGCTGTCACTTCTCTCCCCACCTAAGATGCTCGGGGATCGGAATAAGGCAGTATAGCCGCTGCAGCAGCTGCGGTCTCCGTGTCGGATCGCGAAGGCAGCAGCAGCGAGATTGAACCTCACATCACAGCGGAGGCTGAGGGGGAGTCGCCTGACGATCCAGCAGCAACTGACCCGGATGTGATGTCTGGAGGTCGGAATGGGACAAAGTGGGATGTGGACGTGTTATTACACCGGTATCCAGTGGCACACGCGCTGTAGTTTCGCCGGGTGGAAGCAGAAAAGCTCCTCATCCAAATGTTCGCTCAAACGGGTTTCCCACCCTGGTCACCATCACAGTGGTCCTCATTACACGCCGTTCGGAAAAACACAGAATCCACGCTGTCACCGAAACGGCACAGAGTTCGCCCACAGGGGGTCAGTAAACCACCGCCGTGTCGGGGGTGGTAGTGGGCCTTCATATCACCTTGTTCTCAGACCCATTCTTAATTCCGTTTGTTAATGGGGCTAGTTTTGAGAAATTTTGTGTTTAATGGCTCTTCTTGTCCACTCACCAGTGTGACTTGGGGTGCGTGCGAGTATTCATTTGTATTCTAATTTATACACTGCATTTACATTTATTTATTTAACTGATGTTTTTCTCCAAAGCGGTTTATAATCTCAGTTTACGAAAATGATCTGTACAGCTTGGGTTTTTTTTTTCTTCCCACTATAAACTGTAGAACAATATGCAAATTAGTCCTGAGAAAAATAGGGTCCCTTTGTTATACAGCGCATATCTTTATATGACAATTAAAGGTATTATGAAGCTCACAGTTTCATTTATAAGTACACCTAGTTCATTTAACTGTTATTCATAGTTTTATTTTCTATAATAAAGCAAAACATTGCCCACATTTACACTTTCTTCCACTAGAAGAAATGCATTCAGCAAAATTCACAGCACCACAAAAGAGCTGCTTCTGTAGGCAACGCAGGTGCAGCGTATCAGATCTTTAAATGTGCATTTCAACCCACTGTCTTTTATGTATTATAGCTATATCTCAGACGTTACCAAAATAACCCAAGTAATCCAAATAATCAGAGATTTGTGTCTATTATTACAAGCTCTACATTTTAAACTCAAGAATAAAAAATTTTTATTGTCGGATAAATAGAAATAGAAGACAGCACAAAACGAAGATCCTCAGGGCCATGGTGCAGAGAACAGAGGGAAAGACATTTTAGAGGATAAAATAATAAAACAATAATATAGATACAGATAGATGATAGATACAAAATGCAAGATGAAAAATCTATGTATAAATACAAATGTATATATAAATAATGAATACAAAAATTATATACACATGCACACCCATATATACTGTACATACATATTGTAATGACCTGCATCGGTGATGTTAGTGACACAGGGCTCCAAAGACAGTTGTGGAAACACAAAATTTATTCTTGCATGACATGAATACACACACACACAGTGGATTTCAGTGGTTATGGTTACTACTGGTGGTGGCGGCGGTGATCAGGCCTGACATGACAGAGTTCAGTAGCCTGACAGCCTGTGATAGGAAGCTGTTCTGATCCTGGATGTTTTGGCAGGGACATATTCCCAATATGAACACTGCTGTTGTTACTCTTGTCTTTATTCCCTGCCACATCCTCCTTGGGTTGTTGCCCACAAAGTTCTCCTGGATCCTCTGAGCATAGGCTGCCTTGGCTTTTCTTATACCCTTGGTGAGATTGGTCCTGGCTGCTTACAGCACCACTCTGTCATCAGATGTAAATGCACCATTTCAGCAACACACAGACCTGGGTTAAACCAAGGCTCCTGATTCACTCACTCACTCACTACAAGGCACTTTTACCCTTTGCTTTGGGACTCACTTGGCACAAGGTGGTCTGTCTCCAGTGGAATGATTTTTTATACAGATTGATGACTGTGGAGTTTAATGTGAATGTGAGGATTTTCAAGAAAGTACAATGGATTTTTGTTGTTATTTGTGTGATTAAGTGTTTTGGAAGCATTTTATATATTGGGGTGCAGATAGAGTTATTGTTGGGTGAAGTCTTTATTGTTAATTTGTGATTAATTAGTTAACTAGGTTCAGGTTTAGTCAATTATGGATAAAATGTATTGTGATTTGTTGTCAATGGGGATTGTTTGGTATATTGTACTGCAAGTTTATGTGATGGCTAATATGTAAAATGCTTTTATCTTGTGACAGTGATGTGTTTTGGGTATAGGCTTTTTCTGTGTTATTCATTTGAGACCTATGCATTAGTAATGGGTTTGAATTTTCCTGGGTTTAACAGACTGTAAATATGAAACATTATTGGTAAAACAGATGTAAAGTCCCATGTCTGGGTCTGAAATGTATGTCTGTATGTCATTTATTGGGTTATAATTTTAATGGTGATTTATGTACTTTGAAAAAGAGCACTCTTTTGTTATGTGATAATGAACTGAATAAAAGACCTCAATCTGGCTCTGTACTGGTACAGTTTTTGATTTGTTTTGTTTTGTATTGTAGAGATCTCTATTTTGAAATTGTAATTTTTATTGGAGTTTAACAAAGCATTAATGTTGGAAAAAATCTGTACAAAGTGAAAATGTGAAAATTAATAAGAAATTATACATCACACAAACATGGTGTTGCACACATTGTTGACATAAAGAGCAAACATTTAGGTGATGTATAGAATTTATTACATTTTACCTTTCTGTCTTTCCACTTTCTGACCCAGGTAATGCCAGACAACATAGCTAGTTTTTAAATAAAAACATATTTCTGCACTATTTTAGTGTTGAAAATAAGAATAGTTGTGAGTTCTGAAGTGCTCACTGTCAGTAATAATAGTGATAACAAATGTGTTTTTTAATTTGTAGAATAGAATATGAGATTACTTTTTCTATTTTGAGGCTGTCCAGGACTTAAATCTAGTTGTAGTTTACCACTCCCCCTCTGTGACAGATGCTAATTACACCATTGATATATACAGTGACAAATTAAGCATCATAAGTTTGAAATTTGAACAGATGTGAAAGACTTTAATGTTAACATGATAATTCAGGTAGCAGGTTTCTATCTTGTACCATTAATCCTTTTTCATTTTTGTCAGTCAGGTCTCAGCAAGCAGTTTAAAAATCTGATTGTGATGATAAACATGGTCTCCTCATGTTTTAAGGACAACTATTATATAATCCAAGCATTCATTAGTCTATTTTTTACAACAGATGTATCTGGAATTTACTTCTCCCAACTGGTAAAAAACAAATTTTCACATCTCTGGACAGAACATCCATAATGAAACTCAAAAGATAAACATAGTGTTGATGATTGTGGAAATACATTGTAGACAAACAGCGTAGAAGTTTGTTGACACTCCTTTCCTGCTGCAATGGACCAATGACTGGAATGTTTGGTTAAACCTTTCCATAAAGCCCTCTGTCCAAGTGTGACCGTGACTCATACAAATTTCAGAGATGCTAAAATGTACTATATCACAACATAAGAAAGTCTTGTCCATGTGCAGAAAGACAGTATGCAATGTCAAAGCTTAAAATTTTTGTCAGCAACAACTACAGCACAAGACAATAATAGCAAATGATCCCTCAACTGTGAGATTATGTAGTGTCAAACCTTAAAAGTAAATGAAAGTACAGTACTGTATATCAACCATCAGTTTTGAGAGTGTGAGCATGTGTGTGTGTGTGTGTGTGTGTGTGTGTGTGTGTAAATATAAAGACACAAACAAAACACAAAACAGGAGTTCTGACAGACAGGGTTTTACAGGTCTGCTAGAAAGCTATCTCTATAAGCAAAGTGAATATGTGCACAGGTTTTACTGGTTTTAGCCACTGTCTGTGTAACACACCAACACACAGGTATTTATTATACATTTCTGTGGAACTGATTACCTTACCAGCACTAATTATCATACTGTAATGGGTTGTATGTCCGTATAGGACAGTAAACAGTGAATAGTCACAGGCAAGAGCAAGACCGAGCAAACAAGGGCAAAATGGCACAGGATGAGTTACCAAAAAAAATAATGCGTAAACACGTAAAACATAAAGTAATATTAATTATCTCCCACTCTAACAAAAATTTTACAACTCCCACCAGTCTTCTCAAAACTTCAGCTGACCTCTGCTACCTGGGTGACATCGTAATTTGTAGCCCTTAAAGCAGTCAACATACAAAACTAACTATAACAGATTTTTAAGTGAACAAATTAAAACACTTCATTCACTGGAACATGACTACACATCTCCAAGATTTTCTTTTGTGGATACTGATGGCCAGAGGCCTGTTGTTCAGGAAGTTCAGGATCCAGTTTCTCAGGGGAGTATACAGAACCAGCGAGGACAGTTTACCTTACAGTTGCTAGGGGATGATGGTGTTAAATGCTGAAGTCAATGAACAATATTCTGACATGACATTACTCATTACATGAAATACATCTACATCATTACTCTCCAGATAGGTCAGGGCCAGATGTACTGGTGCAGGTCTAATGTAAAGAGTGGGATACTAGCCTCTCAAACACTCCATGATGACTGGAGTGAGTGCTGGTCACTGGTCATTTCTTAGGGACCATGGTAATAATGATTGATTTTAAGCAGTTGGAGACAATAGCTTGAGCCAGAGAGATGTTAAAGATGACAGTGAAGATGGAAAATGGACCTACATCCTTGGTCCTGCATATCCCTTAAGATCCACAAAAACACACAAATTGCACCAATCCAACTGCTATCAGATGGGTTCCGATTAATCTGGGAGCTTGGAATGTTNGATGTTAAAGATGACAGTGAAGATGGAAAATGGACCTACATCCTTGGTCCTGCATATCCCTTAAGATCCACAAAAAAACACAAATTGCACCAATCCAACTGCTATCAGATGGGTTCCGATTAATCTGGGAGCTTGGAATGTCCATTCTCTTTTCGGTACTGCTACAGCCAGTTGAAGGAAAGGAAAGCTGCTCTTGTTGCTTGGAAACTGGCCAGATACAATGAAGATACTGCTGCTGTCAGTGAAATCCACTTTTCAGAGGAAAGACAACCTAATGAAATTGGAATTGCTTACATATTCTCCTGGACTGACCATTGCAAGCATGAACCATGCAATGCAGAAGTCAGATTTGCAATCAAAGAAAATGTATGCTTGCCCCAAACTGTTTCAGCTAAGTACAGGCTTTCAAAAATGTCTACAAAGAAGAGATTAATAATGTTCTGTTTGCTGTGCACCCAGTGCTGCCACAGACACAGAGATGCAGCAGAGCATGAACCTCCTCCTCTCTTGATGCAAAACCTTTGGACTGAATATTAATAAGAATGAATACAACCAAAGATTAATGGCTGTGGTCATCGCTTCACTGTTTTGTACAGAGATTCACTGTAGGTTCAAAACTGACATTTGAGCACAAGAGCAGTGTCATTTGAAACCAGGAGGATACAGGATGCAAAAGAAAAGGGAGTGGAACAGACAACAACAATGCAAACATTTGAAATAAACATTGGACAACCCCTTCCCCCAGCTTTCCTTCACTATCAAAAGACATTAAAAGCCCATATTAGAGTTGCTGGACACCTTCACATCAACTATAACTACAACCCTTCAACATCATAACATCAGCGATACAAGTAACACTTCCACCTCCACCAGCAGCAATATGGTATCATCTTTGCCAAAATAATATGGATGATGATGATTCTCATCAATAACAATGGATGTACTACTGTCTGTATATATGAGTTATACTGTGGTGTATAGGAATGTAGAGAGTTTAGTGCAATATATCAGGCATTGTAAACTACCATGGATAAAGGTGTCAGCTGAAAACCACATTGTTGTAATTGTATGTTGCTTTGGAGGAAATGAGCGAATGAAAATGTGATAAAATAAAATGCCCAGAAAGGAGCCAGTGGTACTTGGACTGGTAGAGTTTTTTTTCCTCCTGTTTTCCCTACCTGGAGTTTATTCTTTCTTCATTTGTCAGAATTCAGCATAATACACAAACATGCTTGTTTATTGTTCCTTTGTTTTTTATTGTCTGCTGTATGTACTTCATTGCTCAGTCATAATCTTGAAAAAAAAGTTTTATAAAAATAATGTCACTCTCTTGTTGAGAATCACAATTGCAACAGGCCATACTTCCCTTTTGATATCAACAGTCTCTAACATCCCTTGAGAGCTCTTCAGGTGTTCTCTGACTAGACCACAGATATAATCTTTATAGAGTTTTCTGGGTTTAACTTGCAGACTCATCTAGAGGAGTGTGCTTTTTACACCACCCAAGGGAGCAAACCACCCTGGAACTTGTGGCTATTGACTGATATTGAATGGATCAGCAACAGTGGGCCAGGATATAAATGGTTTGCCTCAGTCTTCAGTCTAGTGATATAAATACTAGACCTATCAATATATGCTACCACTATGGAATACAAAGGAGGGATGGACAGCCAGTGGTATTTGGATCCCCAGAGGTTTATTTTCTCCCCTACTTGCTGTTAGGAGTTTTTTTTCTTTTGTCTTTTGTTCAATTGGCTTATTTAGACACCTAACAATCTGTTTAACCTCAAAAACAGATAATTTATGTTTTGTCATTTTCTTCCTGTTGTTCTTTCTTTTGTGCCACCTGTGTAGAAAAGAGCTTTATGAAAATAAATTGAAATGAAATTTAATTGAATTGGATTCTAACTAAATGCCTGAACTATCTTAGGTGCATGCTTAAGAGTTAAGTACAGAATTTGCAATACTTCGGTTGTTACAAAAAGATGCTGAAGAATCTTGCAATGAACTCTCCATGCTGTCATCTGAGAAAATGACCCATGGAACTTAAAGTTCTTTGTTCTCCTACAGCTGGAGAGAACAAATTACCTTAATCCCTAATAAGAACCATTATTTCTGACTTGGAAGGGCTGACCTTCATCCTGAGTTTGTCTCCTTCATCTGTGAAGTGCAACTATATATTGACAGTTACATTTTTAGGATGTTGAACAAAATCATATAATCTGCAAACAGTAATGAAATGCCCAACTTAAACACTCCCCCAATGTTAATTTCCATGAATACCACCAATGAAAGAGTGACCAATACACACCCTTGGCAGAGCACAACACCTATACTGAAAATATTGTAAATGTAGACACAAGGCAAGTTACATCGATGGATGGTAAAAACAGCACACAGAAGCCCCCTCCCCCAGATTCCAGCACCATTTCCCACAGAATATATTTGGACACAAAACGATTGATCAACAAATTTTAATTTTCCACAGCCAGCTACCATTATCAGGGTAAAGCCTGTGTAGGCCTATGCTGCTTGTGTCTGTTGTTTGCCTGATATTGTACCCCACCCCCCATGCCTCACCATGCAGGTGGTAAGCCCACAAGGTGGCACCACATTGCCATTTCAGGCTATGCTTGACAGATGAATATGGCCCACCCTGCTACCAGGTGCTTACTGGCAAACATCACCTCTAGACCTGGTTTCAGGCATTGATTCTAGTAACTCTAACCCAGGGATGAACTTAGTTTTTTAATATCTACTCATGGAAGTCTTTCCAGACCAGTCTTTGTCTAGATCCTTCCCCCTAACTTGTTTCATAAGGAAAACACTGCCAGGAGCACAAAGCTCCTGACCATGTGATGTGAACTGAGGCTATATGTTCTGCACATTCAGGTGAAAGGCAAAACACTGTAAACTGATCACTTCTTGTATACAGACCATGACTCCATGAAAAACTCTTCCTTATTCGTAGTGAGGATAGGGATATAGCATTAGAAAGGATTGTGTTTAGCATCTCAGTCATGGATACATCTACTGATAGCTGTAGTTTAAGGGCAGCTGCTGCCTTCTACTGTGGTAATTCTAGGACCTGCTGATTCAGTTATTAAGCTGAAGAAGATGCAATAACTAAATCTTGCTTCCTTCAGCAAAAGAACATGGGTACAGACATTTTGAATACTGAGTGTATATTTCCAATTGTTCTAAAAATGGAGAAATGAAACAAACAAACAATAAATAATACATTCCCAGCTCATTGGAAAACACGTACATAATTATCAACCAAGGATTTTAACACAATAAAATACTCTAAATATCAGTTACTTAATTAGAAAACACAATGTTGTCATTAACTTGAAATTTTTAAACGGCGTGGTACACTATGTACAGTACAGACAGTATAGGGCATTTCACACATTAGTGCACCCCCAGTATCACTGCGTTACACACAGGAGATAAATGAATAAAGCAAATGAAAACATGTGTCAAAGTAACCCGCTACATCCACCTCTTTGATTCACACAACTGGCATTTAAATAAATATTTTTTAAAAAAGAAACATGCAGTAAATATGATGACACAGCACAAACATGTCCAGCTAAAGTAAAAATAGCAGCAACAGCAAAAGCAGCAGAAACAACTGATAAGACACCAGAGCAGGTGCATTTGACTTCAGACAAATTAGTTACACAATGAAATTCACTCTATTACAGTATATACAAGGTTTTTATTACAGTACAGTATTGATTTGTTGATTTTTTAAAAAAAAATATTTTGAGTTTCATTCATATTTCTATTCTTTTTATGTAACTTGTCTTTTGGGAGTAAGGCATGTAAGGTTGTGGAGCATGCGTGACCATTAGAACATTTTTTAAGTAAGAAAGGGTCAAACGAGATGTCATAAACGATGTGCAACATCCAGCTCAGGTTATCAGAGAAGAAGCTAAAAATTTTGGGACTGTTCTTTGCACTGAAAGGAAGCTGAACCAAGACATAGAAAGCACCTTACTGTCTAAGCCTAAAGAGATGCTGTACAGACGGACTCAGGGGCATTATCTTGAAAGCAGAGGTTACGTCAGCCTTAGCTAGCAAGGTGCCAGGACTGGCAAGTTGGGTGAGATGATGGTGTCGGAGACGGAACAAGAAAGAAAAGAATCCAAGGTGGATATGAGACTTTTGATGCTGGGAACATGTTCACAATGGGACACTCAGAGGTCAATGATCAAATGCTTCTTGCCAGAACATGAGCATGTTGCGACTGCAAGGGGTTGATGTGGTAGACGGGGAAAGGCAGTGTGGAGAAAATACAGATCATGAAGCTGGAGGATACTTCCTGCTTGAGTAGGGAGTTGAAAATGTCAGATTCAGCACTCATGGAGTGGAGATTGTGATAGATAACAGACTGGGAAGGGGGTATGACAGTGCTGGACTGAAAACCGTGCATCAGACCATGAAAGAAAAAAGGAGATAAAGCTGTGGTGAGGGCGGAGGGAGAAGCAGCGATCTACAGCGAGGACATTGATAGAGGTTGAAACGTGGCAGGCTAGCCAAGATGAGGAAAATATGGTAGCAACCATACAATTAGAGCATGAGTGTGTTGTGCAAAAACTGCACATGTGGACCAAATGGCATTGGAAAGACAAAAACCTATTTTTTTCTATTAGTCATAGTTACACAGGTTCCCTGTCTCCACATTACAATTTCCAGGAAGAGTAGGCAGCCACTGGCACTTAGACCACCAGAGGTTTATTTTCCTCTCTCTCCTTCTGTAGTTGGAAGTTTTTTTGTTTCTCTATTCTTCAGCTGCCAGTGCACTTCCTCTATAGTTATAGTTGCTGTGTTCTGTAACTATGATTCACTCTGTGTCACTGAGATGAAAAAAACTGTATTGAATTAGACTGAGTAGTATGTGATATGCCTTATTCATTCCTTCAATGTCAATATATATTCAGTTCATTGTGAATGTTTTAATGTATTTCTTGTTGATGCGTTTTTCAGGAAATAATGGAGGTTTTTTAGACTAAAATTTTACATAATTTTATTCTAATCCATTGTTTTTGCTGTGGTTTTTGTAATATTTTCTACATACTTTGACCAATACAATTATTCAAAGCATGGCAGATGGAAAAATTTCCTAGTAATAATGTGGAAAGAATTCTCAATCAAGAGATTTTCTCACTAGTCAAATAGCTTTTAACCCTATAGGATAGGAGGGGACAGGATAGGATAGGAATAAAACTTTATTGACTTTTGCATGGAAATTTGCCACAAAGCAACTGACCACAGAGGACATATAAGAAACTCATATGATATGTATCAATAAATAAATAACATAAGCAAAAAAAATGAATAAATAAATGATAATGACACGTAACAGTAGTAGTCAAATTGTTAACAATTTGTATGGCATTATGGAGGTGGATAGCTATTACTAAGAAGGACCCCTAAAAGCTCTTCTTAGGGAACCTAAGCTGAATAACTTGTTGACTAAAAGAGCTAATGGCTATCACTTAATTTAGGGGATGTGAGCTGTTGTCCACAATGGACTGTAGCTTCTTTATCTTGGCCTTTGCTACGGCTTCCACTAGTTTGGACCCATGACAGAACCTACTTTCTTTAACTTATTTCTTGAGTTTGCACCTTTAACCAGACTTGATATTTCAACCCAGAACACCACAGCATAAAAGATCACACTGGAGACTGTGATCTAGATTCTAGGATGTTGCTTCACATGTTAAAGGTTCTTTGCTGTCTGAAAATGTAATGTGTGCGCTATCTTTTCTAATATAGAGTAACATGTTTAGTGACCAGTCCAGTTTTTTGTTTATGTGGACAAGTACTTGCAAGAGTGGACCACCTCCACATTTGTACTCTTGATAGTAACCAGGTGCAAGGGTTCTTTAACATGGCAAAGACTAATGACCAGCTCCTTCCATTTATATCGCAAGGTTAATTTTGCTATAGTACCTGGAATACTATAGTAATCAGCAATACTACAGCAGGAGGGCTTCAAACTGTGGTCCTTCAGGTTCAAGGTAACAGCTCTAACTATTATGCTACCGACTATCCTATTGATGCCTGGTGTTGCTGATTAAAAAACAACATGGAAATTGTGTAAGATTAAGAAACACCATAAACTGTTTGGTTTAGACCTAATCTAAACCAAATGTGATTGCAGTCAAAAGATCAAAAGTCCAAGACACACCTTCCTTACTGGATAAACCTCTGTTCCTTTAAAACCTTTTAAAAAATTGACTTTTAAGCTACCCTCACAATATAATTTTTATTGGTTTTTTAACAGCATTCACTGAATGATGTTGTTGAGAAGGTCTGTACTGTACCTTTGAAAAGAAGGAATAGACAAGTACAACCAGTGGAACTTCAAGATAGAATCTAGTGGAAATGTGTACGATATGTATTATTTGTTTTATGTACAATATTGCATATACAGAGTTGATCCTTAAAATATTATTCTTTGTTTTCTATGTTCTTAGCTATTTAGAACTTCTTGAGAGAGTGAGATCTGTTAAGAAAACAGACAAAAACAGTTTCTTGTCAATCTTCATAGACCATATGATTCTTTTAGTAGGTCTTTTGGTGGTTTTGCTCCTAGACATTAGGGTTTTATTCTATGAGCTTGGCCACTAACAAGATGAGATAAGCTCTCACAGATTTACTTATTAAGCAGGTATCAGTAAATCTGGCTGGAACATCAAAGTCCAACTATGGTACCAGGGTATTTGAAGATGCAAAAAATATATGGATCCAGTTTTCACAATGCTACAGCTTACTTCAACATAAAAACCATAGGTTACCAACAATAACGTAGAGGTAGATAGCAATAGTATTTAGACTTTTGCCATACTATTGAAGGACTCTCTGAAATCAACCTCCCACTGCAGCACCATAGGGCAGGTTGTTACCCCAAATTATCAGAGCACAACCTTAACATGACAAGTTTATTTTGAGAAAAGTGTCAGCTAAACAAACAAACAATAACATTAAAATTCTATCCTTGACCTAATTCAGATGTTAAAACAATGCCTGAAGAGACACTCATACTCAAAATGAACAAATATTACTTGGATAAAACAGTTCTAGTGATGCAGTGGAGTGGCAAGTAATGCTGGCACCTCACATCTGCTTGCCTCTGTAAATTTTGCTTGTTCTAATAGTCAAATAGGTTTCCTCCCACAGTTCAAAGATGTCCAGAAGAAGGCTGTAATAATCTCTTCCACACCCTCCTTTGTCATGAAGTCCACGTCTGGTTAAAAAAGGATGGCCAGAAATTCCTCTACACTAATGTGAAACCCTAGTTTGTTAATTTTTATCAAGTGCTCTTCATAATGCTATGACAACAGTAACTAAGTAAGCAAACCAGCAACCAAGGAGAGGAAAACCAAAAACCCCCAACTATGAAAAAAGAAAAAATGAACACGTGGGGGGGGGGGGGGGTCCAGGTTTTAATGGAGTTGTCACATCCAAATATCAGGTGATGGAAAGCATCAGTAAACAGATGTAACCACAGGTGTTGTTGGTGGTTCCAAGTGCACTGTAACGTCCCAGGGAAAAAGGAGAAGACATCTAATGAGCACAATAATCATCAAGAGAAACAAACAGGTAAGAGAGAAAAAGGGACAAAGAGAGGGGATGATATGCAGGTAGGATCAATACTGACTCCTGAAATTCTAGTTTGGAATTGGACTTCAGTCCAGCTTTGAAAACAGAGAGGAGGCATCTTTCACAACAGTAAGCAATCCAAAGAGCAGCTTATAATACATTTTAAAAGATATGGGTGGTTAGTGTAGACAAAGGGACTAATGACTGTTTTTTTTCTGCCAGTGAAAATCATGGTGCCCACATTTTGAACATTTTGAAGGGGGGGAAACAACACATGTTGGGCAGTAAGACAACAATGAATTACAATAATCAAGCCTGTTGGAGATAAAATTAACTTTTCAGTGTCAGATCTGGAGAGAAAGCAGTTTAATGTGGAAATATTCTTGAGCTGCAAGCAGCAGTCTTTGTGACTGAGTGGACCTGGGGTCTAAATTATAGCTCTGGTTTACAGAAAGTACTAAGATTCCTTGCAAATGATGCAATGCTGATATTTAGTCCATCAAAGTTTAAAAGAGATGGTTTCCTTACCTTATTCAGTTTGCAATTTCCTCTATTGGTAGGTGTCCAAAGAACATTATCTTTCACTTTTGCTGGAATGAAATTGTTTATTGCAAATTTGTAATTGTTTACTTTTTATCATGTTACAGTGTGTGTGTGTGTATATCGCATTCTTAACATTCTTGCACATATATTACTCTGTAGCTGCATTCAAAGAGTTCTAGAAAACAAAGCACTTCTGTCTCATAATTTTTTTACAGACACAGGGTTTTGATTGAAAAGGCCTTGGCTATCTTTTGTTTTAAAAACATGCTGATAAAAAAAGACTGCATTTAAAGACAAGACAGCTCACACACAATGGTAGCATTCAGGATACACGCACAAGATGAGATAAGAAACACAACACACACAGACATGTTAACATCATCTTAACATCAGTATGGCCGTATGTTTTTTGAGTGTCTGCATACACTAAAATAACACCTGAAAACTGTTTCCTGCAGAAACAGTAATAAACTTCATTGAGATTCCATTTTCTTTTGACTTTATTGCAAAGGCACAGCACTTTTACTTCTAAGTGCCCAGTATTGTTCAAATCAAGAGCCAAATACTTTTCACAGCACTTTATGACAGAGGTATTCTGGTTATTTTTAATTTGTTAAAAGGAACGTAAATCCTGCAATATAGTGGGAAACATCAAAAGGACTCCTGTACACAAGAATCCAGTTATTAAAAACCTATTTATTCCTCCTTACAGTAGAACAGATGAAGAATGATAAGAAAGCTGAATATCTCATGTCCAAGGTCACCCTGTTTGGATGTTTAAACAAAGATGGTCATACACTTCCACGGGCATTAATGCTTCAGCGCATCTTTGCCTATTAAAACATATATATTTAGTGAAATCTTCACAGTTATGAGACAAAATGTTCACATGCTGTTAATATATTTTTAATTTCACCATATACTGCCATATACTATGAATGTATAAATTTATAAGGGGAATAATTTTTGCTGAAATAAGTTTATATATTAGCAATAAAATTATATGTTTTTAGTATTTACATAAAACTATTTATATGTTTATTTATATGCTGCAAGTATATTGCAATATTCATCACCTTACATTGCCACCACTAGGAATTAGTTACTCATCCATTAGTCCTTATACTTTCAGGCCTGGCTATAAGAATACATCTTCCTGACTTACTTGTAAACAGACCCAAAGGTCAAGCTGCATGCTAGAAAGACATGTGTTCAGAGTTCTAATAATGTTTCAGTTCAAAAATCTTTCCAAAGTAAAACATTTTCACTAACTGTCAGCATAATTTATTCATAACTGAAATAATAAACCTGACTAACTTTGACCATTGTTAATATTATGAGCTATCACTTCCCACTACATCTTTAACCCCTTTTCTGTGAAATTTGTAAATGAGCTAAAATTGAAAGGAAAGACCCGAGGTCTGGGCATCTACAGAATCACTATAGATCACTCTATGTATGAATGTATAAAAAGAGCCTATAAACATGCATACCGACATATCAAATGTAATTGGTTTCTGGAAATGGCTCAAATATGAGGAAGCTACTTTCGTCATTTCATATGAGAAAACAATTTATTCTGGGCTCATCTGAGAAATCCCAATTCATTTGCCCCAAATATCCCTAACACTCTAAAATACCTATTTTAGTGTGACATGAACACTTTAAATTACCAATCACCTAACATTTAATGGGTTAATATTCATTATTGTTTTTATGTGTAACTACTTTTTTATTTACCTTCATACATTGTTTCTTTCCTTATTAATAGTAATAGCAGCAAACATTTAATAGTGAAATTTATGCCAAAGTAAGAAAAAAAAACAATACTACATATTTAAGAACTTTTATTGGGGTGTTAGTCAATTACAAAAGCACAAACTATGTTTGAACATGGACCACACAAGGCAAGGACTGAGAAAATGCAGATGGTAGGCACAGAACTGCCAAGCAGCTTTGCACTTGTATTTTTGCAAATTTTGAGTTCTCTCATGTTTTCAGATGACCAAAAGAAGAAAAATAGACCTCTGGTCCAAGTGCCAGCAACTGCCCACCACTCCTAGGCATCCAAAGTAAAATAAGAGCTCCAGTAGTTCTAACTAAGAAAAGAAAGACTAGACAGCTGCTTATGAGATTGCTGTTGTCACAAAAATATAACGTAAAACACAGAGAGCTGGTGTCACAGCTGATTTCATCAGACTTTGTCAGGCAGAATAATCCCTACACAGGCTGACAGCTATAAATCACGCGGGGTGGGGGTAGTGGTGTGGTGAACCAGGATGAAAATATACCTCAGAAGGAAGAAAAAACAAAAAAGCACAACTTGTGACTATACAAGCTCTTGGTCAAATTCAAATCGAACAAGTGGGGTTTAAGTCTGGTTTGAAGGCTGAAAGAGAAAGAACCTGTGTCATTGTGTGATAAGAGGACTTTATGTAAATAATCTGAATTGAATCTTGTCTATGGTGGCATGCAGTCATTACCCCCTATCGGCATGGAGTGCTGGTGTCACAGTCAGTCTCATTAGGCCTAAGTGAGTGTAGGGGGACAGCGCTACTGCAAGGTCCAGAAAAATTCAAACAAAACCAGAGGGGGTTTGCGACTAACAACAGAGATACTAAATACATGAAAAGATTAGCTGCAAAAATGAATCATGTAGGAAACAACATTAGTTATGTCAGATACAGCAAGGCAAACAAATGAGTCTTAACCTTGATTTACAGGCTGAGCCAAAACGGAAATTCCTGACAACATCCTGCAGGCTGTTCCAAAGCTTTGGTGTCCTATAGCTAAAGGCGCATCCTCCTACTGTGATCTTACCGATCACAGGTACTTCAAGATAACCAGATTCTGATGATGAAGGACAATGCTTAGTATAATATATTATCCATAACTTTATTACAAAATTCTGTAATGTCTGTATGAGTTATCAAAGTTTATTTCTAAAAAGCACAGCATGTTCATAATATTTTTTGCAGCTGTTTTGCCAGTCATTGGTCAGTGGTGTGACTGATGCAGGAGGTGGAGGTAGTGCTATGGGAGATATGGTGGCATTGATGGGAAGAGATTGTTGCCATGTTGCACACAGTGCCAGTTATTGCTCTCTGACGCTGTTATGGTGAATTAAGATATACTGTGTTACAGGAGTGGATATGAAGGGGAGCTTACCAGGAGTTTCTGGTGTGAGTTCAGTTCTCTGAGATGCACAATAAAAGGAAAAACTGCAACTTGCCATGTCTACAGCTTTTTGTGATACAACAGTGAGAACAACAAACATTGTGTGAGATGTGAGCAGATGGTTGCTAGCTGTGTGTAGCACACACTCTCATACAGCGTTCACCTTACACAAATGTTATGCTACAATGTTGCATATGCATATGGTGCAGGTAGACATGTGCCATGTTTTGATGCATTTTTATAACATTTTCATATATTTCATTTGCAATATAAGCTATAAGCACTCAATTGTGTTATAGTATATATTTTTGTACAGCTGTCAGCTGATGCTACAACATTGTACACGTACTATACAGATACTGTATACTGTACAAGATTTTCATGTATACATGTTTAATTAACAATAAAATGCTCATTCACTTACCAAAATTCCAAAAAATCATTAGTTTTTGACAGTTTTCATCCCTTTCATTTTTAATTATTTGTATTATTTATTTTTTTATTATTACTGAATGTAATAAGACTACGCAGCTATGAATTAGACTGTTATATTCAGTAGATGCTAACAAATTCATGAAAAAAGCTAAAGGTGCACATGACAGAGCAAAACTTTTTATTACTTTTCATACATGTTCCAACAATATTTTCTGACTGCATCTCCCAACCTCTTTATTAAACAAATTAAGAATCACATTAAATGTAACATGCGATTCAATTTTGTCTACTCATTATAGTGTGCACTGGATATATTTAGAAACGTGTGGGGAATTTTAACATTGCTTGAAAGAAAAGTACTGTGAAGGCCATTGATGTACAGGAAAAAAAGGTAATTTCAGGTTTTGTGGTGATGATGTTGACATGGCACATTAAGCAGCTGGAAGTATAAATCTAAGAAATTCTTAAATGACTACATGAAGGGATGCACTAAATCAGCAAAGGTTCAGTGTGTGCCAAGAAAATGTAGCCCACACCATTACATCACCACCAGTCCGTACCTTTGACACCTGGCAGTATGTGTCTATAAATTCATCCTTTTTCTGACTGTAACATTATCATTTATTTTACAGGCTAGGGTGGCACTTGGCTCACCGAGTAGCTGTTGCCTCTTAGCACTTGAGCTGCTCAACTGAGAATTCAAATCCAACTCCATTTTTGTGGAGTTTGCCTGTTCCCCCATGTCTTTTTTAATTTCCTCAGCATGCTCCTGTTTTCTCTCATAGTTCAAAGACATGTGTTTAGGTGTACTGGTCACTGTGAAATGCCCACAGTGTGTGTATGTGTGTGTGTGGCTACCTTGTGATATACTAGCATTGCATCTGGGGCAGCTTCATAGCATAGTGCCCTAAATTTCAGGATAGGCTCCAGACGGCCACAACACTGCTCAGAATTAAGTGGTTAAGATGATGGATAGATGGATGAATGGAATATGTTATGTGGTGGTCCACAGCCTATTCTGTACAAAGAGGGAGTGAGGCAGGAGACATCCAGGACAGGAGGCCAATCCATTGCAGGGTGACCATATGCACACATTCATATTTAATGACTGACATAGATGGTAATTTAGTCTTCTCTGCATTGCAGTCTGGATCTTATAACTGAGAACTACAGAATTATTTGAATTTACTGGTATTACTTATCCACCTGTAGCAAATTAAGAGAACTGAAGATGATAAACATTGTGTTCTACTTCAGTGTTTTAGTACATTGCTATTGGCAAGTATTTACACATGGCAAGCAATCGGCTCAGTTACCCAGTTTCTATTCTTTGTCAGTTACACGCTGAGGATAAATTAAACTGTGTTTATGTTTAAGCTACAGTACTGTGTAAAAGTCTTAGGCATGCAACTTCAATGTCTGTTGAGAAGTACAGGTAGATTCTTATCTACCATCAGAGAGGTTTACGATTGGTCCCAAATTCATTCTGCAGCCCGAGAATGACCTCAAACACCCAATCTCAGTCATACAGAACTATCTTGAGCAAAAAGAAGGAATCCTGCAGCAGATGGTATGGTCCCCACAGAGCCCTGATCTCAACATGATCAAGTCAGTCTGGGAGGACATGCAGAGACAGTCAAAGTCTGCAGAAGAACTGTGGCCAGTTCCTCAAAATGTTTGGAAGAACCTACCAACCTCTACCTTAAACTGCATGCAAGTTTGCATAAGAGAATTGATGCTGTTTTAAAGGCAAAGGGTGGACACACCAAATATTGATTCGATTGAGGTTTTTTTTGTCTACTGCACTTTTTAGAAGGTTTATTAATTAACAAGCATTCATGGCATTATTTTTGGAACCATCCTCACTTTATAGCATTTTCCCCCAGGTGCCTAAGACTTTTGCACAGTACTGTACATATATATTTATTTTTCTGTAATAATTGCTTTTATTTCATTACTTAGCAAACATAAATCACAAATCACAATCGCATTCTTCGGTAAAACTGCATGTGAAACTGAATCCAGAACTAACATTTTCTGGCTAAACCTTATAATTGTATAAACAAATTATTTTATATTTTTAAAATAATTATTTTATTATTATTTAATTATTTATTTTATTTTTATTTTGAATGAATTAAACATAACTAAATTGCTAGACTTAAGAGGTATTCAACTGATCAGAGCAGAAGTTGGTTAACTACAGCAGAGGAAACATGAATGTGCGGTATACAGAATTCACTAAACTCTTAACAATCAGATTAAATGAGCTGCTATGCATGCAGCAATTTAATCATGGTGTTATGTTACAGAATCGGTTCCTGATGTCACAATGAGTATTATCAGTTTTGTTTAAAGTCTGAATTTATTTAGGATGTCATAGAAACCAGGGAACTATTACACCCTTTTGCGTCTTTGGACTGTGCACAAACGTGCACCGATTCAAACCAAGATGGAACACACAGCTCTGGCTCTGCGACACTGACGTCAGCTTCATAGATATTTGACTGTAAAATGCCTCTGAAAATATACTTGCTTGCATATTTTTAATACCTAAAATATATATTTATAAAGGGGAATATTTATGAAAAAGTATGCTGAAGTATAAATGTAATGTAGAAGTAAAAATACTTCATCAAAATTTTTCCTTCAACCTACAGTTGACCTTTTTAGCATACAGTATTTAGAAGATAGGTAAAATAGGTAAGACAGGTATATATTACAGTATATTCTTATATACAGCTTTTCTCCAAAGGGTTTGTACTGCAATCTGACATAACAACCGACTGATGGATGTACATGTTGTAGTTTTGAGGAAAAACCAGGGTTAGTGGTGTGGACTTGTGCAGTGACAGATGAACAGAAAGAAGTGCTAAACAGGCATGTGAGCCGGAGCAGCAGTTCAGCACAGATAGTTTCATTTGCACACTTTCCTCCTTATGTTGTCTCTGTTGGATGTCTGCACATTGATGTCATGGTGACTTTCAGTGAGGTAGGATCAGTTTGATACTCACTGGCTTTACATTTGTGAGGAAAGTACTTTGATTCCAGGCTGTTAAAAGGAACTAGAAATGCTAAATAGTGAAGTGCAGATGAAATATACTTCAGAATGTAGTTCTGTTGTGACTATACAAACTTAAATTATACCATTAACTCTATGAATGAAGAGTAGTTTGTAATACCTGAACTACTGCTGTTAGAAACTGAGAAAATGTTATAGATAAGTGACGGATGATGGAGTGGAGTAGATATGTTTGGAGTGCTGTGCATACAGTATTTGTATACAGTTTGTGTGCATTCTGCAAGCCCTACATTACCACAGGAAAGAAAAAAAGCCAGTAAGGACACAACCAGACATTACCTTTCTTTACTAGGCATGGCTAAATAAACAGTGAAACTGTTATGGCTCACCTTAAAAAATTTCAACTCTTGAAATACATGTGTTTTTGTTTTAATTTAATAATACTAAGAAGTGCAACTCACAGTTTACAGGATCTTTTGTATTTTGTAGTAGAGGATATTTTGTAAAAATATTTCGAATTTAAATATTTTGCTTGACATTTCATATATGCCTTCAGTTCATACATTTAAATAAACATAGATTGATTATCAACTTAAAACTTGCCTGTCTTAGCAGGCTACCAAAACACATTTTGCAACAAGCTTGTAAATAGTTTGCCTAGTGCTTTTGGACAGGTTACAGTGCCATTATCAGCAATACATATAAGGCCTTTAATTTAGTCATGAATTCAATTCCATTTACTTAGACAATACCTAAAAAATGTTTTGACAAAACTGACAACCTCTTGGTTTAACAACATAGACACTTGGACCCAACTGCTGAGTTTATTTACAGTGAATACAAGCAAATCTCCATGTAATTGAGCTTTAGAAAACACACAAGACAGATGACACCCACTAGTCATGCTGGGTTTGGACAGTGGCCTGGTGGAAAGATGGTGAGGGTAACAATACCTGTTATGTAGCCACGATGGGATGAACTTGGTCAACGATGATATTCAGATACACTTAGCCATTCAGATGTTCTTCAGTGGGTATCAGGGGCCTAATGGGGTGGGAAGGTGGGGGTGTACCTAATAAACTGGTAAGCTTATTATTCCATTAAGAAGCTGCTCTCAGGTGCTGATATGAGACTTGTGGACTGGATGTGGGCCACTCTTTATCCTGCCATATATCTATGTCAGATAGTAACCAGGGTCTGCCTGGGTTGCCACTCATCAACTCTGTCCCACTAAAGCCAGGGATAAACAGCTGCTGGAAGAGTGATAGGCCCAGGGCATTCCCTTATTAGAAACAGTAAGTGTCAGGGGTCAAGTTGTATTGAGGCTCCACCCTTTCCAGATCAGCAGAAGATCAGTGAGGTGGTTGAGTTGGAGGCATTGCCCCTATAAGAAAAATCAGTCCAGGTTAGTGTTTCTGGGGTGGAGGCACTGGGACTAGATTGTTCCAGGATAGGGGGTAGGGCCACCAGCAGGATTGGGGTATTCAGAAATGGGGCTAGTGTGCTCAGCAGGGTCAGGGCTGTCTGGATTGGGCCAAACCCCACAGGCAGGAAAATCAGAGGCAGAGTGATCAGTTGCCAGAAGTGGCACCTTGGCACAGGTGGTACACACCAGTTCTGGCTACAACCGGCTATCCCATTCCCTTCAGAGCACACTGAAAATACCAAAAATGAGAGCCACTTATTCAAGCAAAAATAAACACAATGAAGCAAATTGAATTTGCTTCAAATTTGAATTTTGTTTATCTACAAGCTGCATGTACTAGAGCCTTCAAGGAAAATAAGCTCCCATCACTTTCCTTCCCAACTGCTCAGTCAGGGCTTTTATAACATCCTTCCTTGAAGCACCATGGGGCATATTATTCCATTAACAGTCTGCTCCCCTGTACTACTGCCACCATTGTTGTCAATTGGGTACTGACAGGCTTTTTCCTGGGCCTCAACTCATCCATTGTCCTGAAAAAGAACAGAAGAAAGCAAAGTCTAAATCAAAGTGTTGAACCATTTTTGATCAACACAGGAAAAAATAACAGCCACACTTTTGGCTCCCAGGGGCTGAACAAAATTGAACAAGTCAACATGTAAACCCACCTCCCCAGCAACTAAGAACCTCCCTTCCCTCTACTTCCCAGCCTTGGCTTTCTAGAGTCTTTTATTGGATCACTGGCTGCATCTTGTTATCCAATTAACAACCTGGTGAAGATGTCAGTCTTGTGTATTGGCTATGGTCAGATTTTAGCCTACCACAGGAGATCTTTAGGAACAGGATCAGGACAGATGGGGTAAACAGGACAGATAATCCTAGTGTATTCCTCTAACTAGTCAGTTACGTTGACAAACTCATGACTCTGCATGGATTGTTAGTGTTAGCTTCTGTTTATAGACCGGTACACTTGGAAGGGTTTGCTCTGAGGCTTCTGGTAGTCGTGTAAAGCATTGCTGGCCAGGCTCACAACCTGATTGGTAGATGCCTTTGTTAATTAGTTATAGTCAACAAAAGCCATTATAGATGTATTCTGGTGATGAGTGAACTATGATCAACAAAACGATATATATAAATACACATTACCAGCTCAAAGACTGCATAGAAAGATGTAGATACATTGACCCCCCATGCAAAAAAAGACCTAAAGGCACTGCTTAGCTGTAAGATGTACTGACAACCATTCATTTTACAAATTTTCAAAGGTACAGACAGTTTACAGTTAATTTATAACTGCATGCTTTTTACACCGTTCTATTTTTATGTTGCTGAGCATATATAACCTTCATTTCCATTATCAAAAATTTCTTTGTGGTGTGCAGGTGTGTGTTATTGCCTTATAATGTATTGGTTTTCTTTCCAACCTATGCCCTGCTTTGTGCAATATGTATGCAGAATGGTCTGCTTACCACCAAAACCCTGCATTAGGACAAGTGATGACTGATTGTGAATAAATTTAATCAGCAATGAAAAATACTTCCTTGACATGTTTGATTTAAATTTTTGTTTTCTCAGATATGGCAAGGGAGCAATGGTCTTCCATGATTTTTTTTTTTTTCAAAACAATGTTGATGAGTTCCTCTAACCCTGATACGGACAAGCAGTTAAAGAAAGTGAGTTTCTGGGAAATTTCTTCCTCTAATGTGCTGGAGGGATTGTGCCATTTCTTCAAAGTATTGTTATTATTGTGTTGAATTTTTTTGAAGGTGAAATATGCTATAATCTAAGTGCAGCTACTGAATCATAACTTTTTGAAACAACATATTTATATGCACCGCTGTCCTTCTTTAACATGGCAAAGATCCACTACTTGTTCCTTTGTTTTGCTGAAGATGATGTAACTGACAGCATGAAACAAACTCCTCAATCAAACAAATGTGCTCCACCTCATCACCTTTCTCTACACTCCATACTATTGACAGTCATCAGAAAACTTTGAAGGTGCCTGATGGTGTCACTCCTTGGTGTGCACTTGTGTTGCTCATTTCTGTGTCAGACACAAATCCTTCCTCCTTCTCTTCTTCCTCTGAGCTATCGTCGTGCTGTCAAATGTCACCGTTGCCAAGGATACAGTTACCAGTTACCAGGGAAACAGAGGCAAGGTCCTCCTGTCACCCTTTTAGGATATTGACATGATAGAGCTGATGAGCATTCACCTTTGTCAGGGCAGACCACCTCATAGTCCACATCCCCAACACAACATGCGGCCACAAGGGATCCTTGCCATTTGGCTAGGAGTTTTGACTGGGAAGTCAGAAGGAGGAGGATGAGTACTTTATCCCTAATTCAAACTCTGCTGTGTTTTGTGATACAGTTGTAGGAAAGGGCTTACAGGTCCTGGGCTTGGAGGAGATGCTCTTATGCCCCCCGGTGACATATTTGTCCCAGGGAGTGGAGCCAAGTGTGTAAATCCAGGATGTGTTGGACTTCATTTTTAATGGAGCTGTGACCTCACTAGTTACAATCAACAAACACATAGTTGCCACCACATCCCTACTTAAGCCTTTGCTGTCTACAGGAAGAGAACTTTCCACTGGAGTGAAAGACTGAACATTTAGATCTGTCCTGACTATTGTTTTCCCTGACCTATGAGTGTCACACTCTCTGTGCCATCTCTTGTCCCACAGCCAGTGCAACTGTCACATATACATTTTTTATTCTAACCAACCCTGTCCATCCCTTTTTCCATATAATGTTTAAAATTCAAAACCAAGGAGAAGAATCAAAAACAGTGTGCCAGCAATAGTTTTTGCACAATACCTCAATCTTGAGATTTCCTATAATATGATTTTTGTGGAAGTATTTTTGTGTGCCTCTGGATTTTTCACACACACACACACACACACACACATATAATCAATCTGAAAAGATTGCCTATGATGATATCCACATCTTACTCTTACTCTGTAAAAATCATTGCATATTAATGCATTAAAAATAGCTAATACTGATTTAAATTTTAAGAAAATTGAGAATATTTTTATTAAAAAAATTTGGATAGTTGGCAGGTGTTTTTGTTACTTAAAAAGTAAACGTGAAAAACGAAGCTGCTTTTAGTGGACAATCAGAGAAGTGATATCCACACTGAAGTTAGACAGCTTTGTTTCAGACTTCATGTTTGGATAATTTCTCTTTGCTTTTAAGGGTAACAAGTGTTAAAAATTCAAGTAAAAAGTCACAGTTGTAAATTGTTTGAAATGGTAATAGATGCTTCACAGTTACTAAGTCCAGCATACTCAGATTGTTCGTGAAGCCAAAAGTCAGTCAAATGTTTTCCAAATAACAGCTTCAGCAATTCATTTGATGACAGCTTCTTGATGGAAATTTGAGACCGGATTCTTCAGTTTGTTATCCATTCAAAATTTGATCTTGGGCTTTGGAACATACAATTGTTCATGCAGCCCAGTTCCAGTTTTTATAGGCAAGTTCATTTTTACAGCCAGAACTGTTTAAAGTCTGCCTGGCATCTTTTTTTGCAGCTAGTCATTCACAATGAATGCACAGTCTATTGCTTCTGCCAGTGGTGCAACTTTTCTGATAAGTGCAGTCAGGCCGGTCACAAACCCCATCAGTAGTAACACTAGTGCTTCGTGTCCAGTCAGTTTTTAGAATAAAATTTTTTAAATCAAAAATTGCTTCACTGGCTGTGTTGTCTGACAGCCATTGGCAAAAAAGAAATTTATCATTTAGTCCTAAATATATGACATGTGCCAGATGGTGAGCGTCACCTGCTATATTGGTAAACTGTTGAAGTTGAAGCACAAAGTAGTGAATTTAGCACAAGTGTGGTGTTAATTGGGCCACGGTAGCAGTATCATTCAAAAGAAGGACCTTGTCAAGTGTGTTTTATGCCTTTTCTCTGGCATGACATTTACCACTATTATAACTGCAGAGATTTTATCAACATCTCTGCTACAGGATGATCTTTCCATGTCTGTGCTATCATCAGCATCACTGTTTCGTTCAGTTACTGTATTCTGTCACCTCATTGCCTAGAAATGAAAAGCTTAAATACTGACAGTGTTAATATCTGAAGGTCAGAGACAAACATTGATAGACAATATAAAATAAAAACATACACTTCTGGGGTCCTTATTAGTTTTTCATGTATCATGTATCTTGACAAAATAAAGGGATTTTAATTGCTCATATCAATAAATACATTGGGAAAAAACACTCACTCATTCACTCAGACCAGGCTGATGTAACATTGCAACATACATACATCCATATACAATACACAGCCACTCAGAGCAGCTCTTACAGTCAGTGGTTCTGTTCCCACAGCTAAGAGCTAGTCTCCCTGTTGCAGAGGAGTTCAATATGTTATGAAACTGTATGTATCTATCTTGATATCTGTTCATTATATTCATGTGTATGTGTCAACGAAATTCTACATGCAATCTGTGTTTAGGTGCGGCCATGACATGTAATCTGTGAATTTTTGAACATGGTGTGGTCTAAAAGGGGGTGTGGGGGTTTTTTGCTACATAAGGAGGCCCTGAGTACAATTGGGAGATGCACAAGGCCTGACGTTGAAGGCAAGCAGTTACTCATAATTTTCTAATAATTTCTTCTCTTTCCTCCCTTCCATCTTGACTCTAACATCACCTTCCTCCTCTGCCATCTTGTCACTTTTTGCTGTAACTTAAACCCCTTTCACCTTCTTTACAAGCCATTCCATCCACTAGAAAATGATCTAGTTTGTCTACAGAGGATGCTAGCAACATCCTTCTTTCAACCCTCCCCTCCTCTCTTGAATCTCTCTATCTCCTGTAACTAGCCCATGGATATCTCCGATACACTTTGCACTAGTGGAATCAAACTTCATGCTACTGAGTAGTGAAGGTATAATTATAAAGATGTCATAGACTTAACTGCTTATAAGGTGCTCCTTGTGTTCTGTCACTCAGCTGTAATAAACTATGTACTGTAGCCAAGGATCCTAAGAAATAGCTCCATTGATCTCACCTCTTCTACTCTATTACAGTACATTTTCCCACAATAGCATGGATCAGTTTTCCATCATCACAACTAGGCGGGTTGGGGGGGTTAAGGGTTAAGTCACAGCAAGTCCAACCACCTCTTGTGTGTCCACATATAAAGAGTAATTTTTCTCGTGTTTAAGACCATGGCCACTGGGAGTGCTGAATGCAGTGGGGATGAATACCCACAAAGCTCTGTGCTACTCCTGCAGTGGTCAGCACACTACAGTCATTTCCTATAGAAATTCTCTACAATTTTTAAACTTACATAAAAATTATTTCAAAACTTTTTCCTTTCTGTTGCAATGAGCTTCCCCACTCCTTCAGAACTGCTGAATCAATTTCAGTATAAAAATCCTCTAACAGCCTAAGTATATTGATATTGAGCTGTAGAGAAATTAGCTCTACATTTTCCTTATCATTCGTTATCATCATATCAAATATTAACAAATCTCATTTCTTCTGAATATAGGCCTTTCCCTCCTTAGGTCAATTCCTGAAGATAGTTCTTTCTTTCTTTTCCAGTTCCTGTGAATATAATAATGTGCATCCTGCTGGGCCTGATGTTCCTGGTATACTGCTGTGGCATCCATAGTCCATTGACAGAAGAGCAAAATGCCCTACCAGATTCCCTTGCTTCCTTCATCCACAAATTACTAAATGCTAACACTGGCAGGAAAAAGCCCAGGGACAGTTGGTAGTGATGGTGATAGTGAGGAGGAACGGCAGGGTAAACACTCTCTGCCCCACCTTCCCGAGATGCAGCATTACCTGGATGGACCACCTACAGTAGACACTGACTGGGAGCCCCTCCAACTCAAAAGTTACAACTCAGGCCATGTTCTGCTGAGTGAGTGGCCTCCACTGCATCCTCCAATCCAGTATCTGATAGATGATTCCACACGCATCTCAGACACAACCAACAAGACCCGTAGGAAGTGCTTTGTAAAAAACACTGGCACTATTGAGCCAAGTACTCTGTGTGTGACAGTGAGAGTCAGTGGATGATAGACAAGACCAGTGCTGTTGACATTCGGGGTCTCCAGGTCACTGTTCTGGGAGTGGACAAGACAAGTGGTTCAGATGTCAAGCAGTACCTTTACAAACCTAAGCGCTGGGAAGCCAGGCACATACATGATGGTTGCCATCACATTGATGACAAGCACTGGAGTTCTCAGTATAAGACATCACAATCCTGTGTGTGGGCACTGACCTCAGATCAGGCATCTGTAGGCTTATGAATCACTACGCTGCAATGTCACATATACATACTGTGCACATGTGCAAAGTTTTAATGCATTTTCATTACATTTTTCATCTACAGTATAATCTATAATTGCTCAATTGTGCCACAATGCTGCATATGTTTTTTGTACAGCTGTTGGAAGATGTTATTATTAACCTACAGTGTCATACAAGTAGTGCACAGCTACTGCATATTGTACATTACAAGATGGTCATTCATACATGTTTTAATTGTCTATAAGAAGCTCATTCATTTGCTAGAATTCTGGAAACTGTAAAAAAATTGTACAATTTTTGTCTTTCATTTTTAAATTTATTACTATCATTTATTTACTTATTTACACCATGATTGAATGATTGGTTGACTATTATAAGCATGAGTCAGTCATATGTTGAGTACGTTGCAAGCCACAGAATACCTGTATTAGAAGACTGCAGTCAAAGCATCATCCAAAAAACCTGAATGACCTCTTGCAGATTTGCCACAATGAAATCTCTTCCAAAGGTTGTGCGTACTTACTCCCTTATTTAGCATAGCTGTTATTATAGTAATGTGTGGGTTTTGATATTTATGCTAGCAGTGTATATTAGTTTTTCATCTTCTTTAAAATACCTATAAATAAATAACTTTTTGGCTTTGACAATTTAGTGCTATAGCATGTGAGTTCACAATAAAAATTCTGATTTTAAAAATACACCGTGTGTAAGTATAATTTGTAATCCAGACAATATTGAGAACTTTCAAGGGGTTTAAGGGGCTTTTGCAAGGTGCTGCATACGGTTATTCTACATGACATGTGGTGCACAGCAACATATTCATTTCTCCAATAGCATATTTTGAAGGAAAAGTACTGAGCCTTATGTGTAAATTTGATTCAGCTGACTGAAGAGGTATCTTTACATTGCCTAGAGCATTGCCTAGAACTTCTCTGGCATCTGCATATTGGTGAGTTCTGATAAGTAAGCACTAGACCCATAAGCTTTTTTGTAAGTAAGCAGTGAATTTTAATCCATCCATCTATCCATCATCATTAAATGCTTCATCCTGGTCAGAATCACAGAATTCTCAAAATCTTTGCAAGTTAGGTTATGAAACAACCCCTGGTTCTCCTTGCTGCAATGTTTTATTCATTTCATATAAATTTAATGTACAGAAGGTAAAACATTTTCATGACGTTTTAATTTTTTTATACTGTTAGCTGTTGCTATAGTTGCATTATGTGTGATCTTTGTGTGAGGTCTAAACTCCCCTTTTCACATGCTCCAGGAGACATCACAAACTAAAACACCAAGTTTATTGTGGGCGCGTGACGTAACTAATCATGACCAAGATGTTTACTGTACATCTGCTCTTAAAGAAACAACAGTGCGGCAGGATCCAATGTTCCTGTAATAACTCTTAAAGATGGTATAACACTCAGCCAAATATGTGGGTATGAATGCAAGCGCGCACACACACACACACACACACACACACACACACACACACACGCGTGCGCGCCCGCGCACATACACAATGTGTAATTTATGTTTTTCTATACATTTTTACTTACATGCATAAACTGATGTCAGATTTTTTCTTTATTTTACCTTTTTTTGGCTTAAGTGTGCTTATAATTTGAGATCATTACATGTGCATACTCTAAAACTTCTTTTAAAGTTTTCTTGTGCAGCAAGAGAAAGATTTTTGGTTGTGCCAAAAAACCTTCTTCCACATCCTCCTCCTCTTTCTCTGAGAACTGATGGGCAGAGGCCCCAAGTCTGAGGAAAGTTACATCTAGAGGGGAGCAGATCAGTGGATAAATCAAATAATGGTATTAAAAATCAATGTGTGTTTGTGTAATAGCAAAAACACATAAATTAAGACTGCATAAAAACAGGGGATGCGTGTATTTTAAATTGCACAAGGACTTCATAATGACCTTGTATAAACAGACCCTCTCTAGTGCTCCCGTGATATGCATTCAGACGGAGGAGCAGCTATGAACCTCAGCAAAGGAGATGAACACGAGGACACTGTGACACCTAAGGATATTATTAATGACACTGTAGTCTTCAGGGTAAAACTGTCTTAAGATGCGTTGCCTACATGTAGAACTGAGATTTCTGCACACAATCTCCCCCTCAAGAAGGTTTTGCCATTTATCAGGCTGCTTTTACATGATAAGCAGGCAACCTGCACACTCAGAAATCAAAAGATATTTGCCTTTTATAGGTGATATCTTGACAATAGGCAGACCGTGGTATGAATAATTCAGACAAGATGGATAAAAATAATTTTGTTCTGTCACTTGTTAAGATTTATTACAACCTAACATATTTAATAGCTTCAAATACAGAATGACCGTATACTTTTAGAATACTGTTTATTTTGCAGTGGGCAGCACAGTGGCTCAGCAAATAGCACTGGGCTCTTTTTCAACCTAGAATGGCCAGAAGGGGTGGGCAGCCACTGGCATTTGGACCCCCAGAAGTTTATTTTTCTCCTTCATCTTTCAGTTGAGAGTTTTTTCATTGCTCTAGTTGCCACCTGGCTTCCTTTACATAGTTATTACAGTGTTTTAAGGTATTGCAACTAACAATGTATCAGTAGGCTTACTTCATATCTGCTATATCTATTTCTACTGTGTCTGTCAATCTCCTGTTCAGCTCACTGTGTCACTGAGTGAGAAGAGCATGCTATAAAATAAACCAAATTGAACTAGTGACTAACAATAATGGATAGATGGATATTTATTTTGCAGATGTTTCCAAATGTTTCACAATAAGCTATGTTTTGTACATGATGAGGTTAATATAAAAGGGCAGCAATGGTTTTCAGCTTGTAAATTAAAAACATGGTTTCAAATTCCTGCTCCTGCTGTGGTACTCATGAGTAAGGTAGTAACCCCGAAGTGCTCAGGTAAAAATAACTGTGGCATGTATTTTCCAGAGCCGCTCAGGGGGATTTGAGTGTCAGCAAATCATGTTGCTTCCATTAACTGTTTATTCTTGCAATAGGGTGGGCTATAGAGAGAGAGAGAGAGAGAGAGAGATCAGAGTTGACTAGATAAGATCCCGACTCTGAATTTCCAGTCTAGACTCAGTTTCTCACTCACAACATGTTGGCCCACAATTATGCACTTGAATGCACTTCATATGTTACAATTCTCCAGCTATGCAAGTTGGTAAATTTTTTTAAAGTAGCTCAGAATACATATAATACTGCAAGTCACCTGGACAAAGGTGCTAAATAATGGTTAGAATATTCATTGCTGTGCTGTGACACTGACCTGACAGTGATGACCCTGTCTCCCTGACATTTTGGAGTCTTCCGTTATTCTTAAAAAGCATGCTCTCCTCCCCACTTTTGATGTCTTTTCAAGTGGTACAAAGAGGAAAGTAACTGGCAAAATAAGGCTGCACAAGAGAAAAAATTGCCTAGTGTTCTGAAGCTCTGTGTGCTCCGTCTTTAAGTAAGGAATTACTTCATTTTTACTAGTTTGTTAAATTGCTACGAATGAATCTTTACTAAACATGATTTTCAGTTTTACATTTTTTTCCAGAATAAATATCTGCAAACTACAGAAAATGGGCCAGAAGTAACATCTTTCAAAACAACCTCATATCCCCTTACTGTTTTTAAATGGAATCACCGAATGCCTTGACAAAAGGTAGACTGGGAAGTATAAATTTTCTCAGTGGAAAATTTAAAAGTCTGCACACAGTAAATCACCTAAAGTATAAATAACACGTCAAACCATGCTGCCTGCAAATAGCTTTGGTTAGTGGTACTTTACAATTTAAGCTTCTTCCACACCTATCTAAGAGTTAGGACTTTAGCTATAAGATTAAACAATCCATCATGGCTCACTTGTAAAACAATGAACAGTTTGGCAACAAACTTGCAAACGTCTTGTCTTTACTTAACTTATTGGTCAGTATTGTTCATTGTGCAGTAAGTACTCACACACTCCATTTTAAACTTCTCTCGGATTTAACTGTCCATAGTGAAACTAAAAGTCTTCTATACTCCATTCTTTGCAAAAATTCCAATATAACATTTTGTCTGCAACTCTATAAATTGTGAAGAGTCCAACTACCAACAAGTGCTCTTATTGACATAAACCCTTAGCTGATTTATTCAGAAACTGCCTTCTATCTTGTTGAAACACTGATTCTAGAAAACTTTATACTGGAAGTTGCAATAAAACAGGATATTTTAAAAGCCTGGATGAACACTTGTACACATCCATCTATTTTCATTAACCCCTTGTCTAACATGTAGCAGCAATGCAACAAAGCCTAACCCGAGAAGAAATGTGGATCTTTGATAGGACTCCAGGTCATAACAGAGTACTCATACTCACATATATTCACTACACCATGAAAAATGGAGTCACCAATTTACCTACAATGTATGTGTTTGGACGGTGGGAGGAAGCCCATGCAAACATGCAAAGAACTTGCAAACTCTGTACTGATTGGCCAACATACACAGGTAGCAAACAGGTTAGTGAGACACTGAATAACTACAAGGAGAATAACTCTGAACACATCTCAACTCTGGCTGAAAAGATCTGTGAGGGAAAGTTTCAAATACTGCCACTAAGGTGAAGACTCAAGACTGTTTGGCTGGCTGCATGAGAGTCCAGGCACTCTGGGTTATACTATTTGATGTATGGTTTTGTTGTTTTTTTTTGCTGTTTATAATGCCTGTGTTCTGTAGGTTGCTCTTCAGTATATTTACAGACAGCACTTATTATAACACAAACTAAGTAAGTCTACAGATAAAAAGTTAGGTATGTGTTTTATAACTACAAGAATTATACTAGCTTAGCAAAGGTTTGAAATAATCCATTTTGCAACTGAGGAGAGGAAAACAAACTTTCAACCAAAAAGTGAGGGAGAAAAATAATCTTAGATTTCTAAGGGTTCAAGTGTCAGTGGCTGCCCACCTCTGCTGGGAATTCTAGATAGAAGAATGCCAGTAGTTAGAGCTAAGAGAAGAATGGCTATACAGTTGATTATGATATTGTTATAGATCCTATAAGCTAAATAAAGTGATGTCCTGATGCAGGTGCACTGATCTTGTCCATCATTGCATGAAGTTTCATCAGGGGGAGAATCAAGTCTGCTAGAGGTGGCTCCCAGGTCACCACACAGTACTGAGAAACAAACAAAGCATTAAGGGGAGTAACTATCAACATAAAGAGGCTAGAAACTTACACTAAAAGACAAGATGTAGAACTAAAGCTGATCAGACTAGCTTTGGTGAGATTGGCTTCCAATAAAAGAGCTACTTTTGTATAATAGCTAACAACCTGGAGTCTTTATTTTACTCATTGTTGTGATAATTTAGGAACATGTAAGTAGTTGCGTGTACACAATACAGCTCTAAGGCAAAAGGTTACAGCATTTCACAAGGATGGTCTTGGGACTAAAAAAAGCTCATTAAAATGATCCCACAGGTCCAAAATTGTCTTCTACTCAATTCAACCACATATTTACCAGAATAGCTTATACTGTGGACTGAGAATGTCAAGAAAACTTTGTATGAAAGATCTTTTTAGCAGTACAGTCAATGTATATCCAATAACAAAAATGTATGATAGTGCCTGCAGTGGCTTCATGTATAAAATACAGCAGAGATATCCGTGGAAATATTCAGCAACTTCATATCGAAGAAAGTAAACTATGAATAAACTCTGAATGCTAAACTGAATGTTAGTGCTGAAAATGTTATGGCTAAGGGTAAATCAAACCAGTCCATTTATTATTTCTGAATGTACCACTGATCAGGCCATGTTACCTCTTCATTTCAGGACATTTAAGAACATTCAAATTCTCCAGCCCTTAATCATGTTCCCATCTCAAATGATAAGTTTAAGTGAAACTTAAAAATAAGAAACCCAAAGATCCCCTTCAATCTATTAGCCACTACATGATTTAAAGGTGCCCAGAACCTATCATTCCCTACCACACCATGGCCCCAGAGCCCTCCATAAACAAAAAAAACTGAAATCTGCCAAAAATAAGTTAAAACCAATGTACAGCCCAGTAGAAACAGGAAAAAAGAAATTTATTTCAATAAAGGACTGCACAGACGTAATCGCTAACACAAGAGGTCAAAATAGTCAACTCTTCCCTTCGTATATCTCAGAAAGACAGGATAAGCAAAACCATGGTTAATATTGCTCTAGGCAAAAGCTTTGCTGAGTTCACATTGTTTTTATAAGAAATCAAAAGGAAAATAAAGGTAAATTCATACTTAGCTCATCCAGCTTTGTGAACTGAGTTTCTATACTTCTAATTCAGTCAGATCTCAAATATACTATTTGGCCAAATTTCTCTTTCAACCACACTACCAAGTCTTCATCATGGTGAACTGGTCTAGCTAGAAACAAACCAGGAGGCCACAGCAGCAATTTTTCCAGTGCATCTATAAACAACCATTACGACTCATTCTTTTAACTTTCTGTGGGTGTGTTGGAGAAAAAACATGTGGACTTAGTTGTGTCTTCTTGAAATGGATACAGGGAGAAATTTGGGATTAAAATGAATAGGTAGAAAATTATGATCATAATTGTAGGGCCATCATGCAGAGAGATTTTAAGCAGCCATCTCTGAACAAGGCCACGCTATTTACTTTTACTCATTCTGCACAGCTTCCCAGGCATGCAATTCACAGGACATCTTTTCAACTTATAAACACAATTGGAACCAGAAGGAACGTGAACTGTTCATAAGTCCAACTATTACAGCACCTTCAATTAAAACTTAATAATACCAACAGTTAGTTTATTAATAAGTGAGACTTACATTTACTCTGTCAAGATCACGTGTTGCTTAGAGGCTGTTGTTCAAGTGCAGGTGGGGTATGTACAGTATATAGGTGCTACAAAAAACAAATAGGTGCTATGAAGACAGGTGATCTTGAGCGCAGAGGCAAGCAGAAGACTCAGGAACATGATGACTGGAGGGACTCGGGGACGTGGAGACTGGGGCAACACACAGGAACACAGGACAGGACTAAGTGAAATGCAGGAGAACAGAAGCAGATCAAACTCTGGACAAGCGGACACAGAGTATCACTAGTGCTGTTGACATTATGCAGTAAATGTGAGTGAGTTGCTCTCTTTTAAAGCTCAGGATTATGAGTGTAGTGGAGACATGTGTCCTGACTGTCCGGTTTGTGAGGATCGCCGTTGGTCATCTGGGGAATTATTATAAATGACACATGACATTTATTTAGCAAATCTTATCTAAATAGCAACCTATAATGTTAAGTTACAATGATTTATCCTTCACACACCTGGAATTTTTATTAGAAAAATTTGGGTTAAATACCTTGTTTAAGGTTGCTATACCAGGAGGTGGGATTCAAACCTGTGACTGCCAAGTGCAGAAGGAGCAACTCTATTGACTATTATCCCTCTGGCTATTTGTGGTGTGTATATATGGGATTCCGCCAGATGTCATTGTATCCTCCTACAGTCCAAAGATGTGTTTCAGGTTCATTTTCAGATGGATTGGCAATGCGTATATTGTTTTGAAAGTGTGTTACATAACTCTTTTGTATTAATGGTTGAATGATTACAGGGTTTAATGATTAATGATTATGAGTCTTTTGGAGGTTTTCGAGTATCATAAGTTAGCCTGGACAATGGTGTCAGCTAAATGTTAGTTAAAAAAAATTGTGCGTTGCTTTGGAGAAAAGTGTCAGCTAAATGAATAAATGTACATTAAAATATACTTGTCCAGACAACATGGGACTAAAAACTACTCTCAGGTCCCCTCCATGTATTGCAAGACAAAGAATATATGCCAGTGGTGCAAATGAACATGGAAAGGATTTCTCTCTTCAAGTCTATTGCGTTCCCCAATTAAGGATAACATCTGATTTTATTGCAGGGAAAGTCATCGTACAGCAGCTGCACACACAGGACACATAAGACACTCATAAAACATGTAACAATGAATAAATAACAAAAGCAAAAGAACAAAATAAAAAAATTTCCAATAAACAACAGCAATTAATGATGCTCTTCGTAAGAAGTATCAAGAAGTACTTCATAGTGCACCTAATCTGAAAAACCTGGTGGCCAATAGGGGATGTGACCCATTGTCCATGATGGATTCCAGCTTCCACAAAATCAGGGCTCTGACCCCATCACAGAACCTGCTTTCTAGATGATTTTGTTGAGTTTCCATTATGACAATCACCTTACCTTACTCCCTTCTCTTGCACAACAATGGGCAAATGCTCTTCCTGCTGAACACTGGCAGCATCCAACATCTTGATCAGGAAAAACCTCAGAAAATATACAGCTGATTAAATTGTTAAAAAAAGTCACTCAGGAAATAAATTTTTCAGATATAAGTAATCACAGAGTAATAATATATAAATAACAATGCACCTTTATTTACATATAAACTGTGCTTCTGGACTACAAGTTGCTCCAAAAGGATTGGCAGATAAGTTGCAGTGGTGAACAAGTGGTGAACGCCAAGCCATACATGCAATTGTATTTGTAACCACTCCCTATAAACCAAGTAAAAATGGAAACTTAACCTCATTCAGTAATATTTTATGTTTTTATTACAAAAATAAATAATAACTAATATATTGTTGGAAAAAATAGTCACATACATGCTCTAACATTACTAGCACATAAATGCAAAAGGGAAACCTTTCAAGCAGCCCACATGTTTGACTATGAGTGTATAAAGTACGCCATGAAATACACTTTCACACATGACAAACACACTGGTCCAGGTCCTTGCCAATATCACTAAAACCATTAAAATCAGTTCCACCATTTTTGGCAGGAGGTGCATCGTTGCCTCCTGCTTGTCAGCATCACCATCCATGTCATTCTCAGATGTTTCTCAACTTTTTTGTTATCAAATAGCAAAATTACTGGTACAGGAAACGTGCTACACTACGTCATATGCATTTTTTAATATATAGTACTGTGCAAAAGTCTTAGGCATGCAACTTCAATGTCTGTTGAGAAGTACAGGTAGATTCTTATCTACCATCAGGGATGTTTCTGGTTGGTCCCAAATTCATTCTGCAGCCTGAGAATGACCTCAAACACCCAATCTCAGTCATACAGAACTATCTTGAGCAAAAAGAAGGAATCCTGCAACAGATGGTATGGCCCCCACAGAGCCCTGATCTCAACATGATCAAGTCAGTCTGGGAGGACACGCAGAGACAGTCAAAGTCTGCAGAAGAACTGTGGCCAGTTCCTCAAAATGTTTGGAAGAACCTACCGACCTCTACCTTAAACTGCATGCAAGTTTGCATAAGAGAATTGATGCTGTTTTAAAGGCAAAGGGTGGTCCCACCAAATATTGATTCGATTGAGGTTTTTTTTGTCTACTGCACTTTTTAGAAGGTTTATTGACTAATAAGTATTCATGGCATTATTTTTGGAACCATCCTTGCTTTATAGCATTTTTCCCCACAGGTGCCTAAGACTTTTGCACAGTACTGTATATCATATCAGAGCAGGGCTGTAGTGCTGGTCCAGCTGTCACCTTTAAAAAACATTTTTTTTTACCTGCAGTCATATTATTTTTTTTGGACACACGCAGAGCTTTGTCTGCGTGCAAAGTATGGGGTGTGGGTTCCATGACGTTTTATGTTTTAGAGAAAATGTCAAAATGAAAAATAACATTTTTGGCCCAATTTCATCCTACAGTGTTTCACTGAATTTGTTTTTTTATCACTACCAATAAAAGTGTCCATCATACCCAAAGTCAACAAAGGTTTTGGGTAGGGGATATAGTACAGGACACTTGATATTCAGTCAAGTAGCTCTAGCTTCAGTTTCAGTGTCCCATCCTGTCCTGGTGAATCTGCAGGGGGTACTGTATAGCTGACTCTCAAATTAATTCTTCAGAGAATTATCAATTTTGGTGGGAACCAGTAAAATTATAATTAAGGACTAGTCTCAAAGAGGACTTTAATTTTCTGTCTCAGATGATCTTGATTAGCTCTGGTCTTGGACTTGTTTTGAACTTGACAGCAGTGGCCTTGACTGTAGCCCTGCTTCAGAGTATATGTTGAACTAGTCCACGAGGTGAGAAAAAAGGACAACTTATAGCTTATGAAGTACGATATATGCAGACATGCAGTCTTTTCTATTTTTAATTTATTTTGTTAGAAGTGAAAAACAGAAAGCCTATTTAACACCGCAGTGGGGAAAATACAGATTACTTCAGCAGCAACAGCATTAACTTGCTCAACCCTCTGAAACTGTGCTTATGATGTAAAATATTGATGGTACTAGTTCTGTAATAAAGGCCCAAGCAAACATTTTTATTCCCTGTTGATTATATAAAGAGATTTAGTAATATTTTATTTCAGAATGCACAGACATGCAGGTAATAGAACTTTATGTAGACTTCTTAGTGTCTTTAAAACATATCATAAATTGTGCAAAATATAAACATCCATAACAAGTAAGGCTAGGTAAGGTCCAAGCACAAGGTGAAAATGAATTAAAATTTGGCACAGATCCCATGACTGCAGAAAGTTTTTGACATATTTTCTCTCAATTAATGAATATGAGCAGAACTTCAAGAGACAGCTGATGTCTTGTACATGTCTAGACAGTTGGTGTCTTGTGAAAGAATGCAAAAGACTTAAAATGGATTTTGTAAAATATTAGAGCAATCCATCAGGCCGTATTTTTATTTACACACACACACACACACACACACACACACACACAAAGCATAACATGCCACTCACAAAAACACAGTGAAAGGAAAGTGATGTTGATTGTACACAAACCTGCTATAATTCTGTTTACATTACAATTAGAAGCGTGGCATTTCTAATGCCTTTCTTCATTTAAGTCCCAGAATGAAAATGTATCAATAAGGTCAAAGCTAGACAGTGGGTAAAGGTTTGTTTAATGTTTTAATGCTTAGCTGTGTTTCTTCTGTGCTTCTGAAAAAAAAAAAAACACATAAGGATAGGATCAGATAGGACAACTGCATATAACTTTAAAAATCCCAGCAGGGAAATTCATTTACAGCAGCTTAAACACAGGACACATTACAAAAGAGACATAACAAAAGGTGTTAAATAAATTAAGTAATAAATAAACAGAAGACAATAATCAATTACAGTGCAACAAAAGTGTAATGACTCTGAGGCCACTAGGCTCCTTCAGTGTAGAAGAGCTAACTGTTATAGTCTTTGTGCACAAGTCTTTGGGCAACATTATGGAAGCTGATTGCTGCTGTCAGGAAGCACCCCTAAAAGTGCTTCTTTGTGTTGAATAACCTGGTGGAAAAAAGAGCTGATGATAATGACTTTAATTAGGGGATGGGAGCCAATGTCCATGATGGACAGTAGCTTTCTCCTCATTCTTGCCTCTGGGCTCTGACCCATAACCCTCTTTATGAGTTAACTGAACTATTATGGTGACTCAGTAATCAATGTAAAAATGCCATTTAAATCTCTCTATTCACATGACCCTCATACCTGAATTTTATTGTCATTATCTGGGCCCTTGTATAAAGAATGCCTTCCTTTTTAGATCATTTCTGAACTATAACTCATGTAAAAAATATTAGCAGTGCAGAGCATTAGGCAAAATATAGTCACTTTCCATTGATATTTGTTTTGTTAAAACATGTTAAAAATGTATAACTATGTAACAGTTGTTACCCAGCTGCAGTTCAGTTCATTAGGCTTTCCAGGTCATAGTTTAGATTTATTCAGCCGTTTAAAAAAAAAAAAAAAAAAAATAGCAGGCATAACTTCCGTAATATTATTGTTCCATACTGTTGTAGTTTTGAACCCAAAACTGAAACAAGGCCATTCATCTCCTTCGTGGGTAAGATTGCACCAGCATATATACCATGTCCACCATTCTAGTGTTGTACTTCCTCACACGTCAGTGTGTTTCACACCGTCCACTGGGGACAGCTGTCTACTGAACAGGCTGAAGCTGGCTGCACGGCAGCGGCTCTTAGACTTCCCAGTCTGGAGGGTTTGCCTCAGGGCTTGTGCAGACTGATCCTGGGCCTTTCCCGCTGGACCTCTGAGGAAAAGGCTGTGGATGAGCTGCAGCTTGTGCTTCTCCTCCTGTAGAAAGACTTCCACAAGCAGGGACTTCTCCTTCCTTAGCTGCTCACTGATATCCTTTGGCACATCAAGGATAAGCCAGTCCACCAGTACACTAAGGAACATCACTAGGTTCTACACAAACACAAAAGATAGAAAAGATAACACATTCTATAGTGAACAGTAAAAATCACTGTTAGTCAAATGTCAGGTTTTGTTGCTGTAGAGTTTTAAAATCAAAGCCAATCCTGCCAGACATTTCTCACCTTTAGTAAAAGCTTGTAAGCAATTTATTTATATCACATATTTTGCAGTGCACATGAACATAAATGCAGTAATGTAACCTGGGGTCACTGAGTGTTTGGAGTATTTCATCTTCAGACACACCCAGGCAATCCATCCAGGGGCTGACCAGGCCCTGGCCTGCATCCAGTTAATACTACTTTAAACCTATAGCTCACCTCTCCTAATCCACAGGCATCTAGATGGCCACTCTCTGGAGTCTCAGGAACAACTTTCACAGCCTTCCTCACCTGGCTGCTGGTGGTTCCCAACATACAACAATCCGTAGACAAAGACTTCTCTGCAAATCCCCTGCAGCCTTCAATGGGGACACCTTGCCCTCCACCCCTACGAGTGGCACTGCTCCTCAAGTTCCTCAAACCTCATTTTTTATTAGCATCTTCTTGCCAAGGAGCTGTAAGCCCTACCAAGTAACTTGCTTAGAAGTTTCTACCAGCAAAACAATCTATGGCCTCAGAGAGGTTTAGAGTCTGGGAATCTTAGCTCCCTTCTTAAGTCAGTCATCAATTGCCAGTCTCACACCACAACCAGAAGCCACGATTAGACAGTAGGTGCTGATTTTGCTTCCACCTTCCCTCACCAGTGGTCTGGTCTGGTTTATCAGAATGCAGGTCCTCCTCTGACGGGTGGAGGCAGGAAAAGTAGCCATTCCTTTGTGCTCTTTGACAGCTGCTCAAGACATGCACCAATAACATGTGTATACAGATTAAATACATGCACATGTGTTACACACCACACTCTGCCAATGCTACCCCTGATGTGCACCACACTGAGAAGCATGCTTGGCGATGTACACTGATGTACACTACACAACCCCAGAGTGGCATGCAATGGAGGCTCACAGTACTTACATTTACACACTTAGCACTCAGAGAGACATACTCAGACAGTTGCTGACTCAGAAGAAGGCTCCAACTCCATGGTCACATACTTGTATGCGTATATATACGTGTATGCATGCACATACATGCTACACTCCCAAGCCCTGCTGATGGCAACACTGCTGGCAACGTACACCAACACACAGGCCTGATGGCACCAACACATTTCCGACTCCCCCAATCCCAAAATATGTGCACCGGTACCCTGTCAACTTATACACCCACCCTGTGGTACCCTGTTTCCCTCACACAGGCACTGCCCCACGTCCACTCTACAGGGAGTCCATACTTGTTCTGAGACACAAGCCACAGATGAAGAAGGAACTCGATTCCATTTTTTCAGAGCTTGAGCCCCTGCTTACGGTTTAGATTCCCATCTCCTCAACCACTTGCGTGGCTCCTAAGTTTAAATAAACCAGTGATCAAAATGAAAACCTGCATCCCTGCCTCCTCTTGATAAACCAGCCAGTGCAGTTGTCACAGAACATAATGGGCTTGATGTAGAATTAACTGTTCCCCAGCTGTACAGCTATGCAGTATGTAAGTGAAAAGCAAATGGTCATTTTAGGAAAAATAATTTTAAAAAAATCCAAGGACTCTGCTGCATAAGTGCACTTTCCTTTTAAGCAATCTTTTCTTAGCGCACCTTTTGATTTGTTTACAGTAGTAAGTTTACTAAGATAGGTTTCTATCAACTTAGCACAACTACATTTTACAATTATATCCCATTCTTCTATGCAAAAGAGTTCAAGCTCAGTCACATTGCGATGGATTATCCTGCTGACAGTCCCATCTAGGCGAGTCAGTAGATTTTCTACAGGAAAGACTACATAGAATTTTTAAGTCACTCCTTGCTTGTGTTGGTGGTACTCCAACTCCAGGTTTCTGGCAGAGCGTAGCGGATTTGCACCAACATATTTTGATATTTGGAATTAAAGGTTTCACTTTACTCAAAATCCCTGTAACTAGTAAGGACTTAAATGAGGAGTTTTGTTGAATTCACATCAAAAATATCTTTTAGAATTACTGAATTACTACAGCTTTCAGACTGCCACCCTACACTGCGGATCAAAGTTGCATAGAAGACACAAAAAGGTTCCAATATGGAGAGAGTGATCAGTTCCTGCAGTACAGCCTTGTGGCTCCACTAAAGTCATCAGTGGTCTTTTAGTAACTTCCTTGATGAGCACCTTGATTTCCTGATCTTTACAATACTCTAATGGTGCCATATCTCGTCCATTTTTTAGTTACGGTCTTCATAATGTTCCAATGTCTTTAAAATTCTCTGCTGATCTATATCTTTATAAAAAAGATCTTTTGTTACCTCTTTATGGACCTTGGTTATATCTGCACAATATATCCAAGGAAGCTTCAGAGAAATTGTGCAGGAACAGCTGATTTTATTTAGAGGTAGTCAGAATAATTTCAACTGGTGAATCCATGGTACAAATCTGACTGGTTAAATATAAACACAATTACAACCCCCATTTTAAAGGTTGTGCACATACATGCAACCAAAGCATTGAAAGATTTTTATTATTTTTCCTAATAATGGTAAATGTTCATTTCACTTCCTCATTGCTAGGTAGAAAATCTAATTAAAGGTGAAATTACATGATTTGACTCAGCAGCTACATTAAGTAAACACTGACATCTCATTAATGGAGTGTAGACTGTAAATAAAATTACACTTTACATCACAGTTCAGTATTTTTAACTATAAGTTGCTTGATTTCTGTTTTGGTCAAATTTTAAAGAGGGTTACAGTTTTGGCAGTTGTTGACCCAAGTGGGTACAGTTTGTAGTTTGAGGCTAGAGGTGACCATATTGGTGGGCTGAGAATAATTTTAGATGATTATTGAAGTGTTGTCTATTTTGTTCAATCGTACCTGGAATAAGATCACAAAGCCAAGACGGATAGCCAGGATAGCCCAGTACTGCTTGGACAGCTGGTAAGCTTCTGGAGACCAGGGTGGCTCCCTGTAGTCCTTGTACCTACAAAGGAGAAAGTAATCATGAGGGTGTTGCTCAAATAGACTACAAGCTCTAAAACAGCAGTGGGTATCTTCCACAGTCCTAACAATGGCAAATTAAAACTGAATCAATGGATACACACTGCACTTTTACAAAATAAACTTTGTTATTGATACATTTATACCCCAGTATGAGTGATCTGAAGCTGCGTGGCACCACAGTACCTGGCATCCCTCATCTGTCTTTGTCTCATTTGGCCTGGGTTCAAAGGCAGTTTGTCCCTCATTATTTTGGTCACTTCTGCTCAGTCACTAAGTCCCAAAGCAACAGCCCAGTACAGTAGGTGCATTTCATTTTTTGTCTTTTACATTAATTTAATTTCTTTTAAATAAATTTGCCTATTACATGTTTATTGCTACTACCACTTATAATAAGAAATGAAACAATGTATGAATGTATAACTGTATATAAACACACAAATGCATATCAATTACCTCATTAACTGTTCAATAATTAGGCAATTGGTGTTTAAAGTGTTCTTCATCACACTGACATAAGTATTTTAGAGAGTTGGGGATATTTAAGGGAAATTAATAAAGAAATAATCAAAATAGCTTCCCTATATTCCAGTTTGTGGCATTCCTGCAATTTTTACTAACTGATTTTATTTGGATATCAGAGTATAGGTGTATTACTTTTTGTTTTTTTGTTTACATAAAACCACTTATTTGTTATTCACTTATTATTACTGTTCTTATTTTCTATGTACAGTACGTACTAATGCCTGTGCAAGTTGTGTGGTTAACTAGAGAGGGGTCTGTTCACAGTTCAAGACCACCTTCAAGATGGCATGTTCTGTTTCACTGTCAAACACCACAGTTCTTGCTTTTCTATTGTATGCACAAATGCATTAAGAAGCAGGAAGTATCAAGTTACCATAAAGAAAGGGGGAGGAATAATGATGTTGTCTTGATGTTGATGTTGAAAGATTACTGTGTACAATAAAACAACCAAAGAAAAACTAGTCTGCTGTGCTTATTATACAAAGAGATAACATATAGTGTATAAGAATACAGAATTGTGGTGGACATATGGTGGATGCAGATGGGCACAAGATGAGCACAGACACTTTTAGCACACATTGACACCATGTTATACATCAATACAAGGTGAACGTAAACAGACATGATGCTGATGCTAACTGATTAGTCGTATTCTTGGTTAAACTTGCTCTCATTCTTTCTACTCTGGTGCATCAAGGCGTCTTTGGATACGCCTGAGTTACCTGAGAAACCTGTGGTTGAACCAGCATATCAAGGCTCCCCAAGGTGTCACCTGAAGCTGGGAATGGATGAAAACTCACTACCCCAATGGATCAGCTCCTCACTGGCTCATCATCAGGGTTTTGACCATGATTTCTATCTCCATAGACCATACTTCAACCTCAGCTTGGCTGTGCTGCTTTTTATAAGTACAGACATATTCACATTATGGTGCCCAGGTGGGATAGGATGTCACTGGGACTTGAACCACCAGAGGTTTCTTCTTCTCCATTTTGTCATGGCTCAGGGTTTTTTGTTTTCCTCTGCTCAGCTGGCAGCTCGCTTACTTGCCTCATTCAGCCATACATTATCACTGTTTCTGTAAGTGTCTTGCTTATCTCTATTGTTTAGCAATTTTGTATCACGGTCCTGTGAAAAAAGCTCCATAAAAATAAAATGGTCTGAAAACCTAGAGCTCTAAGTCTTTAAATGTAGAGTGGATGAGGTTTCACTTTGCAGATAAAAATTATGGCATGAGTGTGGGAGTGTATGTGTTTTTCTGTTTTAAAGGATTTACTGCATTTCTAAGTGATAAAGAGAAAAACACTAATCCAGTAGATATCGTAGGAGAAACAGTGTATGTACAGGATCTGACAGCAAGTGAGACTGTGTGAGACAGTCCTTAGAAACAGGTCACAATTCTGGAACATGACCTACCTGCAGATCATGACACTGTATTGGGACGAGCTAGGTGCTGTGCCAGGTTTGAAGTCACTGACATTGAAGTAAGCCAAGGTGTGGTCAATGAAGCCATGCAAGGTGCCTGTATCACTGTACATATACTGGTAGGCAAGACGTGGGATGAAGTCCGAAGTGAAGGCAATGACAAAGGCCTGCATGAAAAAAGGGTCAGCACTGTGGGTTAGCTGAGTCCCACACCTAGGTCTGATGTTACATGATCACTCACGTATGGTGGATCACTCATCCACAGGGAGCACAGCGTGCAAACTGTGCCGCACACTTACATTGATAATGACAGAGAACTTTCCCATTCCACTGATAATGTTGTACCAGATTCCTGGAAAATAAAGGAAAAAACAGCATGTTAAATAGGGAGTCTGTAAAGCAAATAAGGTAACTGTGTGACATCATGGGTTATTGTGGACTTGATGGTAAGAGACTGTGGAGCACACAATTTGACAGAATGGCTGGCAGTGTGGAGTTTAATTTGGGATATTGCAAAGGACAGTGGGATGGTGTAAAATACCACATGCAATTAGGTTGGGAAAAATGACATTTTAAAATTGAGAAAACAGAAACCACAGATTCAAACATAAAAAATAAGGTTACTGTAAGCATTAATTACTACAGTCTAGCGTTACTTGAAAAAAATGGAATGCATAATAACAAAAATTAAAAATTGCTTTTGTTTTTTTTTAATTTTTAATTAAAAATTAAATGTTATTAAATTCGGGTTATTTTCATATGTTGGCCATTTTGGCTCAGTACTCTCAAGGCCAGAATTCAGTAATCAAAATTCCATTTCAAAGATATATGATCCCTTAACTCGAGGTTAGTGTAACTCTTCAGCTTTCCATAATTATTTGAAGGTGTGTTGATATGTAGATCACGTTATTATTCACTCAATAAATACTGCCCTAACTGAAAAATTATAGTGAGTCTTTAATACGTTTGTTATAGTGCAGTTTGACTTGTCTGATACTTTCAATAAACAAAATGAGAAAGTAAAAATGAAACCAAATTTCATACAGTCTTTGAGGTGCAAGAACTAACAGGAGCACTAGCTGAGCTAAATTAGACACCTGCCACTGTGCACTACAGTTGTTGAAACTGAAGAGAAATACCTATGTCTTTGGCTCGCATGGCGTCTGGACGACGCAACTCAGCGACAAACTTCCTGGCATCCAGGCGAATTTCAATAACGTTGTTGAGCAAAGCAAAGAGTGGCGCGAGGGGGAAGGAAGCCACAAAAAGCGAGACGAAGCCGAACTGGATGACTGCAAGAGGAACACAGAAAAAATCTACATGAGATGGAATGAATCAGGAAGAAGAGGAAATGAGACATGCTACCATAACCCTAAGTACTAACTTTACTGTCATGCTAACCCGGGGGTGAGGGGGTGGGGTGGATAAGGGTGGTGAACACTCAGTAGGACATTTTTATAAGACAAGCATATTGTGAAGCTGCATTAAAACAAATTTCTATTGAATTTGTGACTACAGTGTGCAGCTAGATGTTACATTTCTTTATAACATGTGAAGTTCACTAATATTATAACCAGTGTTAAGCAGAATTAAGTTTAAGCCTGGTCACAGTGTCCAGAAGCAAATGTGTCAAACCCTCAAGAACGAGATAATGGTTTAGACACATAAGAGAAGCGCCCATTTCACATTAAACAATTTGGAAATGTATTATCTCTGAAGCTCAATCTTTGTTTGGTGCTTCTTTTTCTGTTTGTTTGTTCTTTATATACAGCTTTATTTTTCAATCCACAACCTTGGAATTTGGCACATTAGTATTTCTACCCTTAGTCAGGTTTTTGTCTAGACAAATTCATTTAACTTCAAAAAGGCTCTTTTCTATTCTGGAAACTTAAAATTCAGTTAATACAGTTACCGTGTCATGTGGCCAGAAAGCTGGCCAGTTAACGTCTTGCTCCACTCCAGATATTCACAATTTTAGTTCTTTATTCCCTATCTACAGAGTATCTAAAACTTAAGACAGACTAAGTTGGCCAAGTTTATTTCTCTTCCTTTAACACCAGTAAGAGGCATGGCTATTACAGTCAATAAAAAGATCCCCTTTAATCTTGACTGTCAATAACAGGACCCAGAAAGCAGGTTTATTCTGATTTCTAACTCTCTTTTTGGACAGCAAATAAAAGTTTTCTATGCAGACTCAGCTCAGTTTATGTCCTGCATGGTTCTACTATTTAATCACTATTGCAAAAGTTTTGGATGCCTGGTGGGTGATTTTAACTGCACATTAGACAGAAACCTTGACAGATTGTCCTTAACTCCAGATTTAGAATCTGATACTACTTTCAACAATATGACCACTAGGTCTAGAATTAGCTGACATATGGAGAGAACTAAAACTTGAGACTTCGGACAGAATAAACTGAACTGAGAAACAACTCATTGGTGTGAACACTTCCAGACACTTGATTTCTGAATTTTCTTCTGTTTTAATAAGTGCTGGCCATAACTCCTATGATGCTTTGAGGGAGACAAGGGAACGCGACCTTGACATGTCTTTCAGTGACAATGAATGTTCAACTATATGTACAAAAGTTCTCCCAGCCTGGACCTCCCTAGGCATCCAGGAGCCAAACTTCAAGCTCATTCAGAGAATCTATCTTTCTCCAGTGTGTCTCCATAAGATGTTTCCAGGGACATTGCAAATGTGTTTTAAATGTAAAGCTGCTGCTGGCACATGTATTTATACATGTAGTCTGTGACTGTGGTAAGATATAAACTTTTTGAAACAAAGTTCACTAAACCATTCAAAAGACCTTTAATACAAGATTTGATTTTTCACCTTCTATTCTGCTATTAAACCACAATCCAAACTCTTTTTTGATGAAGTCATGGAACGTAGCCTGTTCACCCGGAAACTTTTTTCAAATATATTTTAATGCTTTGGTCTACAGCTAAAGTGTCTAATTTGATCCTGCTTGAAATTAACAATTGACCTGCATGGAAAGTTTTAAAACCCTTCTGGAATTTACTAGGCAGTACTGTATGATCATACCTGTAACACTAACCATTTGACCCTCAGCACCTCACTGTATGTAGGTGGAGGTGTCTCTGTCTGTACCTTTAATTATTGCTGTGAACAGTAAAAGAAACCCCTGCATTTCTGCCCCCCCCTGCCTCATGAAGCAGTTGTGATCTGCTTAGAACATCTTCTGTGTGAATCAACTGATACTCAACTGATTACTGAGTCTGTTCGGTTGACATGGGTCTTTGACAAGAAAGAACTCTTGAACTGTGTAGCAACACAGTAAGACGGTAGAGTCAGACTCACTCATCTCCATGTATTCTGGGGTCAAGCTGTTAAAAGGCTCCAGATTGTAGTCCAGCTCCCACTGCTGTGGCTCTCTACTGGACTGGTTGTCTCTCTCTTCTGGTGTGGAGGAGTCTCCCTTTAGGGTCCTGTACAGCTTTTTCAGCTTTCTGTCAAAGTGCAAACACAAACACACAACAGATGAAAATTAGATACTAGCTGAAGTTTAGAACATTTAAGCAGGGATATTAGTACCTTAGTTAGGGAATGAGGGTAGAATGGTGCGTTTTTTTGTAAGGTAGTTAAACTTATATTCAGCAGTGAAAGGGGAGGCTTATATTTGTTTCTATTGTTCCCTCTCCTCATTGCTGAGTGATGTCTTTGTTGTCTTGCTCTAATAAAAAAAATCCTTGTCTCGCCTTTGTGCAGATGGATGCATACTTGTACATTTCTGTTATTTATCTATACATTGTATTTATCTTTATATATACAGAATTTTACAGTTTACCTATATTTGTATTACCTTTTAAATTCTCAAAATTTTCTCCCTCCCTTTGCTGTGCACCTTTCCTTTCCCCTTTCTTTCCCCCTTTTCTGTGACCCAACAAACTTTATTTTGTGCTCCCAAGTGTATCAGCTGTATAAAGATAAACAAAAAACTGTTCTTGATTCTTATTCTTGAAATGAGCTACAATATGTTGTGCACTGGCTACACCCAGACCTGTCTGCTCCTTGGACTAAAATTGAAAAAGTGCAATGTGGTCATCTTCTGATCTAAGACCTTCTCTCTTTTAATAAATCTATAGAACAGTACAGATTGTTCAGCAACAGTAAATCCTAACAACAATTTGGTAGATGGCAAACTGTTTCCAACCTCACAATGATGCCCTTTAAGTACATGCCAATTTGATCTATTCCAGACTTCAAAATAAACAAGAAACTATTCATCTTCAATCACTGGAAGCAAAATGGAATATCACACAATATCACACACCACGTTTTTGGGGATGATAATTTTGTGAGCTTCAAAGACATAATACAGATGTATTACATCAGTGCATGAGACTATGAGCAATACCCCCATTCAGAATAACTCTCTCAGTCTGCCTCTAAAGTTTAAAGCAAAATGTATAAAATTATTAATGTGTTCAATAGCACCAAATTTCTCCCTGTCATAAGATGGGAATTTGGTCTATCAGTAACCACAGATACAGCTATTTGGATCCAGAATTATAACAGCATATATCCTATGACTAAGAATACGAAGTACAACATATACAGTAAAAAATATGTGTACACATATATAACACATCATGCACACACATATATAACCCTTATAACACATTTAACGCATATGGTACTGTATCCCAGTTCACCGGTTCTGGAAAGAAATATCGAGCTTCATGAGTTGCAGTATTGTGCCGTTCCTCCTATTGTTCATACTTTGTGACACCTCAGATTCAATTAAAAACATCACACCAATAATACGTTTCTCTAAATATGTTCAACAAAACAATACTCATTAACCAGAAGTCTAAAAACTCATCTCAATTTCACAATCCTTTCATTTTTTAATGGATCATACTGAAATTAAACAACTTTTAGCTGTGATGTGCGACACCCCCAGCGAACAGCAGAGAGAGGGGTTTCCAGTCAGCCTCGTCGATCAATCGACGAATCAGTCCAGTTGTCATGTTTGCCCAGACTTTGGATCACCATTTTCTCCCATGTCCCCATTTCCCTTTGTCCTCCAGTCTCCATGGATCCATCCATGTTACTGAATCAGCACCAAGCACCTACTTTACACTTGTACATAGCACTTATATAGTAAATAAACATCGTACTTGAGTTCACTTGGTATTCATTTGTTAAATGTGTAGACTGTGTAATTACTGCCACAAAATATGAATTCAGCTTTGATATAAGCAAATAAAAGGAACATGCTTATGTGTTTTTCTTTCTTCTCACAACAAATTGTGATGATGGTGATAATATTAATTTTCACTATTTCTAATAATAACAATAAAATAACATTTTAATTACAATTTAATTTAAATTTAAATAGTCAGTTCAATTAGAATTTGAATAGAACCCTAAAAACAGTGTTTCTTACATACAGCTGGAATCCATTTTTCATTGTTCGTTTTCTAGGTGATCTGCATATTTTACTGTCAGTGTTGCTTTGCATTTGGTTTCACTTTATAAATTAACAAACACAAGGGACAAACGCCTCACTAGAAAAACAAGAGAGAACATTCTGGAGACATGAAATGGTTGTACACTAACAGCACAAACGGTTCTTGCAATAGGCGGCAGTGTCTTATATATCCAGCAGGTGGTGCTATGAAAACAACTTTCCACAGTGGGGAGCCCACAAACATCACCCTCTACTGCTGCATTTTTCAAAACCAAACTCTAAAAACAATTTCATTTTCACCGAACACTATGTTTTACAAGGTTAAGAATTGTTTATTAAAGTTAAATGTGTACCAAAAAAGTTGAATTTTGTCTGTTGCCTTAAAAGAGGTAAATCTGTACTGAATAGTTCTTTTCTTCACTGTAACATTCCATGAAATTTTTGTCAGTGATTTGTGTCATCCTGGTGAGAAGAGTCTTTTATAGCTATAAACTGAATTAAGTTAATAACATGTTATTAAGGTGATTTTGGACCAGCATTATGTATTATAATCCATCGTGTTTTGAGTGTCCAGAATTTACTTTACCCGTCTGTTATCTCCTCTACCCAGTTTTACTTTCCCATTGGGCCTATTGAATTGTCAGTCCACTAAAAAGAAATATTTAATTCTAGCCTATGCGTGGCATCTCTTTCTTGATATTCTGACCCAAACTGAAACACAGAATAAGTTTGCTCATCTACCCACAAGGGACCACTTAGTTCTATCCCTCTCTTCTCTGTATAGTCTCATTAGAATTCCAAGCTGTGCCCATCATCTTTCATTTTCCCATTTTCCACCTTCAACGGTCATTCTCAGCTGTCCTCCCAGCTCTCTTGCCTTCTTTCTGGATGATCTTAACATTCTGTAGAGCTCTTTCCTAGTGCACAATTCTCCAGTGGTCATCCTGGTTCACTTTGCTATATATCTTTAGACCATTTAAGCCCTTTTACAAGCTTTTTGCCTATTATTATCTCAGGCCTCAGCAACTCACAAGGCAACTTGTCTTCACTAAATATTGTAGTTATTTATGTTTCAGACCACTTCCTTTCCATTTATTCTGTCACTCCTCCTTCCAGCACTGCACACACAATCATTTTCCATTACTACCCATTCTTCCTTTGTCCTACAGTCTTGTCCTCACTCTCTTCAGTTGCAAATTTCTCTGACCTGCCCACCGATAGAACTTAGAGTACTTCTCTTTTGATTGTCTGATCTTTCACCTCTGAAATCGCACATCCTACCTTAGGACCTTAGTTAGCTGGTATTTTGCATAATTTTTCCAACCTTTTCTTCCTTCCTTGCCCCTATTTCACCACGACCTTCATAGAAACCCCCCTATTATGTCTAGTTTCTCACACTTTATCAATGGCATTTCAGGATTAACAATAATTAAAAACATCATGGTATCCAAGCCAAGAGAATGTTAGAAACCACAGTTAAACTGTAGTACCAAAGCATTACATTCAATGTTGATCTAAAAATGTCCTGCCATGACTGAGACATAAGTATGTGTGATGTGTCTGGTTTGGCTGGCCAGTCCAACAACACTTCAGTTACCCCACAGAGCAGGCATATTGAGAAAATGACAGAAAACATGACATCTCGGCTTTATATTCTGGAAAAAGACCCTTAAATCTGTATTCATTTTAGACATCTAAACCCAAAATGTGACACCAAATGTTTAAACATGCCTTCAGCATCTCCACCATCGCCATCTATTCTTTTATAAAGAGAAAAATAAATATAAAAAAATAAGTAAGTAAATAAATAAAAATAGAAATAGAAATAGTAAACTGTTAGATTTTTTTAAGTAGGGCTTGCTCTGGCTGGAGCACTGCACAGTGAAACAGGTTTAATATTACTTTGTTTTCACTCCAGTTTATCTTGTGAAGACATCTGTCATTTAGAAACATTTTTCCTGTGGTTTTGGTCCATTCACTAGCCAATAAATATATTTTTTACTGAAACAAGTGACAGAGTTCTGAGTGCAGAGAGGGAAGAGTGGAGACCATTTACAGTCCTGTTTCTGACTGATTTCTGCGGTGTCAGTGTCATTATACTTGTTGCTGTGTTTGGAGGGGTGGGCAGCTGCTGGCACTTGGACCCCCAGAGGTTTATTTTTCTCCCTTGCCTTATCTTGGTTGGGATTTTTTTTGTTTTTGTTTTTCCTCTCCTCAGTTGCTGGAAGGTTTACTGTACTGCACTTATACTCTGTATAGTTGGTCTTGTTACTAAATATATAACCTCTGACCTATAGCCTCACTTTATACCTGTTATATCTGTTCTGTTGTTTTAACTTGTTGTTCAGCACTCTCAGTCACTGTGCGAGAAAAAAATGCTCTATAAAAATGCATTGAACTGAATACATTGAATTAAATGTCACTCTACAAAACTTACATGAGTAAATAACCTGAATAACCTATTTTGAGTCAGTAATAATGCCATGAAAATATGGCGTTGTGTCATCCCTAGCCATGACAAATAAATTCTTCTGATCCTCCTCCTCATTCCATTCCAAGAAGTCCTTTTTCCCCATATTCCAACCATCTCTGAAAACAAAAGTTCTGATGTCTTGCCGTGAAACATTATCCTAAAATAAATGTGTATCACTTCCCCATATGTGTGACCCCAAAATATGACTCTTTGTATGTGTTGTTCTGCAATGGAGTGGAGTCCCATCCAGGGATTGTTTAATAGCTTAGCAGTCAATGATTCTGGGATTGGCTCCAAACTCCTGCATCCTGACTCAAGATTAAGCAGTTAATAATAATGGATGGATGGATGGATGGATGTGTTTTTTACTTAATACATTAATTTTGCTCAGTTTCGTAAAGGATGACAGTTATTCTTGATTTGAATCTACCTATCTATCTACCTATCTATCCCTGAGCCTTTGAAACCAGCAAATTTATTTGCAAATGGAAAAACAAGAAATATTTGGACATTTTACACATTTTTCTATGTACAGATGAAGAAAAGGAGAGGACAGTACTTACGGGATGCCAATCTCAAAGATGTTGTTCTGAATGAGCTGCTTTCCCAGCATGATGATACTTAACTGGATGCAGAGCTCTATCAAACAGCCCCCAGGTGCACACTTCTCAGGCACACACATATGTAAAGGTAAACATTAACACAAAATGTACACACGACAAATTAAAACACAAAAACAATTGTTTCATGCATATCATGCATATACACCCCATTCTTCCTCACCTCTTCCATGCGGAAGTCATGAAAAACATAGACATAGTTCCCAGGCCGGCCAGCGAACCTACAGACAAACAACATTTAAACAACTCCAGAAGTTTTCAAAGCAGATTTGTTTGACACCATGGCCTTCACTGTGCCCTACTGTTCCTGTTATTTGGATTGATCGTTTACATTTTAGAGAATGCACAAAAACTGTTTACAACAGGAATGTTTACCTCCTGTTTACTTTATTAGTACAAACCATCAATGACACATTATAGACTCTTCTCTTATTTTTAACCACAGCCAAATTTTCTCTGTTCAGCTCCAGCCTTTGTCAACACCCCATCTCTCCTCATTATCACCTTTCTAGCTCCATTTCCTAAAGCATCAGCATTTCACTCTCTCTACTGGCTCCCTGTCAAAGGCATAATCCATTTTAGGACTAATCACCTTAATCTACAGGTCCCTACAATCCTTGATTCTTCAGTACCCCAAGCCTGTAATTTCTCCCTACTGTCCTCTGCTTTAAATTTAACTCTTCCACTTACTCTCGGCAGCTCTTCTATCCCTGGTCAAAAGGAAGGATTGCTCATCATCTCTCCTTGGTGTCAAACTGTATAATGAGCTGCCACTCGTAAGTAAGTATGCTACTGCTCTGCCCTTCCACCACCTTTTGAAAACTCATCTTCCCTCATTATCTTGCACCTGCTTAAGACCTTTCTACTATTCCCATAGCATGTCACCGTGTTTCTTGCTCATTTGTGACTGTGCTCTAAGTTTAGTCAATCTCAAGTTCATACACCCATTTGCTCTGATCATTTTTTTCCCCACAGTAGTTATAATTTTCTTCCTTTCTCCAGCTTCCTAGGGTGTCACAACATTGATCTATCCTAATCTATTTGCAGGAGCTATCTATGAAGCTCCTGGCTAAAACCACAAGATTATGGATCCTGCCAGCATTCAAGTTAATTCAGGACTGATGTATCAAATGTATATTCCAGATACAGTACCACAGGCATTTTGCAGTATACTAGTAGACATGGGACAGCGACTGGTGCTTGGATCATCAAAAGTTTATTTTTCTCCCGGTTCCTTGGCATGGGATTTCCTGTTACCAGACTCATTATGTGATTGTATTTCATAAGCAACTGCCTTCATCGCTTATTTTCTGTATTATCATCATTTTGCATTAACTGTAGGTTGTGCCACAAAGCTGAAAACAGCACAAACGTTTTAATTTGTTAAATGTTCTAAGGTGATTTTGTTTTTTAGTGCAATATTTCATCCTAGTGTAAAACAAGCTGGCTCTTATCTTATCTTGCAAAATTATAAGCACTTTTTTCGTTGTCTAAGTGTTCCATTGTCATCTTTAATTTAAGGAGTAAGCTAAATAACTGACAAATGCCATTTAATTTCTGTAAAACACAGTCAAATTGTGAGTAACATAATACTATGCTATTCAGACCATGATCAACTGCTAGACAACACAGCCCCGAAAATGACATTAGACATTAGAAGTCATTGTAACTTGAATAAATGCTAATAATATCAAATAGCATTCCTAATTACACAAAACAGTTAATGTACCTATCCCTGGTATATCTCGTCCCTGCATACATCCTCCCGATACAATGTCCCTTGTATAATTTCTTTATATCAGAAATTCAGTTTAAGTTCAGAGCTCCTTGTATAACATTTTATAGCATAACCATGTACCCAATCTCATCTTTTTTGTATTTTTTGGTAGAAATATCTAAAGCTATACTTTTTATTTAAAGTAAGAGCAATTCCTGTTACAGTGTTTTCCAGTTGAACTGTGTATAAAAAATCCCCATCTGTAATGTATTGTTATTTTGAAACACATTACGTGTCTTGCTTATATTGTCTTTGCTGGGAACCTGTAGCTTCTGGTCTACAGTAAAGTCTGAGTGACTGAGTGCTCTTACCACACAATATCGTACCACCTATGTTCAAAAAACCTATCATAACCTCCAAACTATGAGTGTAGAAATGTTGAATAGCCCATCAACTGTGAGTGAGGGGGATCTGCTGTGGCTTTGTGTCCAAATGTCTTTGCGTCCAAATGTCTTTGCTAAAGGCCTGTCACTGTGCAAGGAGGAGAGAGGGTTTATGATGGCTTATTAGTTATATAAGTGCTTTCAGGGTTTTAGTGGCATTTGGGGAAATTAGATGGTTTTTTTCTGGGGAGAGGGGTTGAAATTGATTATAATTTTTCCCGTTTAAAGTAATGGGAAATAGGCTCCCTATTTACTTTTTCCTAAGTTTAAGTTTGGTTTTCAGGAGCGGATTAACAACATAAACCCGGGGATAGGTGCATTAGGCCTTAGGCCTTTTAAACCTATTTAGTCCTCCATGGTTGTACTTACCTCCCCTTGAAGAAGGCCACGTAGAAGATGGGAGCATAAGCATTCATGAACTTCAAAAGAAAAGCCTTTAGAATCATTCGCTCTTCAAACTCTCCTTCTGTTTTAGGAATCTCTGCACAAACACAAATTATATGATTTTTAAAATATATTTACATTTGAATACAAATGTCTTCAAACACAGGAGAATAACCTAAATTGCCTGACTACATCTTTGGCTGCTTCAGAAAATACTGACAATTTTGTGAGAGAAAAAGATTGGTTGACTGGCTAAATTTTTTTTTTCTGATTTTTACTAATACAAAATTACTGCCAGTTTGGGTGCAGAAATCTAAAACACCAAACGAATTGCAATTAAGCAAACCACCAGCATACTCCATTGAGGCAGAATTAATCTTTAAAGAAGCTTTATAGCGCAAAGTTCAGAGACATTTGTATTGAGCTGTTTATGAAAAGTCAAAAAAGCGAAGAAATTGTATTGTGTGACAAAGCAAATTGTGATATCTTTGAGCACATCCATAAAAATTTGCACAATACGTTGAAAAACCAGCTGCCAAAACATCGTTATAGTATAGACTGTTTAATAATGCTTTACATAAATGTTACAACAAATAAGTAATCCCCTTGTGAATTAATTTTAATCTGACTGCTTACTTGATAGCCATGAAATTTAATGTCACTGGCATACTAAATTACCAGTCAAGCAAGTTCTTGCAGATCTGCAGTACTGAATGAGAATATCTCACCCAGTTCTGTGAGCCAGATAGCCACTGTGCCATAGATCTCATCCAGGATTAGAATGACAACCAGGTTGATGATGACAGCTGTGGAGGTGACAACTACACGCACGTTGTTCCTGGTTTCTGGATACGGGCTCATGGACATCAAAGCTGAAGTGGTGATTCGGTAGATTATAACACCAAACACAGCAGAGAATGTCAAACCAAACTAGGGAAGAATTAAAAAAAGACAAAGGAAAAACAAAAAGAAAGAAATGACAAAGAAAGAATCAGTATTACTTATTCTCATTAGATGAACAGGTTTACCTGCATTTTAAAATGAGTTTAATTAAACCTGTCTATTTTAGGGGTTTGCTAAAAAGCTTTGCACTTTAAATTCAATTTTATTGCTCACGACAATCTAAGCAATTACTCCCTAAGAGATCTAATTTTGTTATTTACAGGCTACTTCATTCCACTTTAAATTCTTGCAAATATAATGGATTTGTGCAAAGTTGTGATTTGCCTATGGGGAGCTGGGTAATGTAAATACTATAGGTGTTCATGTATGGACAGGGCTTTGTGTCAGCACCGGGGTGATGCATTTAGACCAAGGAGTGCCGCATAAAAAACAAAAAAGTAGTTTATTAATTGCTAAAACAAACTGAAAAAAAAAACTTCTTTCAATTGAAACAACAATACATAAAATAGTAAAACAAAATGCAGAAAACAAAGTGCACTAAAAATAATTAACATAAAAACATACATTTACATGCAAATTAAAATTTGTTTACATTGGGATACAGAGGGTGACACTGGCTCAGCAAGTAGTGCTGATGCCTCACAGTGCTTGGGTGTGAGTTTGAATCCAGCTCAGCCTGTGTGGAGTTTGTATGTTCTCCTGTCTCTGTATGGGTTTCCTTCCAAAGGCAGGTAAATCAGGTTGTTTGGTCACTCTAAACTACCCATGGAGAGCATGGTCACCCTCTGATGGAGCGACATCCCACCCAGGGACAGTTTCATAGCCTTTTGCCCTCTGGTTCTGGGACAGGCTGTGGACTGTTGCATCCCACTTCAGGATAAGTGGTTAATGATAATGGATGATTACTAATACAGCCCATCTTCTATTTAAGAGACCTCACTTTTAGAGATTTCAGATTTTATAGACCATTGCATAAATATTTGAGGAAAAAAGGGAAAAATGAAAAAAGCATAACAAGCATAATGAGGGAAGTTATCAATGTTTACTTAATTTTTAGCTTTTTGATGAAAACTTCATTAAACACTATTTTGATGCTGTGTCTCAAGAAACAGAACAAAGAACCAAAGCACCAGCTAGTCCACTTGCAGCGGCACCCTGATCAAGTGTTAGCGGTGACAGCACATCTTATTCACTATCTTTTGCTTATTTTTCAGTGTATAGTTTACATGCATTATTCAATTACAGCACTGACTTTATTTAATTTGTTAAAGGGATACAGCAATTTTATTTTGTTTTGATAGTCCGCTAAACCTAAGGTGCATGGTTTCAGGTGGCATGACCAGCAACTACACAGGGGGAAGTTTTCATATAGTCCATTCTCACCAGCATGTAGTAGTTTTCATGATCAGTGTTGGGGTAAGGTCCCAGGATGTCCACAGCCACACAGTCCATGTGGGTGCAAAACTGGAGTTACTGCAAGGGGCTCATCACCAGTTACAGCAGTCCAATTTGGTTCACCAGCTGAACTGCTGGTTACTCACATGGAGGACATGTCAAAAACCCTAATCTTACATCCCCATGCCCTGACTCAAGCCCCATTGTACATTTGGAGATGTTTAAAAAAAGCTACAAGAAACAGCAAGTAACAGTGCAATTTGGTCACCTGGGATGAGCCCAGTCACTCTCATGCACAAGGAGCTGCAGAGCTGGGCAACTTCAGGATAAAGCCAACACTGGTAAGACTGCAGGCAATGGGTTTTGTTTGGCATTCTTTGGTAAGCATTTCTATTAGGTTGCTGTTCTTAATCTACTAGTTGCTTTATATGCAGGTGGATATTCTACCAAACAGTGTATACACATCCTGATGGGCAATAACAGAATGATTTTGTTTAACTAAGGAGGCATGTGTGATACTGTTTGCTTTCTGTAACAACCCCTGAGGACAGTTACCCAATTGACCAGCAGGGGTCTTTACAATAAGCCAAACTGTGTACGATTCATCTCAAACAACCCAACAACCCTGCTATTTAATTCAGTCACTTGCACACTATCAGTGTGGAACCACGAAAGTGATCATGGCCTCTCTTGCCAGCCAGCTTTGAAGGTGACCAGCTACCATGTGTTCTTCCCAGTCGTCAGTCCTATGCTTCATGTGTGTGAAACCTACATCTATGTCCCCCAAGTCCTCTGGTCTCCACGTTCCCAAATCATCCTGTCATCATGTGCCTGTGTCTCCTGTTTGTCACTCCATTCAAAGATCACCAGTCTTCACTTCTTTGTTTTTCACAATACTTATCCACTGTATATACAACTCCCACACTTGAGCTCACAATCACTAACCACTAGGTGCATAACCAGCAGTCATGCTTTTAAAATTGATAGTTACCTTAAAAATGTTAATGAATTTAATTACATAGTAATGCCTTTGTTTCAGCTTATGTCAAAGGTCACTATAGAACACCATACATGATGAAAGATTCTAAAGTTTTAATCATTCAAAATATCTGGACTAAAGACATGTTTAAAAGGCTTTTTTACAGGCTTTTTTGCTAATAAACCTCACATAATGTGACCTCTAGCTGCACTTGATTTTTAAATGACACAGCAATGGGCATAGTTTAGAACAAAGGTGCGCTGTAAACCGCAGGTTCAAAGGAAGCAGCAATCAAGTTTAAGAAACCATGTGCCTTTTGGTTTAAAATTGCAGCTGATACATTCAAATAACTTCATAAAAAATGATTTTTTTAAACATCAGTTTAAATGGTTCTGAAGATTATGTAGCATTTACATTCATGTTGGCTGTAATGGACAAGAGTAGAACTAAAAGAATGAAAAATTTATTCAAATATGCAGATATATAAGCAGCACTACCTCTACACAAAACAGACAACCACAGAGCTTGGCTGACTTTACTGCAATGAAAGAGAGAAGAGAAGCTCAAGAGATAATATTTTTTATATGAAAGTAACTAACTGAAGCTTACATTTTAGACATACAAAAATCTGAATTTCACTTTCAGGCAGTGCTGTTCCATATCCCATCTACATAATCGAGAGATGTAACTTTTAAAAGATTTTCCACCACTTGTGGCAACTGCATCTTTACTGAGTATTCCTTTAAAAGCAGAAATGAGTCTTGTGAAAGAAAAAAAGGTTTAAGGAGAGTGACTGTCTGGATTCGGTGTATTTTTTGTGATTTTTGGGCACCAGGTAGACATTTCCTGGATATGCTGACAAGTCATAGGAATATATCTGCTGTATATGTTTATGCATATAGATGACTACACAGCACATGAAATGTGGAGCAAACCCATGCCACGCTCACATATCTTTCCATAGATTTGGTAACTTTTTACATCATCCTACTAGAAGGCAAGAGCCTGTTTGTCCAGAGTTTAAGGTTGGATTATCCTAGGCATATTCATGAGTTCAAAGATCCAAATTCTTGACCTATGGCACAGAAAGAATGAGGACAACCATTTCACTGGGACAAACGCAAACACTCACATTTAACCACATACCATAAGTAAGATAGAGGAGAAGCTGATAATGTATCCAGGCATCCAGTCTGTCCATGTCAGCTTCTCAGGTCCTGCCTATGTTGGGAAACAATAGACACCAAAATTAGTTGGCAATCATGACCACAATCAAACAAATCTGGGCTGCAGGGCTCGGTGAACTTTGGGAAAGTGCCTGTGAAAGCTGAATTTTCTAGTAACACAGTGAATTTGATCAAAATTGCAACACAAAGAACAGTACCAGCACAGCATTTCCTTGCTTTTATGTGTTCTTTTGAAACCTCAAGTGACATGTCCCTTATTGGGAAAACAGTAGGCAACATAGCACATGAGCAAATGAGTCTGCTCCAGTGATGATAACCCATTTTTCCAAGTTCAACAATTAAAATCAGGGAAATGAATTCACAATGAGTTGAACAGCAAGTCTATCACAAGGTATGTGACTAATTTCTGTTCTGTATGCCTGGCAGTCCACAATGCCTTAAATTTGTCTAGAAATAGATTTAAAAGTAACACTTTTAAATTCATTCACCAGATGTTTTTCTTAAAAGAAACATATGATTCTTCATATTATTTAGCTGACACCTTTGGCCAAGGTGACATTATAATGTCACAAATATTAACCTGTAACACAGTTTACTTCAGTTTCAACTAAATGTGTAAAAATGTGCAAAAAACTATAAACACAGATCCCTGTGTGCTGTGCTGTCAGTGTATGCCCTGTGCAAGGCAGGGTTCCTGACCATGTGTGTGTGCATTGCACGTGACACTGCCCCAGCATGTGTGCTGTGTAGCAGGTTCATAGTAATACGGTAGTACAGTGCAGTAATCTCTCAGTATCCTTGGTATACAATTCATCTCTGAAAATACATAGGATCCTGAAATTTTGGATACTGAGTAGCTATTTCCTTTTTTTTAAGTAGCTAGCATGAGTGATACTGTACTTTAAGATGAACTTTGTCAAGAGAGCTGGACAACAGCCAAAATTGAGGATGGAACCAGGTACCTTTACAGTCTAGCATTCTATCAACTGAACTACTTTGATTTCCTTCATCATCAGCTCAGCAATTCAGTGAAGTATAAAACCCTTATGTTTGACAGCATAACACCACATCATGGATACTTGTGTCGGAGCAGACCTTGGACTAAGATTTTCTGTAGTTTTGTGCCCTTGGTAGGGCCTGCTTGAACCCTGGAAATGGAAACTGGAGCCAAAGCTGGTGGTAGTAGTGGAAAAATACCTACTAGAGATAGTCTGCCTCATCTTTATGCATAAAATGGTTTCTGAAAACAAAATTCGTACTCTCTCTTCAGTCAGAAAGTTCCTCCTCTTGAAAAGCCCCAGGCATTGTGTACGGATGCTTACGAACCTCTGCAAGCTGGAGATCTTCTCAATAGATGAAAGAATGGTTTGAAAGCAGCTGTGAGCCACAGAGAGAAAACTGGTCATACATGCATATGGAAAAACCTATTCTTACTAGAGAAGTGTTTTTTTATTTTTCCAATTTAAATCGAAAGAGTGCTGGCTACTAATTGTCCATCAATGTGTTTTGCTTCTAACCCTATGCAGATTTACATAGACAGAATATCAAGGTGCAACGTTATCAGGTATCTAGTTCAGGGGACTAGAGGTGGCATTTCTGCTGTTTATAAATGATTTCATCCTTCTATCCTAATCTGACTGTGACCCTGGGGCACTATACAGCAGCTGGGATGAAAATCAGAACTTTCGAGTATGATGCCATGGTCCTCTCGTGATAAAGAATGGGTTGTTCTTTCCAGGTAAGTGGGAACAATTACCCCAAAAGAAGATGTTTACATATCTTTTGTGGTAGGACAGGGGAAAGAGCAATTCATTGTTGGCTTGGAGCAGCATCAGGAACGTCAGACTTGCAACTGTAGTCTGGTAGAACATGTGGAGGATGCTGCTACCTCCTAAAAAGGTTCAATCCTACAAGTACTTGGGGGTCCACATCAACATCAAACTGGACTGGATAGACTGTATAAAAAAAGGACAGAGTAGGCTGTACCTTTTTAGGAGGTAGCAACATCCTCCACATGTTCAACCAGCCTGTAGTTGCCAGTGTGATATTTTATGCTGTTGTGTGCTGGGGGGAAACACCAATTTTGTTGAGAGGCACAGACTCAATAAAATCATCAAGGGGTCAGAGCCCTGATTCGGTGGAGGCCATGGCAGAGGCCAGGATGAGGAAGAAGCTATAGTCCATCATGGACAATGGCTCACGTCCTCTAAATGAAATGATCACCCTGACCCCTTTTCATCATTGGGTTTATTTAGTTTAGGTGCAGTAAGAAACACTTCTTGGAAGGATTATGACTCTCAGCTGGCTGCTGCAGGGAAAGGGAAGGTAGGCGCCTATGGCTAAACCTTCTAACCACTGTAGTCCTCTCCAAGATCAGCAAGAAGAAACTGACTGACTACAACAGTGGCATGCCAGGTTGACCAGAGCATAATGGCAAGTTTATTGAGGATATATTTATATATGGTGTACTATAAAATTATGTAAGCATTTCACCAAACCAATTCTAGCATAATGCTTACGTTGGCTATTAGAATAAGCTCAGTGTCCATTTTTAGAAGAATGCATAAAGTGTTAGTGTTACAAATTAATACTATCTAAAAGAAGCTAAATTAGATGCAGTGGATTAAAGGTTGTCATTATCTGGGTGCCCATCAGACCACTGAACATGAATACATATTTTGTACATGCTGTGCAATTTGGACATCTGTTGACTGAAGCATATTATACCCTCTGTCCAGTCCATAAATAAAGAAACGTTTTTAACCTAAGAGAAACAACTCAATCTTTTTTCCTGAAAAAAAAACATTCAACTGAAGGGTACAGTTGTCACTGCTTGTTCATTTCAAGTTTCTGATTTGTACAGAACAGAGCTATACAGAAAAAGATCATAAGGTTACCTGAACAGCTCCACCCATGGCACTCAGGACACGCTGCCTCCACTGACCCCCATCTGCTCCATCTTCTACTTTTCTCTCAGGCTGTAACACAAACAACCATGCAATGAGGTTGTGACAGAATGGTGGCTAGTCACCAGCAAGGCATAAGTCTGCTCTATACGGTAATGCAAGCGTTCACCTTGCACAGTAAAACAAGACCTGAGGTCAACTTGTAGTAAACCTTAATGTGTCTTCATCTGACTTAATTACGCTCACCTCATTTCTATTCTTCTTCCTGTTCCTCCTCTTCTGCAGTCTCTTTCGAAGGAGAACGCTTTCATACTTTGGTCTGGTATGTTCCTGAGGATGTAAAGTTCCCATACTTTCAGTCCTTAGTGATGACTTCAAATATGCAAAATTTTCAGGACAGTTACAAGAATGACACACAACTTCTACAAAATACTGAAAATTTCTTTTCTCTTGAAGTCATCACATTTTTTATGGAGACAGGTTCTGACACGGAAATAGACGGGTCTTTAAACTGCAAAATACCCTAGATGTAGTGGCAGAGACAGTGCTTCACACACTTCAAATGAATCTCGCAAAACACTCACCTCCTCCTCCTCCAAGCCAGCTAACTCCCATCTGTAGGAGAGGCGCATTTGTCTCCGTTTCCAGAGCTCCAAGAACATAGCAGCTGTAGAAAACATGGAATTTGTTTTAAAGAACACAAATGCTGCACTGTACTGTAAATATTTGCTTTCAAAGAGTTGATAATATACAGTTTTCATAGGCTAAATTTGTATAATAGCAAGTTATTAAGCTAGTAACTTAAGTTTATAATTTGTATTAAGCATTTTAAAGATGAGGCAATAATGCATAAAAACATTTTTTTTGTAAAATTGATTTTTAATGTTGCTTAATCTACGTAATTAGAAAGAACTGGTATGTCCAGACAGGTGTCACAGTCAGGAATCTCAAAAATGCCAAAGAATTCCTAGTATCACACCACTGTCAAACTTGATAACCATGTGAATCAAACCTGTCGCAGTAACAATTTCAGAAGTCTGTTCCCATGACACAGACATCAAAACTAGTCTCCCCTGTTCTCTAGAGTAACTTCCAGCTGAATGTAACACAGTAATGGCAAGTTACATGCTCTGATACAGAAAAATGCTCTGAAACACTGCATGATACTCCCTTGGGAGAAAATGTGGCCACGGATCTGTGAAATGAAGCACCCACAACTGACCAAAAACAGACTAGACAGATTATAGTTGTCAGCTGTAAGTTTGGTCTGTCCTGTTCAGCCCATTGTTGTAACTGTAACTATTACCAGGATAAGTGATTTAGGAAATGAACATATCAATAAAATTAAACAGCATGTTGCTGCAGAGGGAGATTTGGCCTGTTCATAACCCCTGCTTACCCCACAGTGACATAAAGATGGCAAAGAATACAGTAGCAGGATTGTCAAAGAGATGGCTTGCCCGGGCTGTGCTACAGGCAGAACTCAGGTGCCAGTAGTCACACACCCTGTCACACAATGGGCACATAGTGAAGTTCTTTCTTTCGTCACACATCTCCAAGCTGAGGAGAAAGCAGAACAAGTAGGTCAAAATCATCCACTTTAAGGCATAAGTAAATACGACAGTACAATATTAATGTTATATGTTTAGAGGAAAGATATGTCAATTGTAATATTTTCATTTACAGGTAACATTAATATAAACCATATGCGATACATTTGCAACAAAAGCAAATGCATTATCCAGTGTACAATAACTGGCAAAGTTGCTGTATTTAAGTTAAATAAATTGCATGCATCTAGAGTGTGCATGCATAGTTAACATATTTTCATGAGATAATGTGCTGAACTAAATGAATGGACATAGGTTACCTCGGGACATTAGAATCCAGGGTGGCACAGCCATACAAGAACACTATGGCACCCACCACAGAGGCTGGGATGAGCAGCTGGGTATACAGCCCCAGCCAGGCAAAATAAAGGCCAATTTTTTCTCCAAAGTACTTTCTGAACCAGACACAGGAAAAATAATTAGTATGATGTAAACCTTATGTGCCAATTATTTTGCTTAAATGACCTCACGTGGTACCTTATGAGATCTATAGGCTGGTACTTGTAAAACACTCCATATCTGGCCCATTCATCATGCAGGAGCTAGAAAAGCAAAAGTTATAAAAATTAATTCTAAAAAAACTGCATCTGTAATGGCAGCCTAATGAAATAATGAGCTGTAAAGTGGTATTTATAATAGAATTCATACAGAACACTTAAGAGAGACATTTTGCGGAGAAAAGATGAAGAAAACATTTTAAATGGCTGGTGACAATTAAGTGGCACAAAGCACAAAAAAAAGAAAAATCAGCTGACAGTTTGACAGCATCATCTAGTGTTGAAATACTTGCATGCATTTGTCATAAACACTTGGATAATAATGTAATCTGCAATACTAGATATATATTTTCATCTGTCTAAAAGCATAAAAAATTAGTAGCAATAGCTGAAATTAATGAAATATACATATTTCTTATCCAGGTTCCCAATACATAGCCTTTCCACAATTTCAGTTCAATGAGAGCTGCTGGGTATACAGTTGGTTCAGTGAAAGAGGTAAAATGACGTTCTGGATAAAATCATCCATAATATACAGATGGACAAAACAAGACAGTATTTTTAACAGCTTCTCAAAATGTAGCCTCCTGAAAATCAACTCGTGATGATGATCATCATGGAGTATATAATTCTGTTACTAAACATAAATTTACAGGGTTTAAACTTTCAACTATACATTAACAGACCAACAGCAAGGTGTAATCTGAAAGAATTAATAATAATTAATAGGAATGGGTTCAAATGGCACATTTTTATTAAATCTGCTGGTGTGAGCACCAGAGCTAAATGCTGTAATGTGAACCCTTGAATGTATGAAAAGTTACAATTTCTATTTTGCCTTGCTAAATAAAAATAACACTATAAATAGTATGAACCCTCTAAGAAGATATTGGGTGAGTGACATTTATGTGAAGCTCTACATCTATCTAGTAACATATGTCAAGCTATTTTAATATAGGATGGTATATAGTTACAAAGTGCTTGTTCAAGTATGAAGTAGTTATTTACTGTTAACTATCCAAAGACATATTTAACTGCTGTTAGCAAGAAAAATTCAAAGAATACAGTTTTTTTCAGTAGGAGTGTGACTTCAGTGGCTGACAAATGTTTTCTATTTTCCTACTTTTTCTATTAATATAACATTAATACACTTTACTTTTACTTTGAATATAAGCCATTAATGTATAAAGTCCTGGAAAACATACTAAATAAATGCTTGATTACTGTTAATTTAAATAGGAAATCTCTACCAATGCACCATTACCTTGGTGATAGGGTGTGTGTACATGTGAGCTATGTCATTTGGACCTTCTGCTCCTCGTAGGGTCTCTACTGGCAAACAGGTCTGAGGGTAGAATTTATATCAATAATGGTCCATAAAACCTCCTTTAACAAATGTGAAAAATGAAGTGCACCCTGCTGAGATTAGGGTCAGCAACAGCCACCCTTTGCGACGCCGTTGGCAGGAAGCAGATGCGTGCAGGCGTAAGTTAGCAAATGAGGTTTATTGTCGAGGGAAGTTCCAGAATCGTGGTCAATACACAGGCAAGGGTCAGATCCAGAACTCAACGGAGTACAAGAAGTGGTCGGGCTAGATCCGAGGTCGAGGATAGGCGAGGGTCGAATACCAAAAAGGCTAATGGGAGAAATGCTCGGTACGCTCAGTAGTAACATAGGCAATACTTCGCACCAGCATGTCGGGCTACACAGGTTTTATACCCTGTTCGGGGAAACGGGGAGCAGGTGCTGGCAATTGTGGAGCTGGGCGGAACGGCAGGCAGAGCAGGGGGCGTGACACCCTTAGAGCTAAGTCTAAATAGTCATGTGGATATTTCTGATGAGGGGCATAGCAAGATGGCCATATCACACTGACCTCTGACCACAGGTCCCCGTTATTGGTGTTCGCCATCTTTAAGCTGTGCTTAAAAGTTGCTTAAATTAATCATAAATTGTGGACAATCTGCTTAGAAGTATGGAATTAAAAAAGAATGCGAAATTGCCTATGAAACACAATGCAAATGCTTCAAGTCTAGCTCAGTGACACTTGCAAATTAATCATTTTAATGAACTGACCACAACAATAAATCCCAAATTACTGAAAAATCTGCTATGCAGATCCTTAAAAGAAGAAATAAATACTCACACAAAAATATAGAGCATGTCAGACAAACTAGATATGGTATAAGGTGTAATTCAGCACGCTAACAGATGAACTGCTGCTTTACTGAAGTTGAGAACTTAAGGTAAACGAATTATAGAAATTACAGGAAACTGAAGATTCCAATTCCTTTTGTTCTTCTATTTATAGATTCTGAAAAGGCTTTTCACAATTTGGAGTGGCAATACCTGTGTAAAGTTCTTGAAAAATTTTGGACAAAACTTATTTATCAGCATGGTTAAAATAGTATCCTTCAGTTCAGGTTTGCATTAGGGGCTCCTACTGTGATTTATTTACAATATTTCAGGGGGGCAAAACAAGGTTGTCCACTCTCACCCCTGATTTTGAATCTCTCTATAGAAACACTCACAATATATTTGTAGTACTTTTGTCTATCTTATTAAAATTGGTACTTCCAATCATTCTGTGTGCAAATGACACAGTGATCTTATTATGTAATGTCCAAAGTTCACTACCTGATGTAATACAGTTATTAAATGAGCAAAATTGGCTCTCATTCCACATATCAGCAGTTAAAATGAATATGTTGTATCATTTATCACTTCTATGCTGCCACTGGCATCCCCAGCCAGGTATTGGTCCAAAGTGGACTCTGTAAATATATCTGGAATGGGAGAAACCCCTGCATAAAATTATATTATAACAAAATCTACATTACAACAAAATATAGTACTTAGTACTGTGCAAAAGTCTTAGGCACCTGTGGGAAAAATGCTATAAAGAGAGGATGGTTCCAAAAATAATGCCATGAATGCTTGTTAATCAATAAACCTTCTAAAAAGTGCAGCAGACAAAAAAAAACCTCAATCAAATCAATATTTGGTGGGACCACCCTTTGCCTTTAAAACAGCATCAATTCTCTTATGCAAACTTGCATGCAGTTTAAGGTAGAGGTTGGTAGGTTCTTCCAAACATTTTGAGGAACTGGCCACAGTTCTTCTGCAGACTTTGACTGTCTCTGCATGTACTCCCAGACTGACTCGATCATGTTGAGATCAGGGCTCTGTGGGGACCATACCATCTGTTGCAGGATTCCTTCTTTTTGCTCAAGATAGTTCTGTATGACTGAGATTGGGTGTTTGAGGTCATTCTCAGGCTGCAGAATGAATTTGGGACCAATCAGAAACAGAAACCTCCCTGATGGTAGATAAGAATCTACCTGTACTTCTCAACAGACATTGAAATTGCATGCAAAGACTTTTGCACAGTACTGTATATGTATCATAAATTGTGGGTTGGGCTGGCCTACGCACACTTCATTATTGGTCATTTACTTTGTAGGCCTTCAGACATTAGTTTGACTGAAATTCTAATGTGCCTTGGAGGAAAACAGAACAGGAAAGGGCAGATATGTTATAAAGCATTTTGGAGTTCTGTCTGTGAGGGGAATGGGAGATCAGTAGACAGATTAGTGCTGTATCCATTGCTTTACCAGCACTGCAACTGTGTTTACAAAGCTTTGGAAAAAACTCAACTTGCCACTCAGTTTATATCCTCATCCTCACCTATGGTCATGAACATTATCTAATAACTGAAACAATCAGATTTTGAATGATTCAAGCAGCCAAAATGACATATCTCTACAGGATTGCTGGGCTCATTGTCCATGACAGCATGAAGAGTCCAGAGACTTGGAAGAACATTGGAATAAAGACCCTGCTCCTCTGGATCGAGACCACTCAGTTGATGTGGTTCAACCATGTCTTAAGAATGCCCTCTGCTTGGTTCCTGCTGAAGTTACACTGAACATGCCACACTGGGAGGAGAATCTAGGGCCGGCCAAAAAGGGCTACATTTCCCAGCTGTCCTCGGCATGCCTGCGGATTCCCCTGGAGGAGCCAAAGACTGTTGCTAAAGGAAAGATAATTTGGGCTTGGATGCTCAACTTGCTAGCACAGCGACCCTCATTAAGACAAGAGAAAGGATACTGGACTGCTAAATAAATAATTGCATATCCCAAGATACTCCCAGTTCAGATTAGGAAAATTTGACTTTACAAAGAGTTTCATTTAATAACCCACTTTGCATTGCAAGGTATCTCCCTGTACAAGTTTTCAATTTAATGCGTCTCCCAAGAGCTGAGCAACGTGAGACCCGAGCCACCATACAACCTTTTTGGCAATTATACTTTGGCACATGCCGAGTTAAATTCTCAACCTCTATTACCCCTCATTTACTAACTTAATCTCTAATTACTCTTGGTAATCATTATACAAACAATGTCAATTTGTTTTTAAATTATGGAATGCTCTACCTACTACAGTTAAACACACCACTTCTGTTACTACCTTTGAAACTAGACTCAGAACCTATTTATTCTTGCCTTCCAGTAGCTAATCTCAGTTAATTTATTCACGAGTTGTTTCCTGATGTGTGTTGGTGTACTGGACCACCAACCCCCTGAAAAGGCCAGCAGTGGAATTAGTGTACTGAAATCCTCTGGACAGGTCACCTGCTACTAGGAACTGACAAACTACCTTACCACACGGTTTTATGGCCAGAAGTTGACAAATACCTATCTTTACTAATCAGATCAGTAACCATGGGCTCGTATAGTAACTTTAGCTTCTAAAGACTATAGTTCTGCCTTAACAGACACAGTCTTCTGTACCTGTTATATCCACACAGATCTCCTGTCACATTAGATTGCCAAGGAAGAGTAAGCAGCCACCAGTACTAAGACTCCCAGAGGACTGTTTTTCATCCCTTCTTCACAGTTGGGAGTTTTTTTTAACCTCCTCAGCTATCCGCTGGTTTACCCTAATAGTCAGTGTAACTAGTGCCTCAGAAGAGACAAACTTGTACTTTTGTACCATGTGCTCTTGTAAGATGAAAGTGTAGCCCACCTTACCTGCCTATCATTCTTCTTTTTCTCCCCAGCAGAGTGCAAGGCACCCTAGGATTAAAGAGATCATCATAAACACCTTCTGTTAGCTAATCCAATTGTGTATTAAAAGAGAAACAACATTGATTATATATTAATTAAACACAAACAGCTATTAGGCATTATTATTTTCTGAGTAATTCCTGTTCCACTCCCAACTTACATCATGCAGAGGAAAGGCGGAATCATAAACACCTTTTGCAATTAATGTGGTGATACCTGGAATAGAGGACAACAGTGATCACCAAGAGTACGTCAACTGCTGTAGCTTTCAGTGTCCGTTAACTATTTTTTACTCTCAACACCCAAGTAGAAGACACACAAACAGGACAGGATAACTCCAATAAGGAGCCAAGCCTCAAGGGAAAGTAACACTGGTAAACTAGCACATTGTAATAACCATTAATTGGAAACTGGGCACAGAAATTTTTTTTACACACACATTTCACACAAAACCTAAAACACACTAGCCTTTAGAAGACTTTGTACCCAACTGGTTTTACAAGGCAATTTCTGCCACTTCAGACCCAGTCTGGTTCTCACAAACACCTTCTGACCATCTCAACTTTGTTACTTATTCCAAAAGAGGAATATGACCAAGGTCTGCTTTTCAGTACCATAACTCACCAACTACACCAATACTGACAACACAATTCTACCTCAACATAAATCCAATGTGCTCTGATACCAAGTATGCTTACGAACCTTCTTGTGGTTGAACATGGTGTTTGATATGGACAGTCCATGACTAGCACAGAAGTCCAATAACAAGTTACCACTTGAGTTCATCTCCAGCAGCCCATTACTCCTAGTCACACCCCACCCGGTTGCCCCTGTCATTCCCAATATGAGCACTGAAGTCCCACATGACCCTACAGAGGCAGTGGAAGTCACCCTATCGATTACCGTACCCATCTTCCCTAAGAAGGCTGAATACTCAGAGCTGCTATGCAGTGCATGTGGAAAAACATCGAATCTGGTTTACCCAGGCTGGTGATAAATCAGTTATTGGTAACAGCATGTGTTATTTATTCCCATTGAAAAGCTAAAGTCTAAACTTGTTTTGGCCTTTTACAACAGAAACAGGATGAACTAAATGAACTAATCAAGGACAGTTCAGATAAAACAAATAGAAAATGCATTATAGGTTAATTTATCACAGTGTGCAAGAATATTTCACATGCAAAATCATTACATATTCATTTGTGCAATATATCCCATGCATTTTTAAGAAAAAAAAGTCTAAATAAAATAAACAAAAATTATTTATAAAAATATATATTTAAAGTATTTATGACATGGAACAACACCTCCATAATATGAAAAAGAGTATAATCTGTTCGAAACATGCTAAGAGCAATACCCCAGCAAGACTACCACATGTATATCTAACTGAAACTAAAACCAAGTTTTTCCTTTGCACATGTTTTTATGTCATTCCACCTCTTTTTTTAAATCAGTGTGCCAGGCTGAAGCTTTGCCGCCCAGTCTGTGAAACTTGCAACTAGAAGCAGCCTGACAATGGAATATTAAAACCAGTATAATAATATTCTCTACAGCGTTCACAACACCAAATCCCTAGGAGAGGTTCGCACATTGACTCCTAACTCAGACAGAGTCCCTTAAACAGTCTTTGGCTTGATAAAGTGTACCTTTTAACGGCAACATCCTTAATTTAAGCATTGCAGCAGTAGTTACTGTTGCCATTTTAAATGCAAAGGAAGTGGTACTACTGTCCCAATTGTGCAAAAATAAAGAACCGGTTTTATATGGATAGACATGCTATCAATGATCAAGTAAGCCTAATGAGGCCCCAGTATTTGCATACTTAGTGCAGACACATTTTAAGGCAACCTCTAACTGCAGAACTGTTTAAACAGTTGTAGGAGCATGTCTCCCAATATTCCAAAATCAAGAGATTGTTAATGTGTAAAACTTAATTTTGATGCAAAATGTCATTAACAATTATTGTATGTCTATGGTACTAAATATTTTCAAAGGCAGAATTTATTATTCATTATACATTCCCATTACATGTAAAAAAAAAAGATTCATTAGGCTTGAAAGTGTTTGAGATATCCATATTAAATAAGGTATACGTTCATTTCAGCATTTAATTGAGGTTTGTTTAAAACATATTCCAGACTGCTTGTCTTCCAAAGCCTGCATGCATCACTAGCAGTAAATATTTGGACAGTTTTAATTGCTTTGATTCTTTACTTTAGCACACTGGATTTAAAACAAAACAACTATGAGGCTGAAGTTCAGAAAGTTAAAATATCAGCTTTGGGTTAATATTTACAGCTGCATCATACAAATCCTGTAGTTACAATGTATGCCTGGGTGCTGACAACTTCCTATCACTGGATCAATAACCAGGGGCCTGAACATCTTTAACATCCTCAGACTAGGTTTATTTCTATCCCTTTCTTCATAAGAGTTTGTTTTTGTTTTCTTCTCAGTTGCTAGCTTGCTTATCCAAATACTTGATCTATGGCCTTACACAAGGAAAATCAGTATTATATCATTCTCTAGAACTTTATTCAGTGCTGCATGGCACACTGGTGAGAACAGTGCTCTAAAATTAAAAAAAACTGAATTGATTATAGCTTTTAATTTGTAGCACCCATATTTTAAGGAACCAAAAGTAATTAGGCAAATTAACATAACCTTGACAGTCTTGTTTAAGATTATTAGTTGGTTTTAGTTCCCTTCTATTCGTTTTTTTAATGATTCTTAGAACTTTCTTGGGTAAGTGAACACATTTGTTCCACATAAATAATAGCTGTTCAACCCCGGTACAAGTTTTAACATCTATTGGAATGGAGATTTCATATTATGAATTGGGTCCATTAAGAGGCAAAATCTTATACGTTTTCTGTTTTTTAAATAACTTCAATATTACATTTAATTAAATATACCTCACCCATAGCTTATTTAAATTACATTAAGTTCTCCAGTTGAATAGGTATTGGTATTTAATAATTGGTCGCAAAATCCAACACTGCACCACTGATACCCACAATTCTCTAGCCTCATATGTCACCTAAGTCACACCAGTCTCATAGGCTTGCATGTTACATTTCAACTCCTGTAACACTGCATTCCAGAATGCTGTACAACACCCTAAAATGAGTACTTACCCATGGTTTGGTAGCTCTGTGTGCACGATGTACGCCTCACTATCTCATACACCTGGGGAAAAAAATGCACGGAAAAAACACATGACACTGTTTGCCAGGAATGGCGAGAAGGGTTCTGAAAACAACAGGTGTCTGGGGAGAATTTCATTACATGACCAAGTGTCTGGAAACCAGAAAAACAATCGTTAAGTGCTATCCTGCTTTCACCTATGTTACATTTAATAATTTATTATTCAAAATCCCTATTTACATTTATCCATTTAGCAAGATTCTTTTTACCAGTCACTTATAAACCCAACAGAAAAGATGGAATTGCACAGATGCAGACAAGCAATTTACAAAGCACATCCAACTAGTCTTAATATCACCATTTCTTGCCAGTGTACAGTGTACCAGTAGCTGTGTATATAGCTGATGGGGATTACAAACGTTTCAAAATTTTTTTAATCTATGGAGCAGGTAAGAAATCCAGAGAGAAGTGTGTGCAAAAAAAGATGTTTTGAGACCCTTTTTGAAAGTTAACAGAAATTCATTAGTCCTGAGTGAGTAAAGGTGCTGATTCTGCCATACTGAAACCAAAGCTCAGAACCTTCAGGTTTTTGAGTCCCCCCCCCCCCCCCCC